>VWYP01027644.1:48173-113165 GCA_013400435.1 Pycnonotus jocosus | reverse complement strand
CCCGGGCACCGCGGGCACCGGCCCGGCCCGGCGGGAGAGGGAGTGCCGCGCTCCCTGCAAGGGGTCCCGGCCCCAGCGCCGCCCGGAGCGAGGAGGAGGAGGAGGGTTGACCAGTCCTTGACCTCCTCCTTCCCGCGTGGGCACAGGGGGACTAAGTCCCCAGTGCTGTCGCCTGGCCGCTGAGGGCAGGCTTTTTCTGTCCCCAGGTGAAAGGACACTGAGGTGTCAGGGGTTTAGACGCTCCCTGCAGCATTGCTGTCCCAGAAGTTCCCTGGGCTCGTCTCTCTGCAGCTGGTGGGGCATGGGTGTTTTTTCAGACCTCGTGAAAGCCTCATCAGTCATCTCCACTGGTTTTGTGCTCCTGCAGGCACTATGCTTTTATACACTGGAGTAAAGTCTGCGTTTTTCCTTCCCTTTTAAAAAATTTTCTTAACATCTCAATCAATTGTGAGAGTGCTGAACAAACTGAAACTGTCCACAGACATACTTTTGACACGTTGGATCTGTATACTAGATCTGCCTCAGCCAGGGTGGTGGTCTGCAGCATGCCTAGCCCTTCCCTGAGAGTAACCTCATCCTGCACTGAAATCGTGCCCGTGTATTGCCCGTGTGCCTCAGCTGGCTTTAACATAGTTTGTTCGTGCCCCGAGAGCCACAGCAGTTCACCACTGCCCATTTTGGTGAAGCCACTGAAATATTTAACCAGTTTCTACTGCATCCAGTCCCATGCTGCACAGTCTGCAATGCTATCTGTAGCCAAATTAGCTCATTTGAAACTAGCTTG
The DNA here is from genome assembly GCA_013400435.1 of Pycnonotus jocosus. NCBI lineage: Eukaryota > Metazoa > Chordata > Aves > Passeriformes > Pycnonotidae > Pycnonotus > Pycnonotus jocosus. Next base: position 112,381 of record VWYP01027644.1, on the reverse strand, counting down.
ACTCTGCCCACACAGGAGTGACTGCAATGTCAATGAATCGAAATACAATCGGTGGGTGTAATTGAAAGGAAGACGGAATTGAAAGGAAGAGCAAACATATGATTGTAGATGTCAGCTATGCACCCTGATGCTGTCTTGTGCTGACAGTCTCTCTCTACGCATTTCTTTTGGTTGCACAGAATATGGTATCTGTGTATTTTCAACATCAAGACTCTTGGTTGGCCCTCTAATAAAAATGAAACCACTTGCGATAGCAGCTTGTACACATATTTTTCATGGCCAGCTAAAGGAAATTATTTGGGTCCATCTGAAATAAAAAGTTAAATTTATTCAGCTCCTTGGCAAAGAAGAATGTGATGTGCTTAAGGGAGAGCAGGTTGCACCAGGCTTTACGAGGCTTCTTGTCTGCACAGGGGCACGGATTCTTTAATGCTGGCTCTGGACACTCTGCGGCTCATCACACATTTCCCTTCTGTTCTCCTGAGCAGAGGAGTTAGCAAGTCCTCATTACTGGAATGGTGCTGGCTGCATTAGGGCACTGGCTGCATTAGGGCACTGGCTCTCTGCTGACTGCTGGAGCAGAGAGAGCGCTCACTTAGGTGATTAAATGCTTCCACGTCTGCTGGAGAGTGCTCTGTGCTGCGATAGCAGCGGCCAATGCAGCAGGAATCATGCTGGGCCTATTCCTGCTGGGACCATACCAGCACAGAGCTGGAAACAATTAACCATTGAAATGAGTATTCTTTGTGAGGCAGCATTATTACAGTAATAGCTCCACAAGCTGTTATCTCAACAGAGAACACACTCTTTTGCTTTCTACAGCAGGTTGTTCTGCATTAATACAGGCTCATTGAGTTTTGAAGCTGAAAAACCCTAAAATCCATCTGAAGCATCATCTATGTTGCAGGCAGCACTATGTTTTCTGTGTTTCAGAAAAAAAGGCAGGAGCATCTTCAGAAAGAAAACAGACATTCCTTTTGTCCAGAATTTTTTGTTGACAGCAACTACTCAGCAAATACTCAGTATTTCTTGAATCTGCAGCACCAAAATAACCTGTGAGACTGGATGCAGCTGAGGAAGCAGAGCTCAGAGGGATGCAACAAGTGTCCCATCACCTAATCCTGAGTATAACCTCATGCTGATGTGAAATGGGGATGAGGAGGTGGGGGCGAGAATGAGGGGATTATCATTCCATTAGCCTCATATCTGTATTTTTTGTTGTTGTTGTTGACAGTTACAGGAAGCTTGCTGAGATCTGAGTCGACCTTTGTCACATTTCAGGAAAACACCAAAAGATGTGACAGGTACAGGGTTGGTTTATAGCTTCAAAAGTTAAACAGAAAATAAATGAAAAAGGTTAATCAACTGGCCTGACATTAGTGTTAGGCAATCCATTAATCTGAGAAAGCTAAAAATAAGGTTCAGTCAGTAAATTATTGAAAAAACAATGGCAAAATTATTGACAGCCAGCGTAGGCAACAGAAAATAAATCTCATGAAACCCAGGTAGATACTAGATTTTATCTTTGGTCCAATCTTGAGCTCAGTGTATGTAAATTTATTCAAGAAGAGATGGATTGAGCATGGTCTCCTGGTGATCACTGGCTGGCAGGTAGCCTTCCTGGTCTGCTTGGCGCCTTTCCTGGCAAGGGGCCATGAAGTCAGGATTCCCGAGTCTCTGTCAGCCCCAACAGGTTTAGAGGGCTCTGAGACACCGTGGGTGGCTTATTCCTTATTGCTGCCTACTGAGCAGCTGGCTGCTGGCCAGGGCTGGCTTAAAACCTCTCAATGACAGCAAAATTGAGTTTCACTGCTCTGAGGGTGTGAATCTGGGGAGGACCTCACAGGGCCAGGAAGGCTCCAGCTGTGAGAGGTGGGGGGGACACCCTCAAAAGGCCCTTGGGAGCAGGTATCACACTTCCTGCAGTCTTTTTGTGTTTCACTGGACAGTGTTACAAAGCAATGAGCTGGAGAACAATGGTTTTATCATTGCCCAGTGGTCATTTGTTATCTTGGACTTGCTTTGCCACTGTCTACAGCCCTCCTCAACTGAACATCTCACATCCTGTCCCCCTAAACTAGTAGTGAAAGAGGTTTCTGGACAGCTGAGTGGCACCAGGGCAAGCAGCTGGCCAGATGAGAAACACAGGGGAAGGGTTGTGTCACCTGCTTGTCAGCTCTGGAGGTCTCAAACACCTCTTCCCTGCAGGAATTTTTCAAAGAGGAAAGAACAAAACCTTTTCCATCTGAAGGAGGTTCTGCAGGGCTTCAGGCCTATAAATTGAACGTTTAAGGATGGTATGGAAGTGTTGGAATCCGATGGAGTGGGAGCAGGTACTGGTGAACAATGTCTCTTGGCATAATTGATGCAAAAAATCAGCCTGCAGGCCAATAGATTTAAAAGGCTAACTTATCAGCGTTTTAAGATGGTCTTAAAAGAATCTGTTAATCAATTTTTTTTCACTTTTTAACATCCCTCATCTACACTGCAGAGGCTCTAAACAAATAAACTGGGTTTTATGATGAGGGACAGAAGTAGCCAGAAGATGTTCCTCAACAGAAAAACACAGTTTGCCTTCAGCATTCAGGCAGCAACTGCAATTCCTAGCAGCCCACCATGTGATAGCAGTGCCTTTTCCAGCCCTCACACAGCCTTGGCGGGCTTGGCAATCATGCTTTTGGAGCCTGTGTTTTCAGGCCTGCTGTACTGGGCTCTTAAGGGGCATGGGCTCGAAAAGGCAACTGATTAACTTCAGTGCCTATATTCTTATTTAAGGGAGCCATTAAAGTAATTGTTTTCTTTCTGCAAGGACATCTTCAGTAACACTTGTAACAGATGCCCGAGGGAGAAGACAGGCAGTGTTTTTATGAAGACAAGTAATAACAAGTAGGAGTTAGCAATTTCATGGGCGGTAGGACTTACAAAGGCTGATTCTTGGCGGCTCTTCCCTTTTTCAATTTTCTGGTCTTTATTAATAAAACTGAGTCTCCATTAGTCTCTCAGTGGGGTCACTAATCTGAATCTCTCTCTTCTACATGGCCATCAATATTTGTGGCTCTTTTAGAAACTTTGTACTTTTGAGTCATTTAACCTTTATCAAATTCGTTTGAAATTATCCCACTCTCTAATGTAATCCCTGGAGAAGGTATGAGGGGCAGAATAGCAGAGCACACAATCACATGAGTTTTTCCTTGGGAATCCAGTGTCATGATGTGAGCTCTTTTTCCTGCAAGGCATTCTATATAGCTGCCAAACTTGTTGCAAAAAAAAGTGATGTCACCAGTGCTGTGTTGCCAGGTTACGAGTGTCACATCCTACAGAGAAATACAGTCAGAAGGGTGAGCAGAAGTGAGTCATCCTCATACCTTGATTAGGACTTCACTTGGCTTGGGGTTGAGTCTGAAACCCAGACCTCTTCCTTCCAGAGAAGATCTCCACCAGTGGCTCACCAGTGCACAGAAGGACAGCTCATCCTAGAGGGAAGCAAGAGGAACCCAAGCTAGAGAAGACATTTTCCAGCAGAGTGTGGGATGCATTTTCCAGTTTCCACAGATAGCAGGGGGGATTTGATTCTCATGCCCCACATCTGAGGTGACTCAGATACCCCTTGAGTCACAAGGATAGAAAAAAACTTAAAAATCTAGTCCTTCCTTGACCCCAGGCAGTCTCATCGTGGCCACACTTACAGAAGCTTGCCTACTCCAGGCCTCCAGTGGTGGCATCTCCTGGACTTCACAGATGAGAAATGTGGGATGTGATGGAGCTGTGACCTAGGTAATGTTTTCTTTGAGGCCTAGTCCATCAAGCCTCCTGTAAAAATGCCCACAAGTCACTGCTGTGTGAATCTGCATGGGGGACAGTCAGAATTGGTGACTTGTGAGCCAGGTGCCTAAGCTCTCACCCAGAGCAAGTTTTCTGTGGTTCCACCCAAAGGCAAGCATCAAGTGGTTTTGTAGAAAGGATATAGGCAATGAGATCTTAGGCATCTTGAGAGCCAAGCAGGAGAAGAGGAAAAATAAACCAATATGCTGGGAAGGGTTGTTCAGTATAGCTTTCAGCCCTTCACACAGGTCATCAGCAGTTGGACTATCCGCCTCTCAACTGAATAAATTACTATTTTGCATAATTTGTAATTTTATCCTTTTCATGTAGTTACTAGGTTACCATAATTAATTTTCTTGTTAACAAAATTTAGAGAAATATGTAAAAAGTCTATTTCATGTTTACCTTTTACTTTTCAAAGAGTTTCACAGCCATTAGTTAACTCATGCATACAGCTATTTAACTCAGTGGTTCTGCAGTTACTGTAGCAGCCACTGCAATTCTGTCCAGACTTATATATTCCTTATAACTTCTGCTATTTGGGGGGTTTGCTTTGGTTTGTTTTTTGGGTTTGCTGGGGAAGGGGTTTTTTGTTATAAAAACAGAAGAGGTTAGTCTCTACTCCTTGAACAGTTGTGTTTCAGACCTCAAAATTATTCAAATAGGCAAAACCTGGGCTCTTAGTTCTCCTAATTTGCTCAGATATAAGGAGGGGTCAAGTCACGTCTCTGCGTGGTTTACTTGTGCCATGTTTGTTTTCTCTCTTTTCCCCTTCATGTATAAAATTCTGTTTGCTAAGAAGAAAATAAACCACAAAGTAGAGTCAAACTTCCCCTTAGTCCCAAATTCTCAGACATCTGCAGAGGACAGATCTCCAGTATAAAACCAGAGCTCTGTTGAGGATCGGGTCATTGGTTTATGAAACAAAAAATGTTTTGATTAGGACTTTTCACACAAAACATAGCACATTGCGTAAATTAGCATCTCTGCACTGCTCTCCTGAGAAAATCTCTCACATTTCAAGTTCCGCACCAACAATTAAAATGATTTAATGGCTTCAGCCACTCCCAGCAGACTTTGAACTTCTCTGAGAAGCCTCCCTGACAAGCAGCACAAGTTGCCTAGTTATTACAACACCTTCAGTGAAGGTTTGATCCAATTCCCATGAAGACAAGTGAAAATGCTCAGAATGATTCAAAAGGCTGCCCTGCTCATTCAGACGAGCAGGAGGGCCTGCACTGTTGGTAGTTTTGACTCATGTGATTCTCCATCTGAGAGCCAGGTTTATTGAAATGAGAGCATGAAGGAGGAAGAACAGCAGGACAGATAGAGGTCTTCCTCTATAAACAGGTCCTGTAGGATGGATGCTTGGAGGAGACAGGTGAGGTCAGGTCAGCAGCACCTGGGGGATGGGCAGCAGAGCATCTGAGCAATACTGGACCAGCAGAGCACAAGCAAACCCCTGAGCACCTGGAATTGAACAGCATCAAGCTAATTAAAACCAAACTGAAGGGCCCATTAAACTTAGCTGGAAAGACCCTGGCACAAATAAGGATTTTAAGTTCTTGGAAGACAATTAGCTGTTCAAAAACCCCCACCAACATGGCTGTGCCAAACTCACTTTTTTCTTTGATGGGATGACTGACTTAAAGGATAGGACAGAAACAGCTGATTAATGACAGAGGGTGTGGAAGAGCATATACTTACAAAGCTTGTGGGTGGAGTCAGAAAGCCTGCAAGGACGTGGGTAGGTAGGATCAAAATGCAAAACAGTCTACATAGGTCAGAGGGGCATTCCAAAATGGACAAGGTGTATTTTGGTAGAGACCTAGGGAGGAGAAATCAACATCATCCATTCAAACTGAGAATACCTCAGACACAGATGAGGCAAGAAAGGCTCAAAAACGTAAATAAGAGTTAGCAGGGTGGCCCATTAAGCAGAGACCAAAGTCTGTTTCTAGTTTATCTCACAAATCTCAACACTATGATTAGGAAGATAGCTATGCATTGACACAGCTGCAGTCAAGAACATGGTGCTTAGAGCCACCATGCCAAAATATTGGTGAACTGCTGCCAGATCTTATGCACATTACAAAAACCCAAGAGTTCTCCAAAACAAACCCCACAGCTCTAAAGTACTTACTGTTTTAAGGCTAGATCCTAGTCCTTGCTTATGCCAAGTTATATGTACTGTAATAATTGGAAACACAGGAACGATGAAGTTCTATTGGACAGGAATAAAGCTTGCATAGCCTGGGGTGAGGGGTTTGCTGCCTAAATAAGGGCTTAAAGTATGTAAGATGTTATTCTTCTTACTGTGTGTGAAGTTTTGGCTGAGGTCACATCCACAGCTCCAAACCTTGTTCTAGCCAAATAACACGTGTTTTGGAGAGACTTTTCCAAAGTTTGAAGAGACATGAGGAAAAATAGCTGTCACAATAGCTGTCGCAAAAGCTGTTACACAGGCTTTTGCATTATGTCAGAGCACGAGTTCCCCACACTCTGCAGGCCTTTCATTCCTGCTCACCTGGTGTGTTCTCACCACCATGACTCACCACAAAAACAACACAGCACATATTGGTTGGCTGTCATTTCTATGCAAACACTGTTCTGGATATTGTGGGATGTCTGTTTTTCCTGTGATGGATTGTCAGACTTTGCTGTGGTTCAGAAATGGCTCCAGCACCTCCTGCCTCAAAAGTAATCTCACTAGATGTCCTGAAATGAGGTTTTAATCCTTCTCCCAAGTGTCCCGAAGCATGCAGTTGATTAATTCTGATTTCACACCACGTATAGCCATGTCACACACACACATTCTTGCCAGCCAGTAAACGAGCCACATTCTTCCTGTGTCAGTCATGGAGCATGTCTCCTTTAACCTGTGCACTTGCAACTGTGGGATGTGGAGTGCTCCTCCCGTGACTCAGGGGATGTCCTTGTCACCTGACACAGCAAGGTGGTGAGCATCCCTGTCCTGATAGCTACCAAGTGACATCAGGGAATGCTGGTTACTCACCAGCATGACTCCTAAGACAGGACAGAAGGAAAACGAGACACTGAGTGGGGTCAAATTCAGGGAAGTGGTTGGGTGAATGACTCACTTATGCTGACTAAGGCCCATCCCAGAAGTGCCTGTTGCTGACTCTGACTGTTTCTGATTGTGATGTACACATGCAAACCGTGGCAATGAAACACCTTTGGAAAGATGACTGCTTCTCCTTCAGTTTATATACCATATTGCCATTCCAAACTGGATGAGAACTCACTCCACACTAAGGATTGACACTTCGGGCTGACTGCATGGTGGTGTTCCATGGGCTAGTGTCTTGGGCTTCAGAATGTCAGGGACCTACTCTGGATATGCCAATTCTCTTGGTCTGCCTGACATCCAGCATTGCCTTGGCAAAGTCACAAGGCTGCCCACACACAGTTCACCTCTTAGACCATTAGATTTGACAGGTATGACTTAGGCTAACCAAGCAACCAGTTTTTATTACATGCACAGTCACCTCCATGCTGCACAGGGGTGGGGAGACCTATTTTCACCAAACCAAGTCATCACTCCTGCTGTTTATTTTTTCCCCTGCACCTTTTTTACATCGCATTTCACTGCTTGCCATTGTTACTCCTACTAGCATAGGAGAGTACGGTTTTAGAAAGCTGGGTTAAAAGAGAACCAACAGTGTTCTCCATGTATTTTAGAGAACTTCAGTACGGTAATTACCCATCATACCAATCAGAGTTTGCAGGTTTCTAATGGCTGCTGGTGAATGCTCTGCCAGGTCTCTGGATCTGAGCCTGCCGTTTGCACGCTGTGCGTGAGGATCTGCCATCTGCACTGCCCTTGTAGAGTCCAGCCCTCTCCAGTGTGATTATGAGTAGCTGGAGAGTGGAAGATTGCCTGCTGTGAGAAGGGGTGTCAGCATGTGGCCTTCACAGGGGGTGTTTGAGACAGGCAGCCATGCACACTGAGTTGGCAAGGACACTAAACTGCATTCACATCCATCGATCTTGACACCACCTGGCTCTCAAAGAGCTGATTCTTCCAAAGACAAACACTCGAGGCTTCTCGCCACCTTTGCAGTAGGTTGAAAAGAAATGGGGAAGGAGTTTTGCTCTGTCTGTATTCTCTTGTTCTCAATACTTTTAGATAAGGCGACACAAACTTTCAGAATCCCTTTGGATTTCAGCTAGTCATTGTTTAAGGCACAATGATAACTCTGTATCACAAGAACAAGTCATGAAAGAAACATTGTTAGAGAAGAAATCCTTTGAATCAGGAAGGCACTGTGTTTTGTCCTTCATTAAGCTCTGAATTTCATTTGGTTTTTCTGGGTGGAGGCTGTGACAGGGACAATGTCGGGTGCACTGACCAGCAAAAACATTCCAACAACTCACTGCAGGATCAGAAGTCAAAGTGGATACCAGAGACAAATTCTCTGCAAAGTTTGCAAATCCCTCAGCAGTGGCAGGGACATTCTTCCCCTTAGATTTCAGGAAGGGTTAGAGATTCCCAAGAGATCAGACCAGGTGTGGTGCATGAAAACAAAAAGGCAGTGAAGAATTGGTGCTAACATAAACCAAATGGGGAAAAAACACAACCAAATAAAACCAAACCAAACAAAAAACAAGCAAGCAACCCAAACAACAACCAAAAAACCCCCCCAAAACCCCAAAAAACAACAAAAACAAACAAACAAGCAAACCCCCCAAAACCAAAAAAAACCACCCAACCCCAAAACAAAACAAAAAACTCCCAAAAAATAACAAGAAAACAAAACCACCAACACCCCCAATAAGAAAAAAAAAAACACCCACCCAAACAGAAAACAATAAAAACCACCTGGTTATGTAAAGGTCAAGACAGGTCTCTTTCACATGATTCAGGAATTTCACAGTGCTTCCTCTAACTCACATTTTTAAATCAAAATGTTCAAAAATATTGCATCAAGTAGTTTCAAATTCCAGAGCTGGAGCATGCAATAGAATCAACTATAATCTTGGTTTTAAATGTTAGATTAAGCTTTAAAAAAAATTAGAAAATTGGGATATCCCAACAAAAATTCCTTCATTAGCATAGCCTCTCTTGCTAAAAGTTTTGGACATTTGTGGTGTCAAACAATTGCTCTAAGCTCATTGTTTAAAACAAACAGAAACAAACCCCAAACTTTTTAGGATTTTTAATCTTTTTTTTTCAAAACAGCATGAAAAACCTCTAACATTTGACTGAATTATGTTGTTGCTTTATAATGTGTAATTATAATGACACACACGTTATAGTGTGTCATTTTGTGTGCTCAGATATTTAATGCTCACATATTTGAATCTTTGGACATAGGCCGCTCACAGATAAGATATCCAATGCTCTCCATAAAGTCTTCCCAGTTTCCTGTGACTTTATTTCACAGCTCCTTGACTCATAGGATGTCACCACAAGAAATTTATACTCACGTCCATTTAATATTGAGGAGCAAATTATCCAGGAGAAACCATTTGCTTTGCTTCCCACCTTCTGTTCCTCCAACTCACCGTTCCCTTGGCATCCATCCACCCCTGATCCTTAGAGCTGTTTATGACCTGGAGCTAGCAGTGGTGGAGGAGCAGCAGCAAAGCCTGAGCTGGATGAGGAAGAATGGGATGGACGGCACAAGGATTTCTCTGGGCACCCCAGCATGCTCCCACTTTTATCTCCTCTTCACAGCACTGCTTATAAGGCTGTGCCAGCTCACTGCTGTAGAGTTTTTGCCCTCCTTGACAAACAAAGACTCCTGCCTATGCCTCTGAAGCATTAAAACTGGGTTAAGATTCAAATTCAGTGCTCGGATGGCTGAGATGGATGAGTTCCTTATGCCTGGATGCAAGAGGAGAAAATCCATTACTGCTAACCATGGCCTGGCTATTAAGAGTAATAGACTCAATTTTAATCACATTAAACTCTTGAAATGTATCAAATTTCAGCAGAAAATTTTGAGTGATCTTTCCCCTGCAAACATGTCCATGACAGTGGTGCAGCCCAAGGGCAGGGGTCCAGCGAACCTGAGGAATCACTATCCTTGGAGGTATTTGAAAGAGTTCTATGTGGTCCCAAGTAACTTTGACCAGCAGGTCAGAGTAGATGATCTCCCTTTCAACCTAAATTATTCTGCATCTTTGTAGAAAATGGTGGTCTTGGACTTGTTGCCGTGATAGATAGGAGGTGGGGGAGGATTTGGAAAGCTGCGGAGTGCTCAGATATTGAGAGAGAAAAAAAGGAATAGAGGAGGGGTTGTATGGCATTGACAGTTTCATATCCAGTCTTTGCAGATCCGTGGGGATAACTATCCCATTTTAAACTATAAGGTAGCTTACAGCTGTATGGTTTGGGTTTTTTTTTCAGTTAAAGAAGATATGTGATCTAAGCTGGATTAAAAAAAAAAAAAAAAGGCAAAAAATCCTCATCCATCTGCTCTCAAATAATTAAGATTTGTTTCTGATTCTGCAGGAATGGATATGGTGATTTGTTAATACTGTAGGAATAGAATCCACAAGTTCTGAACCAAAGTTCTGTTGAAATGGTCCAGCAGAGAGACTCCCCAGTCAAGGGAATCACCTTCCCTGGGAGGAGAGGTACCTTCTCTGGGAGAAGAGGAACAAGGCAGCTTGCAACGAGCAACATCACAGAGCTCTTACTCTGCTGTCACTCTGCATATTATACAGGGTTAATTTTAAGAGAGAAAAAAAAATCCTTCAGAACTTCCTTAGCCAAACAGGGAGAAGTTCGATCACTTCAGAACAATGGAAGCAAAGAGAACTCAAGGGAGTTATTAATCTTGTAAATGGAATTTGATTTTCTAATGCAAAGAGCAGGCTTTAATTACAGCAAATTGAAACAATAGAACATTTCCTTACTAAAAAAGTTGGAGGGCTTTTTGTTGCTATGATTTCTGTGTGAAGGGGATGTTTGTGCTTAGAAGGCCTAGCAATTACAGGAAGGTTTCACTTCAGCCAACTACTTTGTAGAAGTTACAACGGGAATGTTTTCCCGTAACTTACTTCTCTTAAGGACCAAACACAAATGCCATGATGTGTGCTGTGCTGCATTGGAACAGAAAGGGACAGACACCTCTGCATCAGGAAAAAAATGCTTTCTACATTGGAGAGCAACACAAAAGGATCTCCATCTGCCACAGCAAATGAGATTTTCCATCCCTCAGAAGAAAGATATCAAACACTTAAGTCACATTTCAATTCTGCCCAGTGCTGCATGAAACAGTTCTTGCTAGCTCATGGTCATCATATTTGTTAATATCTAAAAAATAATAAATTGATTATTTTATTGTATTTATTATGACTAGTTGCATTACTAGGATAGCCCAGGGCTCAGTGCATATGATACGATATGATTGATATGATATGACATATGATAGGATGTTATATGATATTATATGATATATAACACCCTGGTCAGGTGTTCAGGTTTAAAATGTTTATTTTAAAGTTTATTCCATAGCCACACTCCCATTATGTGTTGGGGCCACTTATACTGGTTCCTGGCATCAGTTTTGGAAACAGAGGTTCAAAAACTTGAGGGAGCTGAAGGAAAAGAAGAAACTCCCACACTGCTTTGAGACTTTCTGAGTCTGACAAAAATGCATGCTGTGTTTCTTAGAGGCTGCAGTCACATTAGAGCTTAATTATATTAACATTTAATGCTTAAAAATGTCAGGAAAGTACTATGGGGAGGAAAACTAAATCAGAACTCAGAGACAGATGAGATGCACACAAGTTTAAATGCTGGATTTGGATTCCCAGTGAGGAACTGTTACCATTATTTTTGCCTCATGCCAAACTGTAAACAAAAACTTAGTGTGCTTAATCTCAAGATGCCCACACCCCCAGCTTGCTAAGCTAGTGGAAGCTAATCAAATTGAACTACCACTTCAAAATAATTTTGTTCCATGAAATGTTGTTTCATAATGAAAATCGTGATGGGGATGAAAGAGATGATACTCTTCTGAGGTCCCAGGGCTATCAGCCACGCTCCATTTAACCTTAGCAGCCGCCTGAGCAGGAACTTCAATCCTTTTGCGGGGAGCAGATGTGCTCAGAGCTGACTTGGCAACAGATGCTGTGCCTGCATAACAAGGAGTGAGTCTAGAGAGCTGCTGCTCATGCTGAGCACCTTGTTTCCTGAGCCCTGTAGCTCAGAACCTTGTGTCTTTGGGAGACCAGTGGCCTGTCAGACTGAGAGGGAGACTAAACATACAGTCAGTGCATCCAGCTGAGAGAATACAGAAGCTGTACACAGGGACAGTCCCTGCTATTGAAAAAAGTTCTATGCTGTCATTCTTTTAGTCATGAAATTTCTCCTATCAGCAGCTATACAGAAGACTGATCCTGGTTACCTACTTCATAAAAGCCAGATGGAGTATTTTTCGAGCTCTTATTGAAGAATGACTTAGGATTTTTTGTTTGTTGTTGTTTCAGTTTTTAATTATCATCCCCTCAAACATTAGTGAGAATTCCTACAAAGTATAAATTGTGCAGTCCTAGAAAGTCCAGTAAGAGCCTGTGCTTCTGGGTTATTTGCTGAATGGTATTCTAGTAGGATCACATTGCCAAGAACTTATGATTTCCTAGAAAAGTGAAATGACACATTAGAAGAGAATTCTCATAAAATATGTTCATTTTTAATGAAGACATTAAAAAAATCACTCAGAGCTTTGTGTCTTCACTTCTGTATCCAGCCTACTGCCACTGTAATCATCCCAAGGCTGGGAACCTTGAAGAAGAGAGATGCCTCAGAGTCTCTGTTAGTGAGATTTCAGGGTTTTGATCTCTTCATTTAAGAAATTATTTTACAGGAATGGATAATAATGAAAGTAAAGTGCCTGAAAGATTTGAGCATAAATGTTTTTGAGTGGGGCCAAGGACTGTATGGCTCATGAGTCTATTCACCATACATAAAGCTTTCAGAGGGTTATCTCTCAGACTGTGGCAAGCAAGGCAGTGGCCAGAGGTCTGAGGCAAATGAAGCAAAGCATCATGCATCTCTGAATATAGCCAGAGGGGTTGTAGAGCCTCACATAGAGCATTTAATCTCTCCTCTCTTCCAGCAGCAAGGTTCAGACATAATATTTGGCTATGTCCAGGATGGGACATGCAGGGAGAAACCCTTTGGGAAACTACCAGTGAAGCTATTTTCCTGGAAATTTCTCATGATCCCAAGTCACATTAACAAACTGCTCAGAGGCACTTGCTCAGCATGATCCTAAAGGAGCAAGACTGAAAAATGAAAAGCTAACCATGTGCGATTGGAAATCATTAGCTGAGGTGCTTTCCCCAACCTTTCTAATCTAAGTGTTTTAGAAACATCACAGAAATCTTTCCTCATAGCACCTTTGTTACAAGTGGAAGCGCCATTAAGGTCTTTTTACAGCTGGAAAACTAGGGAATAAAATAAAATGCCTGAAGTCTCAGAGCTTGATCTGTCCCAGGCTTTCCCCTTTCCCCTGGAACATATGCAATATACAGACAATCCTGAGAAGTCAAGCTGGGCAAGATAGGAAACTGGAACAGCAATTTGTTTTGAGAAACACCATTCAGGCACTGCATTTCTCGTGCATGACTAAAAGCAAATATTTTCTTCCTTCAGAACCTTCTCCTGCCAGCTCACCAATTTTTTCAAGACAATATCCATAGAAAAGCATTTCTGTATGCATGTGAAAATTAAACATCACTGTACTGTAATGGCTTGTGGCATGGACATATATTGCATTTGAATCCTTGCTCATGATGGTTTTATTTCTGGAGTGTGAAATCTTGACCACCTGACCCTTAGATTAACATATTAACAAGATAAAATTATACTCCATAAGGCTACTTCGATGAAAAGCTTAGCTATGCAAGGGTTTCTTATTATCTGTTTTATCCTTTGCTATGTCAGAATGAATTGTAGCATCTAACTTCAGCTAAACCCCCTATTCAATACTTAGTGCTCAACAGAATGGATAATACTTATTTTGTTTTGGAGTTTAACTTTAGATGAGGTGACATGCAACAGAATGGAGCACAGACACCGCAAAACAGTCTCCTGCAGTGTGACAAATTACAGAGTACAAAGGAGTAATGCAGAGGCAATTAAAAATGGAATATACTCCTGGAAGCTGGCATGCTGCAACCCCATGATTAAGTAGCCAAGCTGAGACTTCAGCAATGTGCTCACATCTAACCATACTGCAGAGCATGAGGGGAAGGAGTCCAAACAAGGAGAACTTTGGTCTGGTTCTGTGGCAATGGTTGTTTTTCTGTACAACCAAAAGCATCACCTATACACCACCCTTCCTTTCCTGGGCCATTATTCATGAAGTCATTCAAAATCCTGCCGTATAGCTGGGTAAATTGGAAGACCTTGCCTGTGCTGAGACCTCCCTCTCCATGCAATGAAGTTTCCAAGCAGCTGCTCATCTTGCAGTGTGTGCATAACCCCACTGGCCTTACTGCCCTGATTGTCCTGTGTGCATGATTGTGTTTCTTTGGCTGGAAGAGGGCCCCTTCACATGTCCCATTTGCCTGGCTTCTAAGAGGCTGCTTGACCTCAGCAACGTGGCCTACAGACTTACAGGAGATGGGATTGTCAGCAGTGTCCCTTGAGCCAAGCAATGCTTTCAGCAGCGGGCCCTGTCCTCTGGAAGAGATGCTCTATGCTGCAGCTGCAAAAGGCAGCGGGAGCAGGGGGACAGGTGGATTGAAATATATAAATTAAAACTTTAAAATGGCCATGATAATAGGGCAGGAAAAATATTATACCTCCTCCTAGCTTAGACTGCAGGGTGGAAAAGACATTTGGCAAAGTCCATTTCAAAAACACATTAAGACAAAGAGTTAAGATGGGCCTAACTCCGAGTTTCATATCTGTTACCAAGGCGTTGTATAGTCTTAATTGTTACAGCAGCTAAGTTATCACAGCAAGGCACTGAAATTAGTCACACAACAGAACACTGTAATTCACACTGTCAAAGCTATTTTTATTCACTTGGAGCTGTTTTTACAGACTGACATAATTGGACAACAGGTATGACAAGCCTTTACTGTGATCTTATCTTCACGAAGGCAGAGATTTTGTTGGAGAGGTTGAAACACAGGGCTCTGACAAACAACCCAGGGTAGAGGAAGCCTACCTCACCCATGGAAATCAGGGGGCCACATTTTTTTCTTTCTCTTACCAGACCTACGTTATTGTAAGACAAGAACTGTACTGATGTTTCACACTGGACATTTCCTGAAAACCAGTTACAAAAAAAAGACATGAGCAATAGGGAAGAAGAAAGAGGAGAAGAAAAAGAGAAAAAATAACATGATTTTTTTAAAAAAACCCTAAATATTCACTTTTCTGCAAGCTCTTGGCCCAGACAGCTGGCTTTGGTTTCCACACTCACCTTCAAAGTCCACCTGCAGACCTGATTATACACAGACAGATTTTCAGAGCATAAGTCATGTCAGCACAATAGGATTCATTCATTCCTTTATCACATATATGAGGTTATCCAGGGAAGCTGTGGATGCCCCAACCCTGGCACTGTTCAAGGGCAGGTTGGATGGGCTTTTGAGCAACCTGGTCTATTGAAAGGTGTCCCTGCCTTTAGCAGGGGATTGGAATTAGATGATCTTTTATGTCCCTTCCAACCTAAACTGTTCTCTGACTCTATGTTAGCCCATACAGCTCATCTTTACTGAGCCAAGCAATATCCCAAAAGAGCAAGATTTTGTCTGTATTTCATCATCATTAGTATGCTTAAATAGTAACTTTTTCACTTTTTGGCGCTCCCCAAGTTGCAGACAGACTGATTTCTTATGTTGGCCTAATCATGGAAATTATTAAAATTTAGCCTCATTTCACTCAATGAGCAATTCTAGCAGAGAAATTAAGTGAGAGCTCTACAGCCACACAGGGCTACAAACACTGCTGCTTAGCACAATGGACTGTGCCTCAGCAAAACAGCGCCTACAGGGGCATAAAGTAACCAAAATGAAATGAAATATTTACTTCCTCCTGATTTCAGCCTGGTCTGAAAAAGCAGAAAAGGAAGACTGCAAACCATTCCCAGCTTTGCTCTGAGAGGCTCTGCTCAAAAGCAGCTGGCAGCTGAGGCTTGAAAACTACATTGATTAGAGCCGACCTGTACTGAGTTAGAAAACCTGGCGCTTAAAAAAGGCAGCAAGCAGCCGCATCCCAGGTCATTAGGAGATGTTTTCCCCATGGAGCGCTAATGAGCTGGCACAGCTTTGGCTTTCAGTGGGAGCTCCTCATCTTCCTGAGATTACCTGACAAACTTCTCCAGGCACAGGCTACCTCTTTGTCATCCTTCCTGCGGTGTTTAGCCCTGGCTAGGAATAACACAGGTTGCTATATGACATGAATAAGGGGAAAAAAATATCCCACTGTGCTGCTGACACCGGGAGAGCTCACTGCCTTGTGGCGAACAAGGCGATAATAATCCTACCAGTCCTGATGGGGATCACCGAAATGTCAAGGCTGATAGCTGCCCTTTCCCTTTTGACATGATCATTAGCCCCTGGGAAGGAAATAAATTACTGAGCCACTTAACACCTCATTAGGAGTTAAAACTAGGTATTCAGCATCTCCACGTCAAGTTTTAAAGCAGCTTGGGTGTTTAACAACAGCCAGCTGTGAAGCCAGCTCTGGTAGTATGCAGCACTGGTTCCTTAAGGGAAGCTTTTCCCTTTAACGTCTCCAAATCCCAGGCAAATATTTTTTTCCATTCTCCCTGCCTAGCTGTACTCGTTTGGGATGCATAGTCTGTCGGTATTTATAAATAACCCACTTTGTTTACCAATTATTTTAAGCATTTTGAGGAAAGGGAAGGAAGAAAACTAGGAATATTGCAATTGCCTGTCTGCCCTCATTAACCCAGTAATTATTAGCACTGTAATTCAATTATTCTTGTACTCAGTTCCAGATAAGAAGAATGCAAAGACAATAATAGCTTAAGAAGTTTCCTCTCCTCTTTTTTTTTTTCTTTGTTCTCTAAGGCTGTTCTTCCCTGCCTCTGCATCATTCCACCCTCCTCATTATGATATACAGGGGGCTTGCTGCTGTGCATTGAATCAGAGCTAAAAATAATTATCTTCCTTTCTTTTTTGTAGCTTTAGATTGTTTTAAAACCCAGGTCGGTTGGCATTTGCATGGTGCATACACTCTGAAAGCTAAATAAGTTATCCTATTTTGTCCAAGTTAATAAAACCGGCAAACATGTGACCTATTACTGGAAACTATGATGATAATGGCTTTAATACCCAAATCTGTGATGACTCAAGACTGTGTCAAAGCAAATGCTTTGAACTATAAACCAGCTTTTGATGCTCTTTGTTGTAGCAATGGAAATAGGGGGTACAAATGCAAATACCATGTATGGAACTCTTCCTATCAGAAGTAGGAATGGAACAAAACACTCACATAAGGCTGGAGTTTCTAGATGGGACCAGGTTCCTTCTGCCTGGGGCAAAAATTAACTGTCAATCTGGGCTGCTCTGTGGAAGTGTTTTAGGCTAAACATCGCCTGTCATCTTCATGGGGTTGTTGTGACCAGGGGTTCAACCACAGTAGCACCTCTGAGGGTGAGGGCACAGAGCTCTTCCTCACTGTGGTTTCACTGCAGCGTCTCACCTTCCCTCTCCTCTGACCCCAAGGCTTTGGCTTGGTTATGAAAACACAGTTGTCATCCACCACAGGGTGTTTTTCTGTCACCCACAGCATTCCCTGGCTCAAGAGGATGTCATTTCTTCTCCATTCAACTTCACATGCAAGTTGGAACATATCCAAAGACTGTCACCCAGTTCATTTGCTAAGGGGGTCTTCTTTTGCTAACAGATCCAAGAACAGATTTGAGTTGAAGAAAAGTGACTCTATCCTGCTACTAGAAAGGGAGGTGGGATGTGGTGTTTAAATACAGCTCCTCCTTTTTAAAAAAGCAAACCTCAGGCTTGACTTGGTTGATGTAATTTCCTCAGTCAGTGTATGTTGGACCAAACTGCTTTAGAATTGTATCTTGAGCCCAGCTGTAAAGCAAAAATGATTAATCCTTCCACTGCTTGACCTAGAACTGCATTTCAGAGCTTAAGAGCTTTCCCTACTTGGGGAAGAGTGGTATATTCCTACTCCTGACACACTCACTCCCACGCAGCTCGTCAGATCAGCTGTGTGGAGTTGCTGCACCAGAATCCTGCTTTCTAAACCAAATGGCAGCCACCATCCTTCCTCTGCTTGGCATTCAAGTCTGTGTCACTTAGGTTTGGCAAGCCCAGTGACATGTGTGTGCCTGATCCCACCACAACAGCCATGTCCTGAGATTGCACCTGTGAAGGAACATGCACCAGAGCAGATGAAGCATCATGCTCCATAGATCAGCTCCAAAATGGAGAAAATAGCTCTGGTTTCACCCAGAGGAGCTGCATGTGATGTCTATGCATTTATCTTGTTCATAAGCATGCCCCTTCTCAGGGCAGCCAGGATGTTTTGGGATCTGCATTAGAAGGGGCAAACTTCCTACGTGATCCCACTGATGTGTCTCGGATGGGAACAACATGCATTTGGATGCCCCATCAGGCCTTTTTGATCGGCCAAATGTCTACTGCCTTACCTCTTGTGAACACTCCGGATCCAAATGGGTGGAGGAAGAAGAAAAAAATGAAGGAAAATATTTTTTAAATTCCCAAAAATAAGCCTGAGAGAACTCTCCAGCTCCCAAGAGTGATTAAGAACTGGTTTATAAGAACTGTTCTCAAAGCCAAATATTCCATTAGCCTCCCTCTCCTCAAAGGCGTTTCTGGGGGATTATTTTTGAGTCCCACCACAGTTAAGAATGGATAACCCATGTCCTCACAAGCAATGTTACCTGCCTCAGCAAGAGGGCATGGGGGAAGCATAACCCAGAAGAGGAAGAGGAGGTAGTGGATTCTGCTGAGCTTGGCTTAAGTCAGGCTGAGTCACCAGGAGGGATGACCAAAAGCAGATAGAAATGTCTCCTCCTGAAAGTTTTTGGAAACTACTAGGTCCTCTGAGACAGCCTCAGGCCTAGCTCTGTGTCTGAATCCAACATCAAGGTCTGTTTCAGCCAGTGCACATCTTTGGGTGCAATGTGAATTCTCCTCAGTGTCATGTTTTTTCTTAAGGGACACACAGGACCATGGTAGCATACTAATAAATGTCCTTTAACACCATGTTTCCAGAAGGTTTTAACACCCAGAATCAGGAATGGGAATGGCTTATCTTGCAAAGGAACAGGAGGGACAGATGCCTGCTGCTGCCCTTGTGGCCGGGGGAGTCCGTTCAACTCCTTGCCTTCAGTCCTGCCTTGGCAACAGGGAAGGAAATTATCCTTCATGTTCTGAAACTGCAAACATTGACTTACTTTGCAGATTTTCCTTCATGCTTGGCAGCAAGCACCAAGGTCTGGCGTGAAGAAGAAAAACTAGCTCCAGTGGAAGCAGCCTGAGCCTTTGAAGTGGTGAGAGCTGCTTTTGCCATAAAGTCACTGGTGACTTTCTAAACGACCTTGGCATGCAGTGGTGTGACAACCATTAAGACCCAGCTGACTGGTTTGCTACAGGGATGTCATTTCCAGATTTATTGCAAGGAAATCAGAGAAGTCCAACATCACATTCCTCCCAGAGAGGGGATGGCCAAACAGGACTCCTGCTGATTTTCCTGTGCGTGGACTGTCTCCATTTAATACACCCCCAGGTCTCCTATCAGTCCTGCAAGTGTGTCTGTAGCATTTCCAGTACATCCAGCAATGCTGGAGAGCAGCAGGATTGTCCTGTAGGGATGGGTGAATTTCTCTGGCCTCATTTCAGATCTCCTCAGGTATTATGGACTGGAAAGTCTGTCTTAGATTCATGCATGTCTAGGGGTGGAAAAAAAAAGGTAAACAGAAAGAAAATAGTGCAGGGGGAATGGTAGTCAGCCTATGAAGCCAACAGTATAAAAATTATTATGAAATTAGAAGCTGAGATGGGAAAGAGAAACAGTTTAGTAGGTCTCTAGCAGCCTGTGCCTTGTAGAAAATATATTGGCTCTCAGAAGGAAGGAGGAAGATTACTTCATCCCTGGATCATCATCTGTTCCCT
This sequence comes from Pycnonotus jocosus, assembly GCA_013400435.1. Classification (NCBI taxonomy): domain Eukaryota; kingdom Metazoa; phylum Chordata; class Aves; order Passeriformes; family Pycnonotidae; genus Pycnonotus; species Pycnonotus jocosus. Next base: position 92,431 of record VWYP01027644.1, on the reverse strand, counting down.
AGCTGGAGCACGCTTTCAATCTAGATTAATGGACCACCCTAGAAACCTTAACATAACACTTTGAAAGGTAGGTAGATTTGCAAACCTCTTCAAAAAGCATACTGAGCAGTCTGTAAACCTCTGTGCTCCTCAATATCTACTTTCAGTACCAGAATTTTTGGAAATCACAGCAAATAACACCATGCTGTTACCATAGAAGACTCACTTCTTTTTTTTTCTTTTTATTAATGTTATTTTTTAGAGTCCTCCTGAAACTATTGCTCACCAATATCTGCAGTCCTGGGCCAGCTTGCTTCCTCAAGGTGTGCAGACCCATGGCACCTCTGGCTGCCTACCTGCTCCAAAGTCACATCCACTTTCTGGGCAGTTCTTCACTCCAACCAGGGAATGCAAAACTCAGGCAGATAAGTTTTCCAGCTGGAAAACTGAGTTGTGGGGAACTGAAGCACCTTGCTTAAGGATATTCAGCTGTTCAGGGACAGAAGTGGATGTCAGATCCCAGGATTTTCAAGACCAGGACAATGTTTTCTGCTCTGAAATGGAACTTGCTGCAGAAGAGCCAGCTGTTCTCATCCCTCTGCTTGGGACTCTTCAGCAGCACAGCCCTTCCCATCCCACACCAATCCTAGGGCCACGCAGGATGGAGAGGAACCTCAGACCTGCTTCTTTCTCCCAATCTCTCCTCCAGTGAGTCCTTGGCACAAAACCCTTCTCATCTACAAAAAGAGAAAAATGTTTTTTATGTTCCTGGATAGCAGGAAATGAGCATGCTGCCAAAATCACTAGTATGGTGCAGCACCATCCCAAGAGGCAGCCAGCTTCTGTCAGAGGAAGTGCTCTGCAGACACAGAGGGATGTGCTGCCCAGGATTGCATGGTGGCTTTTGGCAAGGCTACCAATGATGGACTTTCCAAAGTGATTTCCCAAAACTCCTTCTCTGAGGAGTGAACTGAGAAAAAAACTTTCATTCTGTTCAAAGATATCCATTAAATTCCCATTTAAAAATGTCTTTGGATGTAATTCAGCATTAACTGTAAACACGATTCCTGACTACGTGAATATTTTATTATTTCGATTAGTCATATGTATTTTTAGAAACAGAGGGCATGAAAGATTGAAGTAATTTTGCTTCAGTTCTTCCATGCCAGAGATCTTTTCCTCCAAAATATATTTTGTTAGAGCCTTGTGTTTCTGATGAAAGAAACTGAAGTTGAAAGGGAGATCTGCACTCTAACACTTGCCTGAAGTATGGCTCTACCTGGGCAGATGGCAGGGTGTAAAGTTTCATTTAGGTAGGTAGGAAATTCTCCTCTCCAGGTCTCTTCCCAGCACTGACTGTCCTAAATTCCTCGCTTATCAGACAGTTCATTTCTCCAGGACTCACCCCTTCCTAGACAAAAGCATACCTTTTAATTTTAAGCCACACAACATTTGCACTCCACTATGTTTAAAGACCTACATGCTTTTCTAATGACCCATGGACCAGGATTTGGCTCTGATGGCTGAATCCTGCAGACACCCATATCCTTATGCATGCCCAAGGGCACCTGATGCTGCTTCAGCCCCAAGAATCCTACTCAAATACAATTTATCATCTTATAAAAGATTCTCATTTACAGAGAGTTATAAAATTTGGTGCCTTTTTACCATCGATGATCTGCTCAGTGGCATATTTTGATTCCTTTACCCCCCCTCAACCCATTACAGAGCCATTCCTCTGTAACTAGGGTTTGGTAATGTATGACTGTATATTTTCAGTACATCCTGCTAATTTCCAGCTGGTCCCTGGGTTATAGATGAAATTTTGGAGCTGCTGTAATTCATACCATAGCTGTTCAAAAGCAGAGGCAGGCTGGAACCCATTAGGCCAGGTTCTTTCCCATATAATGTTATTTCTCACAGCTGTTGGGGAAGCACGCGTACTCTGACTTCTAAATATAGAGAGCTGGGTATCTTCCACCTCACTCCCATTTTTCCACAGTTTTTATATCTTCCAGACATGGATTCTTCTTTGAGCTTCACATGAGTTTCTGAACCCAACTGAAAAAGCCAAGAGGTCCATGATGGGAAGTCACCACTTCTTAAGCTCAGCACGTGCAAGGTGAAGGAAGACTCAAACTACTGCCAGTTATTCCCCTGCTCCTATTTTTTTTGTTGTTTTTGTTTGGCACTGGTAGTCCAGTGAAAGTGGCTGAAAGGGAAAATGTTTAACATAGGGACAAAAGGAAATAAATCTTTGCAAGCGTTGCCCAACTTTGCAGATCCTCTCCTTTTTAAAACTCTTTACAGCTTACGCTGTTTTAAAGAGAACCTGATCAACAAACTGTGGAATCACAGACCTTAACCTCAGGGTGCAGCAGGAGGGGATGAAAGACAGCCCAGAGATATATGTAAGTCAAGATTTCCAACCATGCATTTCTTCCTCCTGCAACTCCAAGAACCAGATGCAGAAATGTGCCAAAGGGTGGAAACTTTTACACTGCTGATGTCCTCACAGCCTTTTTTTTTCTATGAAACCACATCAAGTGATTTCTCAAGGCAGATGTTGGTCCCTTGGTACTAGAGCAGCAGCCAGACCAGAAAGGGGAAAGTAATTTGGTCATTGATGTCAACACTGTGGAAGAGATACTGTGGGACCGATCTCACAACCCTGGGTGCCTATTTCAACCCTCTCCCTACTCTCCCATGCACATCTTTGTAGTCACAAGAGATACAGAACAAGGAAGCAACTCTAATTTTTTTTTTTTTTTATGTCCTGAGTACTTCCTTATGTATCCATGAACTTGATTTTAAAAATTCCCTTACATCTGACAGAAGCTACACAAAAATTATTCCAGTGCTTAATGAGATGTCTGAATGCTGACATCAGAACTGAAAAGTACCTGCTGGCTTTGCTACACTGAACTTTAGTGCTCTAATTGGTGCACAAAGTCTAGTTCCAAGCCATTGAGGTTAGCTGGTCAAACTCATGGGGTCAGTTCTTACAGCCTCTGTCACTCTAAATCTCTGCCAAGAAAGGTCAGTTTGATAACAAGGTTTCTCCATGTTGTCCTTCTTTTCATCATAGTTTTGTTGTGTCCAAAACACGTGGGTCAGCTTTGAATTAAAAAGAAAACACCACCAAAAAATCACACACACCAAAAAACCCAAAACTGAGGGGCGACCTCAGGGAAGAATTACGCCAAGGGCTCAGCTCTCTGAGAAAGTTTTGCCACTTCTATTAAATATGTTTAATTTTAATGATAAAGATTTTATTCCTGATATTGTGAAAGAACACTTATTCTATGTGTTTCAGAACAGTGCATGGTTTATGGACTATCCCATTTGAGTGGATGGAGTGATCCTTCTCCCCAAACATTTTGCTCCTTGAAATATTCTTTCTAAATTACTGGAGACTAAGTTAAAGGACCAAGCCTGTGATATGGCAAACCGCTGCAGTTGTGAGGCTGAAAACTCAAAGCTTTTTTCCTCCATATCTGTCAACTGGAATATTTTGGTGTATGCTGGGTGTGTCCCATGCCCAGAGCCCCCATGTACTGCATGGGATCCTGTGTCCTACCTGGCATGAGGCTCAGGAGGAACCAGTAAGCCCACATTTGGCCCAAGGCTGTATTTTCCAGATGCATATGATAGTCCTTTTTGTGCCTATGAGACTGTCCTTATTCTTACCCTTTCTTTCAGAGTCTCAGAAAGCTGCACAATGGAAGCAAGAAGAATCTAACAGAGCTGTAGCTGCTTTGCTGGCCCCACTAAAACCATCTGGAGGACCTTGGCCAAAATTCATTGCCTTGTCCTGCTTAAAAGGAGAAAGTATCAGGGAAAACACCTGTTCCCAATTGCTACATCTGCTCCACGACCTTAGCAAAGGCATTTCACCTTTTACTGCCTCCATGTCCACATCTGTGAAGATAAATTGTGAAGACACACATGGCATATGAACAGGGAGGGCTGTAGGAAACTGAAATATCCCATCGGGGAAGCACTAGTGATATCAATCAGCAAATGAAGGCTGAACAAGGACTGACTGTCTCTGCAGGACTGCTATATTTTGCAATGCTGCTATGTCATTTTTCTTGTCTTTTCCCTGCATTTTCTGTCCCAGGTGGTTCCACTTCAACAAGGGAAGTTTGCAGCCCTCCCCTCTCCTCCCCTTCCCCAGAGAGAAATTACATGTCTCCCGCAGCAGAGCTGCAACGGGCAGGATGCTCGTATTTCACTCTGTGCCTGTGTGACCTTTAAAAATATAACCTGCCAGTGACAGGAAAAAGGTAAGGGAGGAATGTGTTCAGCTTGAAGCACAGGTTTTCATCGCAGTCCAGCCTTGTGTGGCACACCTGGTGGTGGCCAAGCATGGAAGGGCTACCCAAGCCAAGTGATAAGAGCAGCTGTGCTGTGTGCCCAAAGCTGGAGAGATGCTGGCACAGGCCCCTCGCTGCATTCCCCATCGTGCAGCTCGCTGGCCAGGTCTGCCCTGACCGACAGCCCCGTTATAAAAGAGGATCAGCAACGGGTGGGGCGGCATTAGACAGAAATTGCTGAGCGGGAAGAGGGGACATTCAATCATGTACTGAAGTGGAGCCAGCCTGGGGACCGAGATTTACAGTTAATAACACCATGTACTATTAATCCCCTCGTTGCATGGGAGAGATTTTAGCAGAGAAATCCACCACGTTGCAGGATTTTCATCCAATAGCTTCTCCTCTGTTTCCAGCAGCAGTGGATAAAAATAGGAAGGAGGTGTAAGAGATAATTATCACTGTTAACTTCATGTTACAATGAGCAACAACTTCTTCATCCACTTGAAACACAGTTTTTAGGAAAGGAACTTAAAGACTGCCCGAGAAGGGAAAACAGAAGGATGAGCAGACCACAATGCTTCTGATGTCCTCTGAGCCACACTCAGGGAACTGGGATAAACAGCCACATGGCCCAATGCACAATTCCAGTGGTGTCATCTATTTCAGTAAAAGAAGTTATAGTACTTTTGAGAATCCTAGCAGCCACTGGGGTTTTTTGGTAAGTGAAAGATCCTCAAACCTTAGAGAAGCTGTCCTAAAATCATGGGCTCCTGGTTTTCTGTTGTCATCATTGGGTGCCATAGGAATTAATTTGGGAAGTATGTTCCTGGACAGTGCTCAAGCTGCAAAGAGCAGGGCAGTTGGGTATGGACTGGCAATTTTATTCCAATGCATCAGAGGAGAAGGATGTTAAGAAAAATTAATTCCATTTTGCCCTGGCTCAGTATGTACCCATTTACACAGAAATGCTGGAGAAGTTTTATTTCAAGAAGATCAACTTTTTCCACATAACACAAAAATCCAATTTCATGCCACAGGACAAATTTTAGAAGAAAACTTATAACAACTTGATAATTTTCCCAAATTATTTTGGGGGTTTTGATTTGAAAGGAGACATTTTTAAGAAGCAAGACATTGCATGAAACATTCAAATCGCCTGTAATTGAATCCAGCAGTGGACTTATATAAAGCCCTGGAAAGAGCTTGCCAAATATGTGTATCTTTTTTTTTTTTTCTTGGTTTATTGCTAGCACATTTTAGAAATGGAAAGCAAGCAATTACAATGGTTGTATTTGACAAACAACACTTGTAAGATGTAAATTAACAGTGCCTGTTTCTGGGATTCTGCATCCTTCTTATGCCATTTTATAATGGAGGGGAAGTGCTGCTTGTGCTGGCAATGAAATATTAAGACGCACCCAGCAGAAAATCGACTTGTCTCGTCTTTCAGCTTTGGCTCTAGATTAGACACTATCAGGAGAAGCTAATTTTCCCAACAGGGCCAGTCTGGAGAGCAAAACTTGGTAACTGACAGCAGAAGAAAGCATTCCTTTGAAACCTGTTGAGCCACAGGACCCTTGCAGCCCCTTTGCTACATTTTCTGGATGTTAAGTGAAGGCGGCAGGTTTAAAATTAAGAAAAAGAAGCAGCCCTTCATGCAAAGCCTCATCAAGCTGTCACCTCGTGGTACTGACCCCATCAGTTCATAAGAACTGCAAGGATGGCGAGATAGCCCATAAGACAGAGCACCTGAGAGTCAGGAACTACTCAGAAAACACCAGTGAGCACCCCATCCTTATGCTTGTGGACAGGCACTCACACCAGGCTGGGGCAGCACAAAAATGGGGACCATGCCGGCAGCCAGCCACTGGTGTGGGCACAAGAAGAACAAGGCAAGCCCATCCCCAAAATTAACACAGCAAGATGTAAAGAGTTAAGCACATGCCAAAAACTGTGTGCAGATCAGCTCTGAGCTTATCAGGGGACAAGGGCTGCCAGGCAGCTGCAGCTCCAGCGCCTGTCCTTGCCACAGTGACACTGGCTGAAAAAACACTTGATTGAATTTTGCCTTGCTGACCTGATTACCTGGCTGCAGCCCAGCTTTTGACATCAGTCTTTCAAGCCAGAAGGGAAATGCTGACCCATCGCCAAAAAAGCAAAAAACAGTGGGACAGATTGAGTTGGACAGGCATTGAAAACATTTTTTTAAAAAATACGTTGAAAGTCTTAAAGTACAGGATTACAGAAACTGGGACCTTTCATATCTATTTGAAACTCTTATATATTTTCTCATGATAAACAGGCTGGGTCAGGAGTAGCCTGTGATTTCCAGTCTAATTTCAATATTTTACTGCTGCCTTCAGCTCGTAAGGAGATAAAGGCATCAGCCTTTCCCTCTCTACAGAAGTAGGTATTGAATCAGAACTCAGGTTTCTAATAAAACAAAACAGAAGGTCCTCAATCTGAGGGCTTCCTTGCAAAGAAAGCAACCTGACAAAGCAAAAACAATACAATTTTCAGTGCAAACCAGACTGCAGATGATACCTCTGCCCCCATACTGGCTTCCGTGTCTGTAGGGGATCTTGATGTGGGGCATGCCCTGAGCCCCAGTCATTGCTTCAGGCACTGCTGTGGAACCATTTGGCCAGAACCAAGGATCTACCAAGTCCCCAAGACACAATTTCTATACTAGAGAAAGCAGTACTTAAGTAAAACTTACAGACAAATTTTCCATTTCCTATAGCATTTACTCTGCACTCACTGGGATTAAACTTCTTGGGGGGTTCATAGCTCTCTGCAGGTGATATTTGCATATACCAATAAATTTTTACCCTCAGATAAGGTCTTCATATAAGGTATGAGCCATCTTTTCTTCCGCTTGCTGAGAGCCCTGGCAGAGTTCCGACAACCTACCGTGACACATGCAATAAATAGTAAACCTTTGAATTTTTAAGGAGTAATTTAGTACTGCCTTGGGAGTTCCCTCAGATCCTATGGAAAGAACTCAAATCCTACTGAATTGGCAGTTGTTTGATTATGAATGGATGTCAGCTGCAGTGTAGCATGCCCATCCCATGAGGGATGCCTTTGCCTCTACTGTAGGGCCCTCTGCAAAGTCTGTGCCCCACGCCAGTGTTGGGGCTCCTTGTTTCACCTTTTTTAACAAGGGGTTAGACATAACTCCTTGTCAGCAAACACCAAAGAATATCTGAAAAGTGTGTTCAGCCTGGCTAGTACTTCCCTTTTTCCCTTTTTGCTATTTCCACAAACCCCCCCTCAATGATTTTAATTTCTCTAATTCAGGGGTACTAGGGGTGCTCAGTTGAACAAGGTGTGCTTCTAGAGAACAGACTTCAGCAGAGAAGAATAAAGTGCCCAGCTAATGTCCCAACAGATCCTTTCCTCACAAAGTGTTCATTGCAATTAGAAACCTCTTCCTCAGAATGTCCAGAGATAAAGAGTTGCAAGTGTCAAATTTCCTCCAGCATATGCCCTGAAGGACACCATTTATCTCTCTTTCTATGCAATTCACTTCACTTAATGTACATTACATTTTGCCTCCTGATTTTTGCAGACCTTATGCAGACTCAAAATAAGAGTCTATTTAGAGAACAATGGATCTGTTGTGCTGGATTTATAGATCAGTACTGATATGAACAGTGAAGAGTACCAAATTCAAAAGTCAATTGTTGTTAGATGATGTACATACACAGAGCTATGTTTTGCTTAAATCATTTATAAACTCTTAAAAGACATTTTTATCTGTGTGCATCTGCAGGTGTGTCTATATGTAGCTCTCTGCGTATATTTGTCTACTTGGCACCTCCTTTAGCCTCACCTTAGAAGCAAGGTGTGCAGCTCCAGCTTTCCCATTTGTTTATCCTCCTACCTACATCTCCTTCCCTTTCGCTTCACCTACCTATCCTCATTCCCAATTTCTCTCATTCCTGTCCTCCCTTCCTAGGCACTGCTCATACCCCTTTGAACACAGCTCCCAGGGATGCTGTGTGTCCCAAAGCAGCTCTCTACACCTGTGGCACAGCCAGCAGCCACAGAAGAAAGGGAAAATAAAGATAATGCCTCCTGCCAGCTCACTGCAGCAGCTAACCCACTTCTCACTGCGAGGAACAAAACACAGGCTCTTCCACCTGGTTCAGAACCCTTAGGGAAAAATACATTTTATTATTATTATTTCTTCTCCCTATCTACAAAGCATATATTCACAGAAAGGCCAACAAAAGCAGACCAGGCAAGCATGAAATTTCTAAGCCAAGCCAAAAATACAGTTGAGCCAAATAAACTCCCAAATATAACAACAACATAAGGAACAGTTTTATTTATTTTTTTTCAGTCATTATAAGTTTAAAGTGCCTTCCATAAATTTTAATAAAAAACACAGATCAACCTGCGTGGGTGAAGTAAAGGGAAAGAACATGTCTATTATTGGCAGACAGCTTTGACTTCAACTATAGAAAAACTTGTATCTTTTAACATCTCCCAAAACAGTCACTGAAAGTACAGAGGAGGGGGGAGGGCAGTGAAACAGCTCTGGATTTGCTTCTGTATGACTCACTTGCCATTGAATTTCCCCCCTCCCTATCCTGCACCAGTGGTGGTGGCAGAAAACTGGTGTCCCCTTCTGCCATTGCTTCCCTGTGATCCTCTTCAGACACCCCAAAAGCCAGAAGCCAGGAAAAAGCAGGGTGTGTAGGAGGACACCACAGCTTCAGCCTTTGCTTCTGAAACTAAAACTCGGCAACTAAAACTTTAAATGTAAAGGCCCTTGCTGGCAGAGAGCAGCCAGAGCCAGCTGTGTGCTAGGGTGAAGTCCTTGCACTTGGTGGTAACAGAGAGGGGTAAACCTTCCCTGCAGCTGCTGGGAGGCCGGCACAGCTCAGCAGGGCAGGGGGAAAGGTCTGCCTCCTGGCTATAATTAGCAAGTCAGTCAGCATGCTTGGAATGGATCAGTGGATCCAAAGCAGCTGGTGCCCTTGCTCTATAAGCAGTTCAAAGGTTTTATTTCAGAGGAGGTCTGGTCCCTCCAACAGTGTCCCTGTCACAAGAACTTAGAATTGGTCTGGGCCACCCCAGATGGAGCCAGACCCGTTTTGATGTGCACATGAAGGCAGCTTCTGGTTTGGCTGCCTCCCCAGGCACCTGGGTGAAACAAGCCAAAGTACCCTGCAGGTGCATCCAGCCCTCACATCCCAAAACACAATTGTTCCGAGTGAGCGGGAGGCGAGCAGGCACAGACTCGCACTCTCAGACTTGCATCTCTGTGCTGGAGGAAAAGGAGGGTCGAGTACAAAGACAGCAGGCCTGGCTCTGTACTGCTGCTAATATGCAGCTTGGGCAGCTAATGGTTCCTGCAGGCTTGGATCTGCCCTCCCTCAGGAGCTGGTCCCTCAATCCCATCATCTCCCTGATAGAGCAGGTCTTGTTGAGATGGCTCTGCAGCTCCTTGCATACCTGAGACCAACTGGTATCACTGGTACAGAGATGGGGGTTGCTACATACCATCACATCCTTTAAATGGAAATGGGAGAAGGAAAAAGGAAAAGCAAGCAAATTGCACACTGTGCTACAACCTCAGGATTTGCTATTGATTTTTACCAGGGAAATGTCACAACTCTGGATAGCCTCACACCCGAGGTGATAAATGGACACATTCATCACAGCTTGTGGCTTGACCTTTGGGGGAGGCCTCAAGGAATTTTCTTGCCTTTTTTTATTCCCCATCTAGCTTGGGAAACAAGCTATCTGCATGGTAGGGTTTTAATTAGCTCAAAAATGTCACAAAGAAATAAAGCAGGCCAAGTTTGTGAAGGGAGTAAGTCTCATGAAGTCAGCCATATTGTACTCAAGGGGTCAATATTCCTCCTGCATATTTTGTGACCGTGTTATGAAATATTCAGAGCAATAAATAGATGCTTTGACTGCAAATAGATTTCCCCAAAGAAACATTTCCCCATTTTCACACCCTTTTCACCTAGGACTAAACCAGCAGCAGTGGTGGCTCCCCATCAGCTGCAGAGCAAATTCTCATAGCAGTTTGCATAGCTGGGGCCCCAGATAGCCACTGCCATCCATGGGCTATTAATAAGGACTGTTTTGCAACAAATTATCATTTCACAAGCAATCAGTCTATTTATCAGCCTTATTACCATTACTGCCAGCTGCAAAGTGTTTCGACTCTGTCATGCATTGCAGATGTGGCCTGACCAAGAGACGTGACGGTGCCAGCATGGGTGACAAACTGACCTCTGTGTGCAGCTTTGGCACTTGGAAAGCTGATGGCACCTGTCTGCCTGCTTGGTTCTTTACAGCAACGACCTGCAGCAGCCATTCTTTGCTGCTAGAGGCAAAAGAGACAGTGCTGTTCAAATTATCTGGGTTAGTCCCCTCAGGTATTGCTCCTTCCCTTCCCAGCACACACTCTGCAAACGGAGCTTGATAACTCAGAGTGGCAGAGCTGCTCCCAGCTGAGTCAAGGCTCCAACTTACTTGTTGCTTTTTATAGACTGAGCTCTTCCAAATAATGTATTCTGCATGTTGAAGAATAAAACCACATGAAACAATAAAAAAAAAAAAAAGAAGGGAAAACAGGAATGTAGGATGAGGCAACATCAGCCCAATGCAGTACCTCAAGAGGAACCCTGCTTGGAATCCATCTTGAAACTTTTATTCTTTCAAATGCCTACCACATGAAAAGACAGCAATGGATTGGGTGGGTTTTTTTGCTATATGATTTTGGTTAAATGCTGATGCTGTCTTTAACTTCTATTCCCCATTAAGTGTCTTCTGCAAAAGGCTCTTTTGTCCCACCCTCCCTCTCAATCCTCTTCACCAGCATTAGGAGGACAAAGGTAGGACAAAAAGCTTTGCTAGGACAAAGCCCAGTTGTCAGACAAGTGTTTCTGCCATCATAGTTCTGCACAGCGAGGGATGTAACATAGGAGAGGTAAAACTCACTCTTCATTGTAGTGACAACAAGCTCTTTACAGGCAAGGTGGCCAACAGCAGCTGCTCCCCATTCCAGGGGCCACCAGGAGAGCACACATCAGGAAGTGATGCTCCCAATAGCCAGGCTGCTCCAGACATCCCAATTCAAAATTTACTGGAGAAAGCAAAGCAACTCCCTTATATCTACCCCTTAATCCTAAAGGCTTCTTACCTATGGGTTTTTCATCCTTATATGAAGTCTTTCACAGTTTGGGGGAGAAGCCAAAAAGCAGACTTATAATAGAAACTCAACTGCAGCCTTTGGCATAGTTTGGCAGCTCTAATCCTGTAACAAACTCAAAGCACACGTGAGTCTGAAAAACAGTGTGGTGAATTCTCTATTCCTGTCCTCAGTATTTTTAGCAACCAGGGTAATTTTTAGCCTGTGCTTTTCTGTTGGTTTTTTCCCCCCCTCTCTTTTGGTGTAAAGATATTGTCAAAATACAGGCATTGCTCGCAGTACAAACTGCAGTCAGTTGATTCAGACAGACACGCCTGACATTTCAAAACACAAAATGCTCAGCAACCAAATTCCTCACATGCTATGAAATGCAAAAATGTGAAACTGTTACCTATGGCAAACATTTCTCCATTTAATGGATCACAGGACAGCAGTGAGGAAATCAATGGAAGAAAAAGAGAAAAAGTCAGAGTTTATGTTTTGCAGATAGCTTAAGGGAAAGGAATCCTAAATCTTGAGCAAATGTTTGGTTTTGCATTGTGGCAAAAATGTTTGTTTCTTTAACATGGAGTGATTACAATGCAATCTGCATTTTTGTTTAAAAATACTTCTCCTGCTGTCTGGGCTGCAGTGTAAACAGGATGCACTGAAATGTCAGCCCATCCGTGGGCTCTGCTGTGGCAGACACATGCAGAGAACCAACGCACTCACACTCAAATCTGACCTGCTTCCCCAAAATAGATCTTCATCACGCTCACAGAGCCATCATTGTCTAATTACAGTCCCCCAGGCATGGGGGAACGTGGGGATGGGTAACTCGATGGTTGTAGTTAGTGTGGCCAGAGGGAAAGGCTAGGGAATGAGGTGGAGGACACATCCATAGCCAAGCTGTGCAGGAGGGGGTCCTCAGCAAGGAGCCCAAACCTCACTGTCCATGCCACCTCCTCTCATCAAGCCATTGGAATAAACCCATCCTGGCTGGCTACCAGCAGTTGCCCAACCCTGCAGGGTTAGCTGACATGGGGCTGGATTTGTTCCTTGAACTGAGTTCCTTGAACTCCTCATCACAAATGTCAGGAAGAGATCAAGATGTTTGTCTGTGACTGTTTTTCACATTGGTACATACTTAAGAAATAGAGACAGTCTTGTCTGTAAATTTTTCTCCTTAAAAAGAAGAAAAGGAAAAAAAGAAGTAAGATAGGAATCTTGCAAACCCCTCATGCACAGGTCCTGTCTTTGCCAGCCTCTAGGTGAGGCAAAGCTACAGCACTAATAGTTTCCTAGAATCATGGACATTAAAATCTGCACAGAGAAATGCTGCTAGTGCTGGAACCAGCCTTTCTTTTCTGCTCTCCTCCTTGAAAGTTTCTCACATCTAATCTTTTTCAAAAGACAGATATGTGAGATCAATAGGAAGCCTAAGCTAGTATACAATCAATATTCAACAGACTGCCTGTGACAAGGCCACTATCCCTTAGGTGGCACCAGTGCCTGGCCTGCAAGAACTAATATTTCTCTTGATATAATCATGATTTTCATACAACACACATTTCTCAGCGAAAGCCTCTTCCTCACAACAGCTCCTGCAACAGTCTTCAGTTGTAAAAATGCTTTTTCCTTAATATTTTCCTGAGCCCTGATCCAAGACAACATTTCAATACAAGGCTACCTTTAAGAATGCCTCTGATGGAGAGACTGTAACCAAGAGGACTGCAAGTGGCCTCCCTGTGACAGGGACTCTGGGTTTCCAAAGGTCCATAATCAGGTTTCTTAGAAATAAATGTTTCTTGGAGCCTTGGCTCTGAACACAACCTTACATATTTTGACTAATAAGACTTGGGTCTATGAGTATGCTGAAGTGCATCAGTACTCCTAGACCTTATTCAGTGCAGGGGTTACGTTCAGGTTGAAAAACCCCAAATCTCTTCCTACGTCTCAAAGTTCTGACAAGAATAAGAATAGGTAGTTCTGATGGGTGCAACCATGTTAAACTGACTCATTATCCCACAAGCTCATATCTGCAGAGATTCCTAAAACCACAATGAGCAAACTTCTGGTCTCCAACAGTGGTGTCCAACCAAGCTAAAGCTGGAAAAAGGGTTTGGGGAAGCCCATTTCACTCAACTATCACCTCTTCTCAAAACAAAAATTCCCAGAAGACCAGCTGAGTTTTTATGGAAAAGCCATTTCCAGTTTCCTTGGTTGTGGAAAAACATTTGTCAGCATATCACAACTACAAGGGGTAAGAATGAAACTAATTGCTTAGAAAATTACTTCACAAAATTAAATAAGGACATTTATTTCAACCCAGTGAGCATAAAATGCCTCTTGAATGAGCCATCTTCTGTTTTCTTCTTTCTGGTTAATGTCTGACCAAATAGGCTTGTTTTTCAGTATGTAGCCAACAACTGTAATCATCATGGTCCCTTCAACCAAGTCTTTGCTCTCTGTATTTCAGCCCAGAAATCGATGACAAATGTAAGGCTATCACTGATTTTCTTACAGGTGGCTGCAAATCCTTTGAAAAGAGATTCATCACTGAGATATTCTTGGTCTCTCTCTAAAGCTGCCTTAGACTCTGGTGGTATTAACTGTTCTGTTTTATTGTGTGCTGCTTGGTTCCATATGCAAAAGAGGTTAGTAACATGCAAATGCATCTGCTGAAATACAGCACACATTGAAGGAGGTGAAAAGATCCACATAGAAGCAGTTATAACATCAAAAAAGTTTTACATGCAAGTGGGACACATTCCATATGAGGGTTCAGAGCCCTCCTGACTTGTCTCTCCTGGCAGGGAGTGAGAAAGGGTGATGACAGGCACTGTTAACAACCCTGTGCTGGGGTCACAAATTTGGCCATTCATGTCTCTTCCAAATGGGGAGTGCTGCTCTGCTAGATTGTTCCTGAAATTACCAAGACACTCCTTTTCTCCCAATGGCCAACACAGGCGTTTTAGGGTTATTTTCCTAATAATTTTAAGATGTGCACAGATGACCCATACAGACATAGACACCTTGTCATCAGCAGAAAAAGATTTATCTGATCCGGTAAGCACTGTGTGAAAGTTGAGGCAAGCCAGCTGGGATGGCTAGGATGTTTGGGGTGGGCTGACAAGTCAGGAAGTGCACTTGGACTTTTGCTGACAGATTTTGGCTTTTGCTGACAGGTGTTAGCAACATAAGATGTGAAGGTGGCAGCAGCCAGGAACAGTTGATCAAGCAGTGTTTACTGCTTAGAAACAAAACACAATAGGGTAGGTAGGCCTAAACATGTGAAACCCCCAATCCTCTTCCCTGTAACTTTCATTGAGAACAAAGATAAATTTTAATATAAAACCAAACCCACAGACCAGTCAGAACTTGCGTTGGTGCTACTAACACAGAAGTGAGGCCATGTTTCTCCCACTCAATCCCTGCTTGGAGCACATCTGTTTATGACAGGAGTTTTGCCATACCAGACTTTTGGGTTGGGCCCATCCAAACCCAAAACATTCATACAAAGTGTGAGGGATCTGGACACTGATGGAGCACATACTGCCTGAAATCTCTGCTGCCTCCACAGTTGACAGTTGACAGGCAGCATCCCCATGACCACTGTGGGAGGGCATCAGTTCTCACTCATCGCCCCTGCATTTCTGCCCCTCCTGCTTGCAGACCAGTGCTTGAAAACATGCCCTTACCCCCACCCCAAAAAGAGCCATGCATTTAGTGTTGCTTTCTTGCTGAGGAGATGAGGATGTTTTTGTGGAGTAACAACAACACATAGTTTCAGGCAAAGGATGGGCTGCCTCACGACTTTGAACTCCAGGAGCTGGCAAGGTGGTGAGGGTGAAGAAGCTGGCAGCTAACTCTGAGAAATCAGGCTGCCTTTTCCCCTCCTCCCCTCCCACTCATTCCCTGCACCAGATGTCAACTGCTACATGCTGAAATGCCTGCTATCCTCCCAACTCCCTGCCTGCTGGCTTATGGCACAGCCTTACCAGCTTCCCAGCACTACCTGCCAGCAGGTCTTCTCCAGAGACAACACTCAGTGCATGCTGAAAAGGCATCTGTGCTCCTTCCTCTCCATCCTCCTCCTCCTCCACCTGCCTGTTCTTTATTGCAGAGGTGACTTTCAGATGTGATAGCAGATATGCAAAGAGTGCATTAAAAACATGCTAAATGAAAATCCTGACAGAGAGGAAGAGCCCCAGAGGAGCTTAGCAACACAGGGATATTAATCATTTCCAATTAAATAAAGCCCAGCAAAAGTCTGCCTTCCTTGTAAAGCAGCAGGGTTTCCCCTTTTCTCCTTCCTGCTTTAAACATTGCACAGTTGGGTTGCTTTCCTACCAATAAGAGCGCCATGCTCAAGGACACCTTCAAACCATCCTCAGCCCACATAAAGTTCAACAACTTTGTAGGGCAACCCATGACAGCCTGATGTTAATTGAAAAGATTTCAGCTGAACGGCAAGCCTTCCATGCTCCTTTGGACACAGAGAGCCTGTTCAGCCCCACCAGCCTTGCAGCATCCAGGGCTGAGCTCTTGCTCCTCTTCATGGAGAGGAGCACATAACCCACCATCCTCAAGCACTCCCACGACTGTGGGGACCACAGGTTTCTCACTGCTCTTAGACTGGGAAGGCTTGAAGGATTTCCTGTGAGGGACAGAGATGCCCACAACTGAGATAGTTTTAAAGGAGTGGAGTTTTTCAAAACCGCTGGGCACTGGCCATACACTGTCTCCAGAAAGGCCAGCTGGAGTTACGCACCTGACTCTGGTGGAACCAGCCAATGGTTTGTGCTTTCCAAACTCTTTCCCTGAGGTTATAAATATGCTCTCTTCCTGCCTTAATACTCCAAATACGGGGAATTCTGCACAGCATGGCTCTCAGAGGATGGGATTTATTCCCTCCCTCCAAGGCAGGGAGAAGCTAAACTGCTGAACTCTGGGACTAAAGCCTAGATTGAAGTTTTGGCTTGTGAACCAGCCCAAACCCAGTATTAGAAATACCAGCTAGGGAAAAGCTGAGTTTGACAGACACTGTACATGTTCTGTGGCTGAGGAACTTTAGTTCCTTTGTCCTTTTGTCTTAAGACAAGCCAGTCTTAGTGCACAACTCTGAAGGGACAAGGGAAGAAAGCAACCTGAGCCTGCTTCATAACAGTTTTCTGCACACAGGGAGTGCAAAAAAAACCCCCCAGAAAGTAGAGCAGGGGTAGAAAGTCCATCTCTGAGCTCACCTGAGATGGGGGTTATGCTAAGGCACCTCTCAGTATTTTGTCTAGGTTTCCTACTCACTCTGAATTAAGTTGGTAGTCCAAGCCTGGAAAGCAACACAAGATGAAGAAACAGCTTCCCCACCAGATGTCAGAGGGTGACAGAATTGCAGAGAAGAGTCCAGCACTTTCTCTCCAGCTGTCATCACTGGTGCCTAAAAATGAAACTTCCCTGAACTCTACAGTTTCCAGTCTTTACTGCCATACAACCTGTATCTTTCCACCTCCAGCTTCTTCAGCCTTTCTTGCCATGCAGTTTTACCTGCACAGCAGCATCTCTGCCACCCCATACCAAAGGAGCCAAGTGGTTCCACCTATGCCAAAGCCTCTGCTGCAATGACTTCCCACCAGCACATCACCAGGATGGAATTACTAAGGGGCACTTCCTGAATATATGGAGGCTGATTAGTCAAGGAGACCAAGGCAATGATTTAGTCATTCTTATTAGAGATTGGTTTTAATCATTATATTTATCAGGGATCATCATTCCTGAAGAGAAAATAGACCAGAATGTGATTTTGAGCAGGAATTATGCTCAGTAGGAACATTTCTCCATCAGTTACTGAGGTCACCTTGATATGCCCTGTACATAAGACAAAAAAAAATTTGTCTGGTAAATGCTCAAACAGAATGAGGAACAGCTCAATTCTTTCACACATCTAAGGGGTCATGATCTGCCAGCCACAAAATGCCATCACACCGAAGGAATACTGTATATACTGTTTGTTACCTAAATCTCTCAAAAGGGAAAAATAACAGGGAGGGAGGGAGAAGGCCTCTCTGTGTTTTGCCATTCTGTCCAGAAAGAGGTAGCACAGCCTTGCTGGGGTTGCTTTTCCCCACAAGCAGCAGCTTAAGGGGTTTGCATCTTGTTCCTGGGAAAAGCCCAGTTCCAACCATGCTGGGACAGGGTGCAGTGGTGTGGGACAGGGACATGGTGCATGGACAGAAAGGCCCTGCACTGCACAGCTCTTCCTTTTGCCAGGAGCAAATTGTCACATCAGAGAGTCATTCTGAACAAGGATAAAATATTACATGGATCACATCCAATTCTGCCTGCCTCCACCCCACCCTGCAGCAGCTGGTGGAGAAGAGCAAGGAGAAAGTGGGAGAAGAAGAGGGGCTCTGGAACAAGGCTGTTACTGGTTACTGTGCCTGCTCTCTCTGCCAACCACCACAGCTTGGCCTTCATGTTTCAAAGATAGCTGTGATTTAAGATGATGCCATTTTGGGGGGTACCCAGCATAAACACTGCAAAAAGACCAAAGTTTCAGAGGGTTCTTAATGTTTTGAGAAAGCCTCCAGATGGCTGCCCAAATGAGAAACTGCAGTGTTTTCTCTTTTCTTATTTCATCTTCACTCCTGGCTACCCAGCAAGATCATGCAAGGAACAGATGCACAGAAAAATGAAAAACAGTTGGGAAAACACATATAAAAATAGTAGCAGTGTCCATTTTGCAATGCAGAGAGCACAGCTATGTGAGGAATACATTTTGATGCCAGCAAAGAAACTCAGACAATCCTGTTAATTAAGAAGCATCAATACCCAACCCCATTCTCTTGCTCCCATGACAGGCAACAGCTGCTCTGGCTCTCGAGCAGCAGCCAGCAGAGGAGCCCATCCAGCAGAGTAGAGAGACATGGGAGAGATGAGTTTAGTGGCCCTTGAGCACCAGCACTCCTGCCTGCTTCAGCTTTCCCGTCTGTGAAATCCTCCTCTGTGCTGCAGCATCTCTGAGCTCTGCTACTGCAGAGGTACACACAGCTAGTAACTCTGGAGGATCACCATAGTAGCAGTGACAATATGGGTAGGTCTGGGAGTTCCTAGCTTATTTCTCAGACAGCATACTTTTTTTGAAATAAAGACTCCTGAAACACAATCTTAATAAGCCTTGCCACAGGCACCTGGCTTCTCTCATAGTTATAAATCAGCTTAGAAGGGCCTTTGCTTCCCTGCATCTTGTTTGCAAATCCAGTATCTCACTGTTTCTGATCCAGTCTGTTGGGAAGCACAAGCTGTCCAAGCTCTGCCAGCTGTGCTCAGAAAGAAACCTCTTAGAGGCAAAGCCAGCAGCTCTGCCTTTTGGGTCTGGCTGTCTCTGCACCTTTGGTTATGCCAGTCATGCACCACCTTCTGCAGGGCTGAGCTTTCCCTACACAAATGGTAAATAATGCTCTGGCCAGCCACCAAATGGCACATTTATCTCCCCAACAGCTCATTCATCAGCTGCAGCTGAACACTGGCAATGCTCCAGACCAGGGACAACAACCTCCCTGCAAAAGTTACTGCAAGAGCACTCTGTTCACTGTAGGGTACCTCAAGCATGGGCATGTAGGAGGTAGAAAGCACATCCCTAGCAAGCCCTGGGATGCTAATGATGGCCTGAGCAACCACCTCCATGCTTCCTGCCTCAGCCATTGATGGGGAACAAGAGAGGGGACAACATAGGCTGGCTCTTGCTGCTGTCTCTGCAGGAACCAGACCCCTCAGATGAATTATTGCACTTAACTTCTTTTATTATTCTCTTAAAGTCATGCAAGTTTTTACTCTCTGAAGTAGCACTTTGGGATGCTCTTCCCTTTCATACTCTGCAGAAGTAGTAAACCACACCATGAGGCAGTAAACCACACGAGTAGCTCTGTCCTCTTTCCAAGTCACATCATAGCTTGGGTTTGCCATATCCTTACACACAGCAAAGTTTGAAGGATGAAATGACAACTCATTTTGCCACCACTGCCACAGAGGAGGTGGCAAGGGGGACAGGTAGAAGCAAAAATAGCAAATTTTCCTCAGCACAGCAAGCCTGGTGATGGTTGCTGCTAAACCCCACATGATCAAAGCAGCCTTGCTGACAGCCCTGCCAGGGCATTGCTCCATTCAACTCCCCACACTCCCTGCCAGGACTGCCTGGGGGTGTGTGCATGTCCCTGCATGGGGCTAGAGATGGGCAGGGGCACTCCAGCTCCCTCTCTCTTTTCCTAGAAAGGTTTTCAGAAGCCCCCAAATCTGGTTTTGTCTGGAACGACTGAGGGCATGATGTGAGTCAACAAGAGTGAAACAAGTAAATGAGATTTGTCAAGGAAAAGACAAACCAGGAAGACAGGAACAAAGGGAAATTATTCCTTGGCAAGAATAAAGAGAAAGCCTCAGATCAGGCAATAAATTGGTAAATGGGGCACAAAGGACAGGTGAGAACAACAACTAGCCTGTTGCTGCTAATCCAGTCATAGTTTTCAAAGCAGGATCATGAGTCACCAGCCCCATCAAGGCTGGAACAGAAACTCCAGCTTGCCACATGCAAGAGTAGAACATCCTTTCTTTGGCAAAGCCAAGGGCTCCTGTTTGTGGCATGTGGGAGGCTAAAGGTCTGGAGTCAAGTGTTGCAGGTACATGCACGTGCTATGGAAACAGCAGGAAAGCTGGCTGGACTCGCTTGCAGGACCCTCACTGCATGAAGGGATGCTCTGGGGGGTTGGGGCTCCCCTGCCAGTTCTGCACTGGGCAATGTGCCAGGCTGGGGCTGTGCTATGCATGTTAGGGTTTCAGTCTTGCTAGAAAAAATTCTGGGACTTTTTCTGGGGTTTTCAATGAAGTGAGTGTTCACATCACTTCCTTGTTGCCCCAGCAAGACTCAGTGCAGCCTGAGCTCTCACCCAGACGGTGGTTTGGACTCTTTCCACAGCCCCAAGTCATGGTGGAGGCTCTGATCCTGCCACTTGGAGACACGGGGAGATCTGTGCACACCCAGCTGTGTGAAGGCTATCTCATAGGAGCCATCAACATCTCCCACATTCTTCTTTGCCCATCACAGGCACCTTACAGGCATTTCCAGGGAGCAAAGGGGCATGTGCAGCTTCTGCCATTTTGACACATCCTTAAGGAAGTTTTACTGCTGCTTTTGTGTAGCATCATGTGGAAAGCCTAAAAACACCGAGGCCATAACACTGCAGGTGGTACAAAGAAGTTCCTGCAAAGATGCTGCCATTCCACTTCTTCATGAACCCAAAAGGAAGATGTGAGCAAAGGGTTGTGGCCAGCCAGGAGGGTTTTACAGGCTTTGGGTTTGTTTCTCCCCTGCTATGCACCGCAGATTTTGGGTCCCCGAGCAGGACAGGGGAGCAAAATGAAAAAATGAATCCAAAGGACACAGTCCAAAGCAGAAATTTTGGCTTGCTCCAACAAAAGCCAGAGATCTGGCTCCAGGCCTCAAGAGCCCAGGCTGATGGGGTGCTGGCTGCTGTGGCAGGAGATGTGTTTGTAGGAGATGTGGAAGTGTAGGCGCCTGAGAAAGCAGCTACCATAAGGAAATGAAACCTTAGAGATGCACTGAAGACAATTTTGGGAAGCCCAACATCCTCTTGTCATGCAAATCAGTTGAGCAGCCTGGCAATGGTCAGGGCAGGTAGTCTTTCACTTCTCAGCCACAGAGCAAAACTCCCAATTTAGGCTCTGCAGTGTGGCTGGGGTGCTCAGAGGCTGCCAAGCCAGCAAACACCTCCTGCCAGCCAGCAAGTGGTATTGCACCATCAGAGCTGTGGGGATGGCTGTCCAGCAGAGACTGCTAGCTTCAGGTGGATCCCTCTTATTTTAAGCCCAGAAGTCATCTTCATCAGGGCTGTGCTAGCCAAAAACTAGAAGCAAACAGGAGTCTTGACTGTGTGCTCTGAGAGATGCCACTGTGCTGGTTTTGGGGTGGAACAGCAGGACACCTCACCAGTGCTAAAGCTGCCTGACCTCTAGGAAGCAATAAGCGTGCTCAGCAACATTATATATCTATAAAGACTGAACACCCCCATGTGCTAGTTGGTGATATTTCCATTGCATGGGTAAAGGTATTTCATCTGGTCCCTCACCCTGTGTCTCAGAAAAAGCTCTGACCTGGGTATCCCTACATAATTAATTGGCAGAGGTTTCATTTCTGTCCTGGAGGATGGGACAAGAGAGACTTCCTCCAGATTTTAAAGGCTGCTGGGTGAGGCAAGGAACCACAAGACCCAGAGGGAACCAGTCTCGGCTGGGGAGCAAGGAGAGAGATCCTCTGGTTACGGCTCTGGGACAAGCCTCTCTTGCCTGCAAGAGCCCAATGGTGCTGTTTGTCACCATGTCTAAAGCAGCTTTATTTAGGATAAAACCACCCAGCTGTT
Source organism: Pycnonotus jocosus (assembly GCA_013400435.1). Lineage (NCBI taxonomy): Eukaryota > Metazoa > Chordata > Aves > Passeriformes > Pycnonotidae > Pycnonotus > Pycnonotus jocosus. Next base: position 70,544 of record VWYP01027644.1, on the reverse strand, counting down.
ACAGAGCCTCTGGAGACAGGTCACCACCACAAAACCTTGTCTTCCCCTGGCACCCCAGGGTCAAACCCTCTGCCTCATTGCTGCAGGGCAGGCATGAAGGCACAGCTTCTGCTGTCTGGGGAATGGGCAGGCCAGGGATACCAGCTTTCTATTTAGAAGTCACCCCATATGTCAGGAGAGATACAGGGTTCATTGACTCATTAAACAGGGCAAAGCTAAGCTCATCTTGCATCACCCACAGCTGACCAATACCCAGTGGAGGCAAGAGTGGGGAGGCTGATGTTTATTTTCTAACCCCGCAGCTATTCAGCGTTGAACAAATGACCCCTCTGAGCAACACGGCAGTAAATTTCATAAACAAATGCAAAGTTCAGATAGCTGCAAAGAACTTGTCTCAGTTGCCAAAAAAATCACAAAACACCAGTGTTTTCTGAAAAGCAAGGCTGTGCAGCTTGCTCGTGAGAGAGGCAGCAAGATGCCAGGAGCCAGTGAGCTGGGCAGATGTAGAAGGACTCTGATTCTTGTCCAGGCAAGACCTTTAGGAGCAGAGGCTGGTTTTGCTGTTATTGCTCCTAAGAACAGATGCAAGGTCCCCTGGAGCCCTGCAGGTGTTTGTTGGGAGCAGGGCAGCAGAAATCTTGTGGGCGCAGCAGGTGAGGCAATATTTGATCAGGGTCTCCCTGAGCAGATTTGAGGGCAGCTCACTTCATCACCCTCTCAGCCAGGGAGTGACTCACCTCAACACGGGGTCTTTCAAAGTCTCTTCTCAAATCAGTAGCAACTTTCCACACAGTGATCCCAAACCACCTGAAGGAAAGGGCCAGTAACCTGACCAGCACCTCCAAACTGTATGAAACAACCTGTATGTGCCCTTGTTTCCAGTGGGCAGGCGCACAAACATTGCCTACTACAACATCAAGCTTTGCCATTGCAATCTCTGAATAGAGACAAACTGCTGCTCCCCTTTTTTCCATGAAGACTGGGAAAGGGAGATTCTTTTTTCCCCCTCTGCACAGCACCCCAAGCAGCTGGTAGCTGTTGCTGTTCCAAAAGCAGCTTAAAACCATCACCCCAGGCCAGAATCTAGGAGCTGTGCTGTGCACAAGCCTAGTAAACAAAAACTTTGGTAGTCGAAGAGTCACAGCCATCAACACCAGCACAACTGTTTGTGTTCAAAGGCCCAAATCAGTAAGAGAATTTCACCCCAAAATCTCACTCACCCTTCACCATTCAAACTGCTATGCTGGAAGCTGCTCTTTTACTGGTTTAATGTGATGCAAGAAATAAAGAAGGGAATAATGAAGCCTCCAGAGGCCAGAAGACTACCAAGAGTTTGCACATCTGCATCAATTAGCTGGGCCAGATTCAGGTGAAGCTGTGGCTTCCTGAGTTCAGCTTCACATAATTAAGCATCCAAGTACACAGCTCTTGTACACCCCTCAATCAGGAGTGCTGCCAAACCCTCCTCAAGTGCTCCTCCAGTCAAACTGCATTCCTAGGGTTCCATATATCTCCAAAGGTTGTTTTCTAAAAAATTATTTTTCAGCCCCTTTCACATGCAGAAAATTGTCACCCTTTACATCTTTCTGAAACAGTTTCCAGGTGAGCCACAAAGCATCTCATCACACCATCCTGCCCTCCCCCCAATATCTGCCCAGACAAACTCTTCTAGCTACGTGCCAGCTAAACCACGGCAGGGGAGATTTAAAACCTTAACCCTCACTGCTCCATTTTACCACCAGACTTCATCATCTGCTTCTTTTTTGGTTTCCACTGCAGGGATAACAACCCACGGGCATGTTTAGAAGGTAAAGGATGCTGTGAGAAGAGCTTTAACGCAACAGCTTACAGCCCAAATCTTTCACAAAGAAGCACCTACAGCAAGAACATGAGCACCTAAAATTTCAGAGTTTAATCTATAGGAAATAAAAATGGAAAGCAGTATGCTTTGTTCAAAACCTTACTTTTCTTTCCTTTCTGGAGCATGACTTATCTGCCATCCCTGCTCTCAGATGCTGAAATGTCTTCTGAGCTCCCTGGTACAACAGCACATAGAACACACCAGAAACACATCCACACCAACAAAACAACTCCTTACCTGGGAGAGGGCTTTCAGGTCCCTATATAACTTGGCCCCACAACTGGCAGCTGCTGGAGATCAAGCCCCAGCTGATGAAAGTCAGCAGTAACTCGCTATTACCACTCCAGGAAGGTGCTGGGGTCTCTGTGCCAGGAGGGGATGGATACACTGAGCCAGAAAGCAGCAGGGGAACACCCCGGCCCCACCAGGATGGGATGGGGTTGGGTTTCTCTGTGCCCTAGGTCTGTCTATTCGCTCTGTGGCCCCTAGAGCAAAGCCCGCCAGGAAGCAAGGTCAGCCTGTGTTATCTGATCAGTAAAACCAGGTAGATGGTAAAATGGCAAATCGTGACTGACATCATGATACTCTGAAAGATCTGTGTGCTAGGCTGGGAGCTCATCTGCCCTACTGCTGCCCTCATGGGTTGTGGAGGAATTTGAATGTGCTGCCATGCCTGGGATGGGTGTACAAGGGTTTTCTAAGCCCTGCCAGAAAGGGAGAGGGGAAGCAAAAAGCACTGGTAGACAGGGAAGGCAAGGCTTGCTATTGCCTGCCAGTGTAGGGAAAGCAGGATCATCCTGCTGCCTGCCAGCTCTTGGGTCTAAAGGCTTTGTGGAGTCCAGAAAAGGTGATGTACAAGGTTTGTGAATGCCATCCCTTTCCCACTGCTGAGCAGGTGACCTAATTAAACAGGCTGTGCTGCTAAATGGTACTAAATGAAGTTGCACGATCTGGATCAGTGTGACAGACATCCAGCAGGGCCCAACACATCATAAAATTGGGATTGCTTTTCCACTTCTGCCTGGAGAGAGCATCTTCATGGAGCATCCCTTGTGGCTACCTGCCACCAGTGACTGAAGGCCAGGGCACAAGCAGCTCCTGCCACCAGCACTGCTCTGGCTCACTCCCTCTTACAGGCAGGTGGGGTTGGAGATTTGGGAACATTCGCAGTTTCAGAGGGGTGATTTGAACCCTTAGCAAGGTCTGACTCGAGGAAAGCATCACTGAGGATTAAGCAGCCTGTGTTAAGCATGGACACACAAAAGATGGAAGCATCCCACACCAGTAACCATGCCAGTACCCCTCATCCCACACCTTCTCATGGCCAGGCAAGGGCTTGTTGATTGTTTTGTATCTGTTTGTAGGTCAAGCTGACTGAAGCTGTAATATCACCAAGAAGGAAGTCAACAGCAACACAGAGGAAGAGGAGGAAATTCCCAGAAACACCACTGGATACTGCTGCTAAAAATAAATGGGAAGGGTGCTGGTTCCTGATTTACTATTCCTTCCTGTGACTTCCCATCCGCCAGGCTCATTCTGGCACTGTGAGAGCTGGAATGGACAACTTTCCACAGCAGCTGTTCCAAGACAGCAGCCAGCTAACATTGCACAGCATGTAGATGGATATTTTTAAAGTTATTTGGCTTCTCCTGTCCATGCATGCTAGTTAAGATAACCAGGGCGAGCACTGCTGAGAAATTTCATATCTAAGCACAGAGCAAGGCTGTGGTGCTCTCTCCCTCTCATCCATTAGGTATCTCAGCTGCCTCCTCTGGGCAAAGAGACCTTTTTCCCTGCATGAGGAACAGGAAGCCGGACTCCCGAGGAGGTGATGGGGAGCAGCAGCAGCACTGCTGGGAGCTGCACATCCTGCAGCAGTGCCAGCTACGCCCCCAGCTCATTGGATGGGGAGCTGTGCACCTGCTGGGTGAGGATGGGCAGTGGAGAGCAGCTCTGGTACTCAGCCCAAAGGCAGGTGACTCAAGCTACATCTTGCTTCACCCAAGCTAGTAACTGGTTTTCAAAGACATTTTTCACAGGCTGTTTCCTCCCTGAGGTAGTAACTCAAGATCCGGAATTGCCAAGAATATGGCATTTGCCACATTTTTCCCTTGGCTGCAGCCCTGCTGGCTGGGGAGAGAGACACAGTCCTCTTCCAGGCGTTGATGAGAAGCTGCCTACTAATAACTCAACCTTCCGATACTTCTCACTGCTCTGTGCTCCCTGTCAAGCCTGGGAAGTGACCACAGCAGGAGTTCAACAGCCATCACTGGTGTGGGGCAGCACTGCCAACTCTTGCCCATGTCCCAGCCACTGAGGTCTCAGTACATCCCAGCTGCTTCAGGGCTGATTTGGCTGTGCACCTACCAAATCTGCTTGCATTTATACTGCAGGGAAGCCCAGCTGCAGGGCTCTGGATTTGCCACAGGCAGGATTTGCAGGGCTGTGGAGAGAAACCCCAGCTTTTTCTCCATTATGTTATGTCCTTGAGAATTTCTCTTTGCTACATGCATGGGACAAATCTATTCAGCCATGTTTGACCATTACAATGCCTTTTCTTGTATGACACTCACTGATAATATAAACCAGCGTGGGGTGGTCCCACTCTGCCTCTGCTCTGATCCAGCCAGCTTCATGATTTCAGGGCATCCTTTTTTTGGCCATGGAGGTCTTCTGCCAGGATGTATTAAGGCAGAAAGAAAGTTGGGAAATGGCTGCTCCACCCATGCATCCTCCAGCACAAAACCCCAGCGCTTCTTTCTCCCAGCACTAATCCCCCACATCTCCATTTCGGTGCAAAGCCAAGAGAAAGACTAATTGCTGACAACATTGCCAAGAAACCCAGCATGTCCAAAACCATTGTGCTGTTTTTAGCATCTTCCATCCAGGAATCTCACAAGCGTGTGACTGAGGAGGTATTTTTACCTTCCTCCCTCAGCATTCCAGGCGGGACAGCTGGTGCCTCTGCAGTGTGAGCCAGTCACTGGTGGCTGCTGTGAGCCAGGACCAGCAGCTGGGCCCGCTGCCAGGATTGCTGACTTCCAGCTCCCAGCAGCCCGGGACCCCACAGCTGAACCAACCACACCATTTCCCCATGGGGTTTAGTCCTTGGGGTCAGAGCCACGGCAGTGTGCTTGAAATCCTCCCCCAGTGCTTCTGTAAACAACAGCAGAGAGGATTAGGAGGAACAGCAAATGTGAATTAAGGACAAAAATAGTGCAAAGTCGTGTGGGGTTTTTTCAAATAAACAATATGTGAAGGCTGGCCACAGGTCTCCTGCTATGCAGAGCCCTTTCCCACACATGCCCGAGCTCCTGTACCCAGAGCTGGGCTCTTATGGACCCATCCAGATGCAGAGCTGGCCAATTAAGCAGCAAATGAGAGGCAGGGGGTCAGACCTCAGCTGGCACTCAACATTCCGCATCCTCCAAATCCAGCCTCCCTGCCCCCATGCTGCTGCCCCAGGTGTGACAGAGAAAACCATGCCTTGCAAGGGTCCTTGCAAGGCTAATTGCTAACAGAGAAATCGGAATAGTGAGGCCATCAGGAGCAGGGCAGTGATCACCACTGTACTGGGCACTGGTGAGGCCACACCTTGAGCGCTGTACCCATTTCTAGGCCTCGCAGTTTCAAAAGGACACTGAGGTGCTGGGGCGTGTCCAGCAAAGGGCAACAAGGCTCTGAAAGGTTCAGAAGACATATCTGCGGGGAATGGCTGAGGGAGCTGGGCTGCTTTAGTCTCAAGAACAGGAGTCTCAGGAGGGATCGTCGCTCTCTACAAGTACCTGGAAGGAGGCTGTGGCCAGGTGGGGCCCGGTCTCCTCTACCGCGCCTGCGGCGAGAGGGCAAGGGGAAATGGCCTTAAGGTTAGACAGGGGAGATTTAGATTACATATTAGGAAAAAGAAATCCGTTTTAGTGTGGTCAGGCATTGGAATAGGCTGCCCAAGGAGGCTGTGCAGTCACCATCCCTAAGGTGTTTACCAGGCCTCTGGCTCTGGGTGATGTGGGTTAGGTGTTACAGTGGCAGTGCTGGGTGGACACATGGACTGGATGATCGTAAAGGTCTCTTCCAACCTTGATGATGATTCTGTGATTCTGTGAGAGTCTCTCTGCACACCTATTCCTTGGTAGGTACTGCCCAGCCCAGGTTGGACACTGGGCACAGACTGATGTGGGGGGGACAGAGGGCGTAAATCATTGGCTTTCTTGAGGCATCAAAATAAAGCCAAGGTCTGTGAAAAACCCTGGGGTTTCAATCAGCCCAAATCCTTCTTTGACAAAGCAATGATTCTGAGGAAAAGGATGCAACCTCCTGACTCTCGTCCAGACAAAGCCAAACGCCAGCAAGGTTGTGGCAGGAAGGATGATGCTTGATGCAATGGTGACTCCATATTTCACTGGAGAACAACATTTTCTGTCTTTAGGATATATTAATAAGGATGTTTCTATTTTTAAGACATCAGTGAGAGCCACTCGAAGCACTCAGCTTGAACCAGCAGGGAGTTAATATCCCTGACAGCAATCCCTCCTCTGGGAAATCAGCCTTCAATGAGAGCCCAGCACGCCATCCTTTCACGGCGCGCAGCGGATGGGCTCAGGGCGCTGCAGAGCACGGCGTGTGCCCGCTCACCCGGGGCTGGGGCACGGCTGACACCGCAGCCAGGATGCTGCCCGTGGCACATTCCGGGCACAACAGCGGTGTCCCGGGACAAGGGGCTCTGCAGGGGCCTGAGCCTGCGGTGAGTGCTACTGCTCTGGGGTGCTGGGAGATGTGGCAGGAAGGGCAGGCGCCAGCCCCTAGATCCCGAATTAGGTCAGCGGAGCTGTAACATCTGGCTCCGGGGCTGCCTTTCTGCCGGGATTAGGCACAGGCGCCACTCAGGCACTGCGACATAAACACCCCGAGTCGCAGCTTGTGGGGGCCTGGACATCTGTGCCCTCCCTCCCTGTGGCCGAGGGGCTCGGGGCTGCTCCACACAGGAGGGAGACTGCACTCGTCTTTCCCATGCTCCTGTCCCAGCCGCTGCTGCTCCGAGGGCACTGCCCTCCCCCGGGCCGGCCGCTGGGTCGGTCACCTGTGAGCCATTGCAGCACCACGGGAGGAGTGCCAAACAGGAGCAAACATTCCCGGGAAACTGGGAGAAACTGCCTGAAAGGAGGCGTTATCCAAAAGAGATACAAGAACGCAGGAAACCCGGCTTAGTCATGGGACAAGACCGTGGGCAGAGGGGACACCAGCTGCTGAGGGACATTCCCTTTCACCATGGGCCAACTTTTTACATCCCGTGTATAAACACAGTGTCTCTATATAAACTCACAAAGATAAAGACATACAGGACATTGCTCTTGATTAGCATTTTAAGCAGCATCAAGTTTCCTTGTTTCTCAGTCATGAGAAGACAGGTTTTCTGTGGGGTTTTTATTATCCTTTTTAAACTGCAGAGCAACAGCAAGTCAGGTGGTCCCTTCTTGCCATTTTGCAGTGCTCTTGCCAGCCTGGGCTGCTCTGTGTGGCTGTGGATTTCAGGCCAGTTTAGTTCAGAGTTTTGTCTTTGCCACTCCCATTGGAGCACCCTGAGGGGCACAGGCAGAAAAGTCACGATAGGTTTGTATTTCAACCCCCTGCTCAAAGCTCAGGGCAGGGTACTCAGGATGCTGTATCCGGCTGGGCTGTAACACTCCAGAGACGGAGCCCTCCCAGCCTCCTGGGCATCCGCACAGCCATCGTGGGCCCTCCCTGAACTCGCTGCAGTTCACTGACATGCATCAGGCATCAGCAGGAATGTGGTATCCACATGTGGTCTAACAACTGTCGAGTGCAGGCAGAGAACTCCTTCCCTCGACTTACTGGCCATTCTTCTGCCCACAGCTCCTGTCCCACCCCCAGGACTTCCCACAGCGCTGCTCCCTGGCCAGTCCCTCCCCAGGTTTGCTCCCAGGAGTTAGCCCTTCCCCCTTCCAGCAAGTAGGAAGGAGCAGGTTTAACACCTGCTCCTGCCTTTTCTGAATGTGAAAATTAAATTTCTAAGTACACAAGACCATTTTTTTTGCATGCTTTCTCAACGCAACTGCATTTCTCCAGCTTCATGTGGCTAGGGATTGTCCCTGTAAATGGAAAGACAGGAAGACATAGAAACCTGGAATTTAGGAAGCACAATGGTTAGAGGAGGTTTCAAAAAAGGAAAAGTTTAAGGCAAATGGAAAACAGCAGTATGAATCACACACCAGAAGTACAACCACAACAAAAGCAGAAGGTGAAATAGAAAGTGGAAGCAGGTCTATTGCCAATGCCTGTAGCAATCCTTACTTTATGACTTCATAAGTTGGCCTCCTCACCCAGATCAAATGAAATCCCCTGAGCTTCCAGGCATCTCTTGTTGATCATCTGTCTTTACAGACAGAAATATTTTAGTATCTCTTAAATCAGTGTCATGTGTATCTCTCCCACAATTTCCAGGAATTTCTGGGCTGCATTTACTGTCTGCACAGTTACAGACATAATCTTTGTTGTACTGTGATCTTGTGATCTGACATAATTTTCTGTCTCCTTCTTCCTCCGTAATAGACTCACTTCATTTGTTAGTTCCTCTATGTATAAAACAATATATAACCTTACCTCTGGCCCTCAAGATTATCTGTCAATAAAAAGGGTTTGAGAGTAGAGAGTGAGTATGCATTATAAGAACACAGATGTAAGATGAAGACAGCACATAGAAGAAATTACTGGGTTTCTCTTTGCTTAATTAGAAATCATATAATTAAACCACTTTTTCTGGACTCTGGACCCTCCTATGCCAAGAATATCATAACTTTAGGCTTCTTCAAGCAGCTTTCATTTAAAAATTAGCTTTAGCCTTACCCACTTAAAGATAAATCCCAAATGTCTTTCCCTATCCCACCAGACTGAGACTGAATGAGGTGGTGGACGAAGCACACAGAAAAAAACAGTGAATTGGGTCAGTGGGTCTACAGAAGCTTTTTTGAGAAGCTGAGGTTCAAAGATGCCTGAGTTAAGCTGTGGACTATTTATGAGTTTGTGGTCCCAAGGATTGCGATAAAGCCACCATTTCTCAGGCCTAACCACTGTGATAGCAGAGTGCTGCCAGGATATTTCAAGTTAGGGCTTGAATTCATATTTACAAGTGTTTTGTTTGTGGCCCACTAAGACCCACACAAGACTTCAGGAGCATACTGAGACTGAGCAGTGGGAGCAGAAAGAACAGCAGCAGCAGCAACACCCTTTAAACAAGAGACTTGATGCTTCATTAAAGGCAGCATGAACAAGACACACGGAGTCTTGCTTTGAAACATCATCCAGGATGGGTGCCCAGCTTGCCGTCAGACGCATCCCAAACACAAGGGACTACAGCTCTGCTACCTCACAGCTTCAGAACACCTCTCCCTGCAGGCCAGAGCCAGCCTTGGGACAGCTGAGCAGTCCCTGTGCCCAACAGCTGGAAAAAGAAGGTGGAGAGCTGGAGCTCGTGAGGAGCCATGAACAGGAGCACATGAGGGCTGAGCGCTGCTTGCCCAGCGCAGCCATCCATTCCCAAGTGGCTTTCCCTCACTATCCCCTTGCTCACATGAGCAACAAAACCCTCAGTATAAGGAGCTGTCGCAGGCACAGTGAGGAAAGATGAGGTCATGGCAGGAGAGGACAACGGGGAGGGGGAGGAGAAGAGCAGGATGGGTGGAGAGGAGGCAGCTCTGTGGGGTCTTTTTCCACAGACTGTAGGAGAAGTCACTGTAGGAGCAGAAGAGGTCAGGGCAGGAGGATCAGGGCATGACCACAGGGAAGGCAAGCAGGAGGCTGGAGAAACAAGGGCAGGATGAGGAAAATCCTGGGGGTCATGAAGCTGCTCTGCAGGGAAATGCTGGGAATAGGAAAGTGGAGATGGTTTTCTCAATTGTGGATTTGAGGAGCCATTAAAACACATACAACTGTGCACATTCTTGTATTTAGGGAAGTCTTTTCTCTGCATCTTTCCCAAACCTACTAAAGCCACCATATAGGGAAAGCATCTGTTAGTACATATGGAGGCATTTCTGTATGTCCTTGCACACACTGCTGATTAACTTCAGGTTACGCTCAGTGAAGGCCATTCAACCCAAAGGGAAAGAAACACCTTCTCTAAACAAGAACTATAGCACACAAGTCAAGATACTTTCCTACTGTGCTTCTGCAGACTTTCCTTTGGAAGCACTGGCAAGGTACTCCCAAGAAAGGCAGAGGCTGCAAACAGAGCCTTTGGTTTCTCTAGTTCCAAAAAAAAAGGAAAAAAATAAACCCTTCATTATAATCCTAAAATGAATTTCATCAGGCAGAGGATGTTGCCACCTGCTGCTTAAATAAGGACAGACATCAGTTCCCTGTGGTTTGGGTCATTCCTGGGATTTGAATTTTTGTGCATGTTCCAGGGACTAACGGATCTTGTTTTTTCTGCTTGTAACTCAGGTGCCAGCAACTCCTCTTCCACTGTACTGCTGGCAAACACAACAGACCACAAAACACTCCTTTCTCTGCACTCTTCACTGTAATCAGATTTGCACATCAGGTGGGCTACCACAGCAAGAAAACATCACCTGAAAAGCCTTCACATCAGCCTAGCTGTGTACTTAGCTGCCACTTTTTCCCTGGTGCCACCTAGCAAGAGGTGCAAACCTCTGGAGAGAGCCAAATCTTGAGCACCCAAAAGCAAATTAAAGACAGAAGGGACTTTTAAAATTATTTTCAAAGAACTGTTAAAAAGTGTATGGCCTACACACACTAGGAATAGGAGTGAAACTGCTGCCCTTATTTGCAATTCCAAGAATTAAATGGTAATGTCGAGAATTAGAGCATACATTCTTTGTGCAGGATTAAATAAAAATGCTGATGTTTCTGTGAGACAGTAGCTTGGCAGACAATGAGAAATGAAATAAAATGAGCTCGGCTTGCTCTGCAGTCAGAGCTGATGAAACAGCAGCATTGGATTGCTATTCCCCCTGGTAAAATGCCTCTGGGAAAAAATCTATTAATCACAACCATCTGGAAGGGAGCCTCAGTTGCAGAAGCAGTTGGGATACTGGGGACAGGGCTGAGCAGCCAGACCAGTGGCTGTAGCCAGGAAGGAACAGCAGGGACTATGCTACACCATCTGTGGGGACAGGAGAGAAACCCCACCAGGGTCTGGTGCACAGGAATGGAGATGCAAAGCCCTGGGAATCATGCTGATTTAATTTGAATTTAATTTCTGTAAGGTTTCCAGACATGATGAAATTACTCTGCAACTGGTTAGTTTTCTGGGGGCTCAACCAGTTCCATGAAGGGTCTAAAATCACCAACACAGCAGCAGAAAGGGAAGGGAGCTCGTGCCATGCCAGGTGGCAGGACAGTCAGTCACTAGAGCTGGCTAAATTAGCTTCAGCTACTTTGCCAAGACCCATTGCCCTGCCTACAGCTCCTGCTGATAAAGAAAATTTTGCTTCTGTAGGGAGGCACAAATCTCTGTTTCCAGAGGGAAAACTGAGGAAAACTACAATTTTAAGTGACTTGCCAAAGCTCTCAAGAGGCCTTTACTAGTCATGTGATGCTTTCAACACAGTTCTCAGGCATGGCACATACAATGTAAGCCCTCTTCTGTACCAGGAACCATAGAATGGTTTGGGTTGGAAGGAAACTTATAAGTCCATCTAGCTCCACCCCCCTTCCACAGGAAGGGCCACTTCCACTAGGCCAGGTTGCTCAGAGCCTCATCCAGCCTGGCCTTAAACACTTCCAGATATGGGGTACTCACAGCTTGTCTGGGCAACCTGTTCCAGTGCCTCACCATCCTCACAGCAAAGAATTTCTTCCTAATATCTAATTGTCTGTCAATTAAAAACCATTATTCACCCTTTCCCTATCACTCCATGCCCTTGTTAGAAGTCCCACCTCAGCTCTTTTGTAGGGCCCCTATGGGTACTGGAAGGTGCTCTAAGGTTTCCCTGGAACCTTCTCTTCCCCAGGCTGAACATCCCTCACTTGAACTTCCCTCAGCTGAACATCCCAATTCTTTCAGCCTGTCTTCACAGGAGAGGTGCTCCATCCCTATGACCCTGTGGCATCCTCTGGACTTCCTCCAACAGGTCCATTTCCTTCCTTTGCAGGGATCCCAGAGCTGGATGCAGCACTACAGGTGGGGTTTCACTAGAACAAAGGGTCAGAATCCTCTCTTTCTCCCTGCTGGCCATGCTGCTTTGGATGCAGCATAGGACACGTTTGTTTTCTGGGTTGCAAACCCAGCCTCTCATCTATCAGCGCCCCCAAATCCTTCTCCTTAGGGCTGCTCCTCTGCCTAGCCTGTATTTTGCTTGGGACTGCCCCAACACAGGCAGGACCTCAGATGAGTCAAGTCTGAGGAGAAGTGATTCAGCAGCTCCCAAAGGAGAGAAAGAAATTCTTAAGTTTACCAAATGAGAAGGTCTTGAGAGCAGAAAAGGGATTCCTCTTGCCTCTCTGCAATCTTGCTACACTACAAAAATCTGGTCACTGTGACATGACTGCTTTTTCCATTTCCTTTCATTGTGAAGATTATTGCCGGCAGACTGGGGCAGGGGGTATCCGAGGAGCCAGAGGAATTATATTCCCTTAGTAAAGCAAAAAGGCAAGTTTTATCTCGACCTATGTGTCTAACTGTCCCAGGGCAAGCTGAAATATGATGGCCTTCATTAAAAAACTGCCCTGTCTGCACAAAGCAAGCACCTTGGCTGCCTCAGAAACCTCTCCAGATGACAGTGCAAAGGTGATGTATTACAGAACCAGAGCTGCTTTTTCAACCAGAAGGGGAATGGATAAAATTCTTGACTTGTTTTCCTGTCAGTCAGCAGTTCCTTATGATATTGCTCAAATATCTGTTCCACTGGTCATGCCCTTTTTAATAGTGCAAGGGAAGGGAACAGGCTGCAGCATGCAGGAATTAATTGCAGCTGCAGCCACCACAGCAGCACTGCCTGGCACCCCAGGCCACTTGCAGCTCCCCCAGTGTTGCTGCTGGGTCCCCACCTGTAGTCTCAGACGCCCTCCTGCATCCATCCTGCTCATGCAGACACCCCAAGCAGCTGTGGATTCCCAAAGAATGGATCAAACTCTCCAGTCTCACAGCTACATATTCCTGGGACCACAGTAAGGGAAGGCCTTCTCTGTTCTCCATCGCCCAGAGCCAAAGACAGCCAATAACTTCCATCAAGCCAAGAGGATGGGAACAGTGGGTTTTTTTCCAGCACCAGATGGTTTAGATCCCTGTGTGGGGGAGGAATCCCATTGGCACCCCCTGAAGGTGACCTGTGCCACTTTTACCAGGATTTAACACACAGTTCTAATGCTGAACACTTGTGACTAGTTAGAAGCAAGGGAAGCTGCCAAGAGGAACAAGTTGAGTAGCTCCCAGGAGAAGTAACCATGTGGCAACAGGAAGGCAGGGGTGGGCAAACCCACAGCATGGAGCAAAGCTCCAGAAGTGCTTCATTCCTGAAGGTGCTGGCAGGGGCAGCTCATTTTCAGGAAAAATATCACAGCAGGACTTGGTGTGAGGAGCAGGCTATCCTGATGGCTGGCCACCAAACCCACCAGCCACCCATGTCTAAAGGACACTCACCAGAACTCACCAGAATGTGGAGATGAGGTGGGTGTGGGTTGTGGAGAAGGGAGCAACTGCCTTTGCTGAGCCTTGAAAAGGGCAAGGTCAGGAAACAGATGTTGGCAGTGGAGAAACATCAACGGCATAGAGAGAGGCTTGTGAACACTAGGGGTTGGAAACACAAGACTGTGCGCAAAAGCAACCTCATGAGGTCATCTGCAGGGAAAAGCACACCCTTATCTTGGGCACTGACACAGCCTGCCCTCACTACCCACAGACACATCAGCCTGACAATACTGCACAAACAGGAACACTTCATGGCTTGCTCCAACTTCAGCTACACTTTCTGCTTATTGTAAAAACATGAACCAGTGATGCAGCCCAATTCTTGACTTCCACATTGATTTATCTGTATTGAAATCTTTAAAAGCATTATTTTAAGCCATTTATATTTAAATCAGATCCAGGGGTTTCTTGAATCAATGAAAACAAAAGCGATCTCCAAACAATTAAGAATCTCGTATGCTTACTGTGGAAATTATGAAGGGGAAATGTAGATTTGCTTCATTCCCTCAGGTACCCAATTGAGGAATGGTTTTGGCTGACCACAAGAGTACTCTGGTGACACAGTGTCACCTGAACTAAAGAAGTCCAACATGTGGCCTTTCAAGGAGTCAGGGCATCAGCAGCTCACTGCCTATCAAATGGGAAAATTACAGTGAAAGCCAAAAAAACTACATCGCTCCCTCAAAACTTTCATGCTGGAAGCAGCAGTTTCACCATCCTGATACTCAGGATGCTGAACCTCCATTGCGGTTAGCCAGATAAGCTACCCAATGTGGGAATATATTTTATATCAGAAGAAAATCCCAGGTTTGCAGTCTTTATTCATACCATATATAAAAATATTTTCATACCTATCTCCATCTAAAATGAAATATACCTACCACCCATATTTAAGTGCAATTGCACACTCAACAGGGCTGTTTGCAGTGCCATGCTTAGCAGAAGCAGGATTATTTTCTGTCCCTCACTGCCTCTTTCACAGAACATACACTAAGATGAATGGAGATCTTCATCCTAATATGGAAGCAGCAAAATTTCCAACTCCACAACTGCCTGGGACTGAATTATTGGAGGAACTCCTGATACAGAAATGCCCAGCACATGCAATGAATTGCTCCTTACCAGCTCTTGTTCTGTGCCTCTGCAGAGCTGGTGGTGTTTCCCTGCACACTTTAAAAGGAACTGGAGACAAGTCCAGTACTATCCAGTGACACCTGGATGCAACAGGCTGATCAGCATACACACCACAAAACCTCTTCTGCACATGCTCAGAGTTGTAACACTAATTCAGGGAAATTTTAGTACCCAAATATCAGCAAGTAAAATGAGTTTTGGCTTTGCAGAAATAATACATTTAAATTATGTTTTATTCAGTGGAAGAAAAAAAAAATACAAACCTGGGCTGTCTCATAGTGCTTCATTAGCTTACAGATTTTGTACTGGCTGTACAGCTACTGTATTGCAGAGGTTCTCAATTTTACTTTTTTAATACAAAAACCCACCATGAAACCCACCACGAAAAGCCAAAACATTAAAAAAAAACCCAAAACCAAACTGAAGTGACGCAAGTCTTCCCCAAAGGGCAATGCTCTATTTCAGAAGAAAACTCCAAACACACGCTCTGCATTTTCACTCAAATATAAATGCCACGTAATAGATTATATTGCCCAGAGAAGCTGTGGATGCTCCATCCCTGGCAGTATTCAAGGCCAGGCTGGATGGGGCTTTGAGCAACCTGGTCTAGTGGAAGGTGTCTCTATCCATGATGTGGAGCGGCTGGAATTAAACTTAAAGAACCCTTCCAACCCAAACCATTCCATGACTCTATGATTAATACAAAAGATCTAATGAGCTTATACAAGTTTCTATCATCCTGAGTGTGTGAGGGGCTAGAGAGCAACAGCAGGGAGAATGAAGACAAGCATATGCTTGTGTTTAAACTAAGTTTCATGATAAATGGCATCTCTATTTCAGAGCAAATGGGGATGCTATATCAACATAGAGTACATCCTCAGTTTTGATGAGTCCAAAAAGCAGTTCAGAGTTCTGTCCTAGATGGTTATTAAATTACTCCATTTATTGAATTAAACAAACTTGAGGGGCAGATGTGGGCAGTGTACATCATCTGAGATGTATCACAGACCAGAATTTGCAATTCTATTTACCTGCAAGGGAAATCAGAGTACACTGACTGATACTCAGTGCCTTCTATGAAAAAGAGATAGGCAGAATATGTGAAGTGAGTTACAAGGAGGCCTTTATGCAGACTACTGAAAATGCAATTTCTTTGAGAAGCTAGCTGAATAAATCATATTTCTGTAATCATACCTCATGTAAAAGAAAAATGAGCAGAAGCAAAGTGATAACAGGATAATATAGGTAACATCTGCAAAAAAAATAGATATTCTTCATTATTCCATAGGCAAACAGACATAAGAGATCCCCATCAATTTTTAACAACTTACAAGTGTGTTGTTTCCCACCCATCCACCAGATCCTCCTAAAAGCTTGCAGAGGGCAGTAAGAACAGCAGGAAAAGCAGGACTGCCAGAAGGGGAGCTGGTGGGACACAGCACAGGGTGTGCAGGCACTTGGTGCCCTCTCCTGGGCACAACAGAAAGATCCTTGTTTAGCCAATTCAGAGCATGGCCATGGAAATGGGGTCTTCTACACCTTAAACTGACTCCTCAGATCAAAGACACAGGTCAATCGGAGAGAAAGTTCACACATTTCCAGAGAAGTACTCTGCTGTTCAATTCCATTACAATTTCTAACACAGCAGCATGTTACATCACAACATTGTTTATTATGTAACTTTTTACAATACAAACAAAAATACAGAAATGCAGTATATGAATACAGCTAAATGCAAAATGGTGATGTTTTTCTTGAGGCCATATTCCCATTTCTAGTAAAATAAAGAAAGACTGCACACAGGTAGAAACAGGTTGGTAGTTAACTCCACAATTTTGCCTAGAAATGACCTATAAATGCGTTTTCCTGCTACTTACCATAAAACGTAAAAAGGGAGTTAAAGGAAAGATTTACTCACTGGTTCCTACCATATGAAAGAAGCTATATTCTATTTAGGAGGGCCAATATATGGAAAAATATCTAAATTAAATGTTATTACAAAAAATGAAGCAGTAATGAGATCCTTCTGGCTAAAGAAGTTACTAAATGAGAATAGCATATATTTAAAGAATCCAAAACATAAAAGGGTTGTTATATAAAAAGCTTAGGTGCACTGTAAGCTTACAAGTTTTGTTTTTCCATGTGTCCTTTTAAACAATGGAAGTGTCAAAAATAGGGTCAACTGTGTTAGACTAAATTACATTATTGTATATGCTGCACTGAATGGAATTCTTGTATTATAATAATAGAGAAGCATTGTTTGCATCATATTATGGCAATTCATCCTCACTAAAAACCGTCTAGAGTCCTGCATTTTTTGATATCCTGTAAACCGTCAAACCACCAGAACATGATTGTACAACAGTAAAATGTTTTCTTTTGCATTAAAATGACACCTGTTAAAAAAAAAAAGAATGAAAAAAGGTACTTAGAGCTGTTATTTTTCCAAGTACACAACACCCTAGACAATTCAAGGCATCTCATTCTCCATCAAAATTAACAAAAATTTGTCATGCTGTTAAATCCATTACTATGGATACAACTGGTGCAAAATTGGTCAAACGGATCCAACAAACACTGATGTCCAGGCTGGCATATTGGCAACTAATACATAACTGGTGGTCAAAATGATGCATTTAAAATATCTTCCCTTTCTTCTTATTCTTTTCCAAGGTTCTAAAAGGACATAAAAAAAAAGAAGTTTGTTAAATAACACACACATGTTCTGATTTTTTTTTAAAAATTATATACACCTTTCAAAAAAGGCATTTTAATTAAGCTTTGCTGGTTACAACACAATGGATGAAACTTACTAAGTACACAGTACTTGGACTGTGTGAATCAAGCAATGCAGTTATCACCAGATTTCCCCTCCAAAGGATGAGGTGAATTAAACATTTTAATTCGCTAAGATACAATTCTTCATCCCTCAGAAGTCTGATGCAATCTATCAATATAAACAGTTATTTTTTCACATAGTTATATTTATGTGTGGATATCATGTTTTTTTGCAGGCTAAAATTTGCTTTAGGACCTGCTAATCTTCCCACTATTGCTGAAATGTGGTCATTTGTAACTAAAAGCAGTTCAAGATTTTTCTTGGCTTTTAAGTCCATAGTGGTCAACGACCATGGATGGACCATTACTGTCTCAGAAATTGCCTTTGAGCAGAAAGCTACAGAACTTTTACTGTGAAGTGCAGGACAAGACTCCAATTTACCTGGAAGAATTCTGTTGTTCCAAAATACGTTGTTGAGCCTCCCAGTTCGCTTTCTCGTCCTCAAACTGACGACGCTTTTCCTCCAATTCTTTGTGTTGTGCCTCCAAATTCTTTTTCATTTGCTCATGGCGTCGCTGCAGCTGTAGAAGATCATGAACAGAGTCAGGTGCAGAAAACACAGCAGCTCTTGGAACTGTACTAACAAACATCAGCAACTAAACTTACTAATGCAACAGAATTATGTATTCTATTTTTCTTCAGACAAAGCAGCTCAGACTGAAAACTGTATCGCCAGTAACAGAAACCAAAAGGTTATTAATCCCATAGCTTCATTTTACAGTTAACAGAAAATGCCCCAAATACGGCCCAATTTACAAACAGGATTTGTAAGCAGCTACGTTTGGCAAATAAAAGCAAATTAAAAAACACTTTGGTATCTGACGCAAACATTGAGCTGCAAGTTGCAGAGCATTTGAATATTACTAATGCATAAAAGAGCAGCATCTTTGACTTTCTGTGGGACAAAAAACCCCAAAATATTGATTTCATCCTATCGCATTAACTATATTGTGATTCTATTTAGAAAAAAAGTATTAAGTGGATTAATTTGTTCACTAATTAAATAAATTAGTATTACTGAGGAACAAAATTGTCTACATTCCAAAACAGAATAAGAATTCTCTCCTGCAAGTTGATGGGACAGACTGCTGATGAAATGTGTTTTATGTGAGTACGGAATCTTTTGTCAGGAGAAGTGATTCCTTTTGTGTGCTGTAATGTTTTTTTGAATTGAGTGTGATGGGACCTTAAAGATCATTTAATTCCAACTCTCCCACCTAAGGGCAGGCACCTGGATGCTCAAAGTCCTATCCAGCCTGGCCCTGAACATGTCCAGGGTTGGAGTACTCACAACTTCTCTGGACAATGTGTTCCAGTGCCTCACCACTATCATAATAAAGAACAGTCTCCTATTATCTGATCTAAACCTACTTTCTTTCAGTTTAGAGCCACTCCCCTTGGCCTGTCACTCCATACCCCTGGTAAATAGTCCCTCTCCATCTTTCTTGTTGGGTCCCTTCAATACTGGAAGGCCACAATTAGGCCACCACGAAGCCTCCTCTTTTCCAGGTTAAGCAACTCCAATTTTCTCAGCCTTCATTCACACAAGAGTGAAAAGCTCCATCCCTCTGTTTTGGTGGCTTCTCTGACAGGCTCCCACAGTTTTGTGTCCTTCCTGCGCTGGGAATCCCAGAGCTGGATGCAGCACTCCAGGTGGGGTCTCACCAGAGTAGAGCAGAGGGGCAGAATCCCCTCCCTTGCCCTTATGTCTACACTTCAGAGAAAGTGATACCAAGCTTCCTCTTTCCTTACTCTCTTGCACAACCCTGTTTTATACAAACCCTTGAAAACTTTTTTCTTTTACACATTTTTACATAGCACTGTCTGTTGCCTACTTTTCTACCTTTAGATAAATAAAACAGAAGTTTACAAAGCCACAGATGGTGAAGAAAAAAGAAGAATGAATTGCATGAATATAAAAAACTGGTATGATAAGATACTCTCAGTCAAAAAGTCAAGAGATGAAAACCAGAAATAATTTTTTTTCACATAACAAGGAGAATGTGGAGGCCAGAAGTGTACAAGGGTTCAAAAAGATTCAAGACAGAAATTGAAGAAAGGATAAATCAAGTGACTACAAAAATCATGATCCGGATAAAACACATAGCTTTAAAATCCTCAAATTGCTGACTGATGTATCTTACTATTCATATCCCTGTTTATTCAGGTCTCAAAAAAAAAAAAAAAAAAAAAAAAACCCACAAAAAAAAAAAAAAAAACCCCAACAAAAAACAAAACACCCCCTAGACTCATCTTTTTCCTCTGATCCAGTATGCCTTGGCATCTCTTGCAGTGCCTAGGCTGCCAAGCATTTCAACCACCATTCCAAGTTTCCTCCTTTTTATTCCAATTTGGAGACAAACCTTCTTTAGGAACTTTGACAGTTCTCTACTGAACTTCTCTATTAGGCTTCTTGTGAGAAACTGCTTTCCCAAAACTTTAAAAATTACTTAATTTTTTACCTTTTACTTAGGAACTTTAACTTCTAATTATAATAGTCACTTTAAAAGATCACTTTCAGAGCCCCTTGAAGCCTGTAAAAAACTAGATTTCACTGTGAAGACTTCACCTGGAGGTAACAAATCAGACTTAAGTCTTCACTAAATTTGTTCAGCTGACACCAGAACACTGACAAAAACAAATCCCTGACTCTTCCTTAGCCTACTAATTCTCATTTAGGTAATGTCCTATAAGCATTGCATCCAATTCCTGAAATGTTTTTTCAATACAGACAACAAATGATCATTATTGCATTAGCTTATGTAAACCATGAAAGTCTCAAGAACTTTTAAAATCATATGGAAGATAAGTACAAAATATTCCAAAGAAAAGGGAGAAGAAGAAGGTAAGGAAGTTATGAAGTATTTTAACATGGTATGACTGAAAATAAAAATAGAGCATGTGAACATTAAAATTACATTTTAAGTGTAGGCTTATATCATTTCAACAAAGGCAACAAGCTGAGAAAGAAGAATGGTATTGTCTTGACACATACAAATCTACTATGGAATCAATAATGTTGCAAAGTCTTGGCAAAAAGTCCCATCTCTGCACTTGTTCAGCCCCAGGTTATACTGGTGTTTAAAACATTTTGATTACCTCAGCTTCAGAGTCCTTCAGTTTCTGAACTTTTTCTTTGACTTTCATCTCAAACACCTGCTCCATTTCCATTTCCATTTTTTTCATTTTGGCTACATGCTCCCTCCTTTCCTCCTCCATCTGTGCCAACGGGCTCCTGCCATAAATCCAGAAGAAGCAGTTAGCTAGTAAGAACTGTTTTCCCTGTCTCTTACATTAGGACATTTGGAAAAGGCAAGATAAAAATGCTGAAGCAGCAAGATAAACACATCGCTGTAGGCACTGCTAGCTTAAATTCAATTTGCATTAATATATCAACTGTTTAGATAAGCTTTACTCAAAAAGATATTTCATACAATGTCTTTTCCTCCCCCACAATTGATTTACACTACATTTAGGTTAACACAAACTCTTGACTTTCTATCTGTAGAACCACCTGGTCATGGGAAGAGAGGAAATTAATGTTATAACAAGGAAAAGAAAATTAGCACCTTCCAAGTGATCTTCAGGCATCTTTTTCTTCCCCATAATTCAAATATATTAAATAATTAATGGACATATTAAGAAAATTAGGAGCGCTGCAAACTAAAGTCCTATTTTCTCTCTAAATCTTCCTTGTTCCCAAGTCAGCCCAAGAGACATTTAACATCACAACTGTGTCGAATGCTCTGCTCAGAGTTTTAAGGAGACATCAGCTTTGAAACAAAGGTTTGGGCAACTGAACATCAGTATTTCAAAGTGTTAGTTAGAAGGTTTTCCTTTAGAAAGCTATTAATAAGTGTAATGTATAAAAATAATATACATTATTTTTAATTAGTCCATATACTTTATTCTATACTTTCTGGATTGTACTTAATTTTCAAAGCTGTGTAAGCCTGCTACCCATGTTATGGTGATATGGGTTTTAAATAGTAAGTTTCATTCTAAATATCTAATAAAACAGGAGGATTGAGATCTAGTCATGATTGCTACAGAGTTTTGTTAAAACTCTGCTGTTCCACAAAGAGCAATCAAACCAAATCACTAGCCTCTTGTTTCAGTTTTGAGTATCTATGGCTTAAAAGGACAAAGTTTTAACTATTGTGTTGGCAAAAATGAAGAACTGATTATATTTGGAATTGTTATAATCAATCAGCTGAGGATATCTAATGTATATACTGAACTGAATCTGAATTAATAGCTGCAACGCTTGGACTTGTGAGCAAGTGGACTTGATTTTCAGATTAATTTTTACTTTAGTTCTTCAAAAGGCCAACTACTAGCAATCTTTTACAGAGAAAAAATTAATGGTTAAACACAGGTGGTACAACAATGCACAAAAATACTAAGGAAGTGAAAGAAGAATTGAGTAGCAGTACTTGTGGAAGCTAAGCAGCTGTCAAAACAAGATTGTTTTCTTCTAGACATGTAAAGTTCTCAAATGCAACTGCTCTTCAAAAATTAATTTACAAAGTAGAATAAATATAGAGGAATCATTGCTGCAGTTTTAACTTGAAAGGGGTGCAGAACTGTCCTCTGATTGAAAACGTAATAAATAATCCAATGGGGATGCCATGGAAATTGTATTTGAGAAAGTGGTAAAAATCAGTCTGCAAAGAAAATCTGATTAATTGAGAAGCAAGCATTTACAGCTGAGAGCTTTACAACATAGGTCACAACTGGTTTTGCTAGGTCCTAAGTATGTGACATGGGTAAAAGCACATCACCCTGCATTTCAGGACACAATTATACAAGGGATTTAAACAAAACCAAACAAAACACACACACACACTCACCAAAAAAAAAAAAAAAAAA
>VWYP01027644.1:0-48143 GCA_013400435.1 Pycnonotus jocosus | reverse complement strand
AAAAAAAAAAGCTGCAGGGAAAAAAACCCACAAACCACTAAACAAAGATGTAAAACATTTAACTGATTTCAGAGGACATGTGCTGTAATAACAGTCCTCTAAGTTATTCTGCAAAAACTAAAAATTATTCTAGATATGTGCAAAGTAGAACCTCTGCAAGCAGGTAATAAGATAAAATCATGGTCAGAAATTATTAAAGTTACTAAATCCCCAGTTCAATGAAGAATTGTAAATTTACAGTTAAGGATAAAAATTCCACTAATTCTTTATAAGCATCTATATAAAGATGACTGAGCTATGGATAGAAACTGGGAGAATTCCATGATTTATGCACTTCTACTGATTTTTGAAATTTGAACAAATTTGACTTTAATCTTAGCCAAAAGGTTTCTAAAGAGGATGGGTTTTTACAGAGATATTTATCACTGTAAGCATTTATAAATTCCTAAAGTTTACAATAGCACAGCTTTAGGAAAAAAAAAAACCCAAACCAACTGCTAGTGGAAAAAACAATGCCAAGAGCAGGATACCAGGAAACTGTTTTAAATTTGAAACATCAAACAGTGAAATCCTTTTTGTGTTTATAGATTTTTTGCCGTAAGTTTTTTGGAAAAATTTAAATGACCACTTACATGCCTTCAACTGTGTCAAATCTAAAAAACAAAAAATACAGAGGCTTAGCTTAGCATGCTTAAATAAAACCACAAAATCAAAAAGCAATATTTAAAAAAGCAAATTCAATATTATTAGACTCCTAAAGCTAATTATGTGCTCCCCCAAAAGCAAATTTTTCACACTAGAAGCAAAAATTGTTAGTTAAAGCTTGTTACAATTATTTCAAATTCAGTTAGTTGACCACTACTGTCATGTCAATATTAACACAGGTTTGATGTGCAGATGCTTTCAGGAATAGTTTTCCTACAACATCTATGCTTTTAAAAAGATTTTAAGTATTTTAGTGACATGAACCACCACTTGCTCTAAACAAGTTTTCGGAAACCAATGCCACCACCTGGAGGCTCATCTTATCTCCTGGTTTAGAATTTGTCAGCTAGCAGAGGCCATTGAAGGCCCGGGAATGTTCTGACGCTGCAGGAGGAGCGTTTGGCTCCCACAGCCAGCAGAGGTCTCAGCGGCGGCTGGGCTGCAGCGTCACCTCCCCGGGCACCGGGATGCTGCACCCCGCCTGCCTCGGGTCAGCGAAAAACGGGCTGGAAACAAGCTCTGACCTCCCCATCCTCTCTCATGGGCTTCATGGCATTACAGCCGTTCCACAGAACTTGCCAAGAATACAGGCAAAAAGAGCTAGAAGTGGGTTGGGCTTAACAGTCGGAGGGACTCGAGCATCATGTATTTTGTTACCCTGGATCGATGAGGGATAAGACCCATCTTTATGACGTACAATATGACTTTCAATAAAATAAAATTTTACTTTTAAATTCACGGAAGATAGCAGCTTCATACAGCAAACCAAAAAGGTTTCTCAAATTACAACTTTTGAATTTCAGAGCAAACGCCAATTTTCTCATGTGTCACATAGTACACATGCGAAATTACAATTATCACACAATTTAAAGCGACAAGTTACCTACATATGTGAAGACCACCTTGACATTTTTTCTTTCAATGGTTAGGATAATATTGAAAATTTGAAAAATCAGACTAAACCTAAAATACAAAAAAGAAATAGCTCCATAACCATGGAAAATACATGCTTTGGATTGCTCCTATGCTGACACATTACTTACAGAACAGTCAAGTTTCACCCAATCAAAGGAGGTAAATCAGAGTTAAGATTATTAACTGGACAGAAAAATGTTTCAATTCATCTACACAGTATTATAAAAATTTGTAGCACATATTTCTTTGTTTTCACATTAGCATTTTTGTCTAAAGAAATATGTTAACAGCTGCATGAAAAACTGAGATCTGCTAGGATCATAAAAATACAGCTGTTTTAAAGGCACAAAAGGTCAATCCAGCCTCCAACAGCTGCCAGCAGGAGGTACTTTTGGAAAAGTACAAGCACCACTGCATGTCTCCTGGTATGTCTGCCCTCCCAGTCTCTCAAAACCCAGCAGCTTTCGAGTTCCCAGAGCCAGAGGCTGTATCTGTGTTCAACCATATGCTTGTAATACCACCAGACAACATCAGGGCACGTCTCCATTCTCAGAGAGATATAGGATCTGTCTCCCATGCAAGAATTGATATTGCCCCAATTCGAGGCACACTTCTTTCAAAAGGTCAGCAGGCAAGCATAAAATTCCTAAGGGGGGCACAGATAAACTGTTAATATCTGTTCCTCCCCGTCAGTTTCCAAGGGGCACATGGTTATCAGGAAGATTCTTTCTCTGCTGCTTCAACTATACTAGATTAAAAAACCAAAAGCTACAAAAACACATGGAAGCAAAAAAAAAAAAAAAAAGGCATGTTAAAGCTTAAAAAAAATTTAAAAAAAGCTGCAACTCAACATATGGTTAAGGTAAAAGGAGAAAAATAGCATCAGCTGCTCCATAACCAGCACGTGCATTCAAGAATTTCATGTATTTACTTATTAAGTCACCCTATGCTCTGGGGAACAAACTCCTCCAAAATGTTCAAAATAGTTTTGTAAGTTTGCAATAGACTTTGCCATCTTTCAGATGGCTGAATCGAACTGCAATTATTTACTCATTCTCTTGAACATAAAAAAAACCCTGATAGCAAAGAGCACCCATTGTATTTATTCATCTCTGAGCTGCAGTACTGCAGTGTTCCAAGCAACAGATTTCTAATGGAGAAAATGGTTCCAGAAGGCACATTCACCTGGAAATACTCAGGTGGGATAGCAAAGTGATCTGAAATGACAGGAGATGCAAAGTGAGCATGCTTCAGAAAGCAAAGTAATTCCAGACCCTCGTAATGTAGGTTCTGGCTCAAAAAGACGTATCAGGAATGCTATCAGAAACTGAGTGGGGTGGAGTGGTGAATGAAGGTCACAAAGTTTTGAAACCTACTCATAGATGTATTTTTGTGTAAAATAACATCTTCTTGTGTCTGCAATATGGGAATAAAAAATAACTTTAAAGAGTCACTCTGTTGTTATATTTAAGAATGCAGAATAACCAGTCCTTACATGGATGAGGTAACAGACTGAGTTTGCAGGTGCAGACTAACACAAATCTAAGCAGGCACAAAACAAAAATAGTCGAAGTGTTGTCACTAAAATTCAGATTTTCCAAAATCTAAGGAAAACATACTAAGATTTTGGAAGGTATATAAGAAACCCCAGTATTTAACAATGCACACAGAAAAATGTAAACAACTTCCTTTGATATCCCAAATAACAATGGGGGGAAAGTTTCACTTTTCAGTACAGTAATAGCAAACAATAGTACAGTAAAAAGCATAGTAATAGCAAGTTGGAAGTCCTGAAAAAATGCAGGATTTTTTCTTCTGCACTCCTATTACTACATTTTCACCTGACATACTTGCTATGTGCACTCTCAGAAGCCTTGACATACAAGTCAGGGATAACATGATGGCAAGAAACATGACAGTGAGAAGAAGCAACCACAGTGTTATGGACACATATATTTGAAAACTAGTATTTTTAAGACTTGACCTCATTAGAAACTCTACTTAAATGCAAGTACACTTCTGAAGAGATGCTATAACTGACATAAACTATTATATTTTTTGTCAGTGCTGAGCAGGGAAGTCTCATGTAGACTCACACTAGATGAAACTAAATCATGTCCACTTAAATCATTCCCTCACAACTTCTAAAGCATTAAGAGAGTGTAAAATACACATTTCCTCAGTGAAAAATGGCTTTGTAGCTGTCATATGGATCAAATAAGAAGGTATTTCCAAGTGATTTCAGGGATCTTTTCCAGGAAGAACAGCTGTAACTTTGCATACCATTAGCTGAAGAGAATAGTACCCTATATTTTCATTGAGCAGTTTGTATTTAAATATAGTACAAAATAAGAGCACCATTAACTATTAATTATTTAATCACCAATTACTGTTGATACAGTTACTACATGCAGAGCAGGATATTTGAGTGTAGCTATTTTCAAATAGCATTATACAATTCAGAATACAGTAGAGCCTACTTTTAAATCTTTCAATAACTTCATCAGGTTGGCAAATAACTTCTTGTCAGAGGTAATAAAAATGACATATGAGAGTTTGAAAAAACAGCTACAAAAGCCCCCAAACAATGCATTGCAACTCCCTTCTCACAAAAGATAATGATGTTGCAATAATTCCCTGGCCATGATAAGCAGCCACAAGAGTAGCCAGAGCAGCATTTCAAAGATGACAGTAGCAGGTCTGCTTTTCCCGAGTTTCTAAACAAATATTAACCCATTCTTCTCAAAAACATCCCCGACACAGAGTATTGATCATTCTCACAGAAGAACCAATAATTCCACAAGTAACATATAAACCAAAATAGAAACTAATGCACAAAAACTTTGCAGGACCAGCGAAATAAAACTCCGAGTAAATGTACCAGTCCTCTTCAAAACTGAATCTAACATGTTCAGTGTAAACCTTTGTGAAAGAGGAAAAAAACCCAAATCACAAGTAAACCAGAGGAATGTAGTTTCAGACACAGCAAAAGGACAACTGACTGAAGGCTATATGCATAAAAACCCACCAGCACCTCTCCCCAAAAAACCCAAAACCAAAAATACCACCACGCATTCACAAAACCAGTCAACCAAACAAAAGGAGAGTAAAAAGATTAAAATGCAGTACATCCTTAACAGGAACTTACTTTGTTAGCTGCCCTTTATTTTTGTTGTTGTCAACACCGTTGTATGTAACAGCTGCCAGTTTTCTGCTTCTGTAGTTCTCATAATGTACATTGTTAGTGACATCCTTCAGGTCCTGCATATGAGTTCTGTCAATAAGTGTAATTTATCAGCTTAGTGCAGAAATACAAAATACTATCTGAAAAATCAGTCCCTGTTCATTTTGCAGATTGACTTGAATTAAATTACATCCCTCCATTAATGTCCCATTCCCCACAGTGTTGTTACTCTACGATTTAAATCGGAGCTGTCAAGAGAGCAAAGGCACAGAAATACCAGATTATTTTGCATCAAACTATCTAAAGCTTGCAATATTCCAAACACTAACTTACAGGACCAGTCTTTGGAAAGTTTGAGTTCTGTGGATAAACTTGCAGGTATTTGATAGGCAGATAAGAAAACTGTGTGTAACTACTGTAGTAGGTAAGAAAAAGCATGTCAGGCAAGAAACAACAAGCCAAAACTTTGTAGTTTCTATCTTTTAATTTTACAAAGGCTAAATGTTAAGTTCAAGACTAAGCTAAAAGCATTCACATTCTTTTCACATTTTTCCATTGTCAGCCTGGAGAAAAGCAAAGCTTAGGAATCAAACTAACAGTTTTTACAGCAGATGTCATCTAGTGGACTGCTGGGACCACAGGAGTCAGCACCTAACACAACAAAGCACAGGCAGCCTTGCTTTAGGTAAATTTTCAGTGCTAAAGCTTTTAGAAAATGCCTATAACTAAGTACACATCAGCACTAACAGGTAACTCAGGTTCCTATGGACTAGTAACAAGTAACAGAACAAGTAATCACAAAAAATTCACTACCAACACCACTTCTTGCTGAGCTAAATATGTCGTTAAACAAGTTATCATAAAATGTAAGATAACTGTCTACAATTAGAAATAAGGGAATTCATATGAACTCACTAACTCAAATTCTTTTTTCTCCTAATCTCTCAGGCATACCAGAAAACTTAATGTTACCTGCCAGTTACTTACCTTATCAACATGTTCCGCAAAATTGTGAAGTCACAGTGTTCGCCATTTTCAACTGCAAGAAAAAGTAAGCTTTTCTTGAGATGTCAGCCAAAGTCTATGCCTTACATAGAGGTAAGACGTCACCTATCTACATCCAATTCCACTAGACAACAAATTAGTCCCACAGCCTTTCCTTACTCAAACAACATGTGTGTTAACAGAAGGAAAGCATTAACATAACTGTATTAATGTGTCTTACTAGCAGAGTTCCTATGCTCCCCTCAGCCATACTGGCAAACTGTACTCTGAGTCAGTGTTGCAGAATAAGCTACCATAACAGAAGCACAGTTTTGCCAGTTTAACTAAGTGTTTGATCCTTTGGCTGCCTGCTAGCACCGTTGCGTAAGGATCAGACACTAAGTGAAGACCTCAGTCTAGATCCAGATATATCCAAAAACCTTTGAATGACAGACTCAACCTGTTTGTCACTGCCTAATAAGTTGCAGAAGTCTTCATTTTAATTTTAATATAGATTTAGTTCTTTATTAATGAAGCAAAGGAAGGTTGTGTACTGAACTTGATGCACCCACCTACAGATCAAGAGAGAACTGGCAGCTGCCATTAGATGCCACCTATTCCACTGTGCCTATCGCCCCACTGAAGTAGAAGAGGCTGATGCTGTGAGTGGCATTTTCCTGTGAGATCATGAAATGACACCAGAGAAAAACACACACTCCAGAACTCCCTGATGTGCAGACAGAGCAGGCAATACAAAAAGCTCTCAGCACACACAAAAGAAAGGCATAGGGCAGGTTCCAATGTGCCTCTGAAGCAAAGACAGACACTTTCATGGCAAGGAGGGGAAAAAAACAGGATGAAGGAATTAAAATAGCCCAAGTAAATTCAGTGAATCCTACAGAAAAATGCAGAACTTTGCCACTTTGTGTGCTCATTCTTGTATCTGCAGTCCTGCATTATTTTATTCCATGGTTTTACATATAATGGTAAATTCCGCTCAGATGGTACATGAAGTCATACTCTCAAAAAAGCAGCATCTCTGTCCTTAGCTGACAGACTGAAAGGCACTCCAAGAGGTTCTTTTAGTTAGGCTAGCTTTTCCCTTCCAAAAGCCATACAATCGTGAACATGAAACCTTTCAGAAATTTGTTTTAAAATAAAGAAAAGCAGCACCATTTAGCACATCTCCAAATGCCAACAGAAGAGCCCGAAATAAAGCTTGATCTTCTCTGATGCAGCTGGTTTTTACTTTCTGCCAAACCTCATTTCCTGCCAGACATGCACTTCAAAGTGTTACAGCATTCCTTTCTAAAGTATTGGTCCATACACTGCTTGTTGGCTGGGGTTTTTTTGTCTGTTTTACACTGCATCCAATTTATAGTCCATTGCCCTTGGAAGGCAGAAATAGTGAAGGAAAAAAATTTCTCTTTATTCAATACATGCATACCAAAGGAAAAAACTCAATGACCATGGAAAAACAGTCTAATAGTGATTTTTTTACTACAGAGTGTGGTGCAAGTCATGCCATGTGGCATTTGAAATATATGAATGGCATTAAAGCACAAGAAATGGCTGCCAGAAGAACATCTTCAAATCTCTATAGCAGTAGAAATTAAGTTTTAAACAATTTTTTTTTTAAAAAAAGTACTCTACTCATTACCAGGTACTCTTCTGTTGCTACACCCCAGTACTTAGATGTTTTATGAAAAATTGTATTTATGCCAACTGAACTGATCAAATTAATATTTATAATGTGAATGCTCTACAAAGAAGAATTCAATAGAGAGTTTTTAGATTAAAATAATTAAGGTTAAAAAGCTAGAAAACAACTGTCATTTAAGTCACATCATCACCTGCAATAAATTACTACAGGTTTTACAATTTCTTACTGAGGCTTCAACAGAAATCTGCTTGCAAAGTTACACGTTGCCAAAACCTTTACCTTATTCCAACATCGTCAGAATAACAAAATGGCATATTCAATTAATTTCCAGACCAAAGACCATTCAAATTAAACATTTCAAACATTTCAAACACAGACTCATGTCTAGTAAATTTTAAAGGGATTAAAAAAATCACGAGAAAGCCTTACCTTCTGCAACACCCCATGGGTACTGCCTTCCTCTAACTCTCTTGCCATTGACTTCAATGATCGTATTACTACCTACCACAGCAAGAGGCAAACGGTCCTACAAGATAAAGTATGACTTTAAAAATCAAAATCTGCTGCCAAAAGATACTGAAAGCATGCCCGTGTACCAACTTGACATAAGCTAGGTCAGTGCTGTAACACTGCAATGCAGCTAAGCCGAAAGTGCAAGAATAGTGATGTTTATTGATCTCTGCCCAGTTTAATGACTTATACATACACACACTCCTGAATCCCTTATGCTGCTGGATTCTGTAAATCTAGTTAAGGAACAGACATTACCGTTACTCAGTAAGCTAAGCAAGAGGCAAACCGTTTCTTATTTACTCAACTGCACAATTATTTACCAAGTCATACACTCACTGGCTACAAGGGCTGTTACTTTGACTGGATCTTGTACCCAGTTTTCAAAGGTTTGGCAAAGAACTACATCAAGTTCTTGTTTTCAGCTGAACCGAGAATGCCTCCAGTGTAACAAGCAACAAAGGAGACAAGAGCAGCTTCAAGGGGCAAAAAGGGACAGAGTACAAAGCTCAGTATTTTTCACTTTTGTCTTTGCTTTTATTCTGCTCTTCTCTGGGCTTAGCACCATAATATCTTCCATTTTTTGTCCTATTCATGTTTATCTATCCTAGGAGATTTCCCCAGTAACAAAAAAATTTAAAAGCTCTTACAAGCTGTTATAGCTACTAAACAAACAGAAGCAAGGCTCAAGAAACACACACAACATGGACTCCAACACGAAAGAACAAACTGAAAACATGAGTAAACTAATAAAAAGCCTTTCAACAGCCTGACAGTCCTTTTGATTTTCTTTAGTCATTTATCTCCATTAAGGTTTCAGTATATCAATCAGCCAGAGAGCAATTAGCTGTAATGCACACACTTCATGCCACTGCACACCTCTGTCTGAAAGACAACCACTGCCTCCTTCAAAGCTCAGAACAAAAAAGTGGTAGGCTGTGAAGGGTGGATACAAGTCAAACAAGGATGAATTTTAAAAAGTGATCTTTAGGAGTTCATTAATGAACATGTGGTCTAGTGATCTCATTCTGAATTTTGGCCTTTGAAGGACTTAGACAGATGACTTAATAATGTCATTCATTGCTTCTGATAAGGAACACTGACCCTTAGGACAGCTTTACATCTGATTTCTATCTTCTCCGCATTGGTGGGCTCTTCATTAAAGACAGAACACTTCTCAAACTCAAGCCCCTCTCGCCCCTCCATAGGCACTTTTTCAAAAGAAAATTAGTTTACCTTTATCTTTTTAACAATCTTATTTTCTTCTTCATCATCTGTTTCTGGAAATTCATATATTTTAATTTTGTGTTCTTGGATTTCTTTCATTATCTAGAAACAAAATTATTATTTGTTTGAGGATTTTATACTTTATAACAGCCTGATTTTTTTTGCAGCAGCCTGACTCTCCTTCTTTTGTTAGATAAGTAAAATCCTTTAGATTATGGTGACTTAAATTACAACATAAAACTTGCACATGTTTAACACGCTCAGGTGACCCCAAAATCCTTAGCCAAGAGAAGACACAATCAGAGCTAGAGCCTCTTAGCTACCAGAATATAATCCACCAATACAAGACAGCAAAAATTAATACCAGTCTTCTACAACAGGACAAACAGGAGGTTTACTCTAATGGGAATTCTACCTGCATAAAATTAGGTGCAAAACCTAATATAACAAATTGTCAGACCAGCCTCGCAATTGGGTCCCTTAAAAAACCCAAATACTTGAATAGATAATTGCAGGCACACTTTATCCCTTTGAATTCCCACAATGGCTACTGCTGTCAATCCTATTCTTTTCTGTTTCTAGCATACCTGAGCATCAGTTGCTTAAAGCAGGATCACCTGCCTATTTTAAAAGAGCTTGTGACTGATAGGCTGTAACTGTAGCCGTTAGTAGTGTTGAAAAACATTTGCAAACAATAAAAGAAATTTAACAAGAACTGAGAGCGTCACCAAAAAAGTGACTGTTCTGTTTTGATGCTCTATTTGTCTGAAGGGTATTTTTAAAAACAAGCTGATTAGTTTTGCAGAATTTTAGGACAGAAAAATATTAGACCATTTAGCTGACAGCTGCACTGCAGAGCCCTGGGGAATATTTCTGGCTCATGGGTTTGCAGTCTTAAGAGAAGTTAAGTTTCCAAATCATGCAAGGACTTATTTTCAAAGTTTGATTTGGGAAAGTCTCCCCTGTTTAATATCCCCTCATTGATAAAGATGCATATATATTTAGAAATATTCTGTGTTCAACCATTTTTCCTTCCACTTTGTAATCTAATTTTTAATCTTATCTAATTAAATCAAGAGTTTACACACAATACCTCTTAATTACCACCTTTTCAGAACTCTGTGTTCTTCTAAACTAGAACTGGACAGAGTTTGATAAAACAAATGGTATGTCTGTCTTGTTCTGGGTCCTCCTTGTCCTCTTCACTCAATACTACAAAGCTTAACTGTTCTACTCTGATCATGAAGCTGCAAATAAAATATAAACGACTTGTAGACACTCACAACAAATATATTCTACAAATATAAAGACATTATATCAGTTGTATCAATGTTAGATTTATCTCACCATCTTCAAAATGTGTTACCACACCCAAGAGTGAACAGGCTTACTGATTCTCACCTAATACCTTTAATAAGGTATCTTTAATAATTACAGTGCATCAACATGGAAGTGAATACCACAATGCAATCAGTAATAATGTGATACCGTTGAATACCTTATTTTTTAACACATTTCTGTTAGGCACCTAAACCTTGAAAGCTTCTTTCCTCTCTTACTGATTTTTATCTCAGCAGTGAATTATTTCACTTGCCAAGAAACATACTATACTTGAAACATCTTCCCCTGAGGACAGAAAAAAGATTGTTTCACCAAGAATTATAATTAAATCCAGAGATATAAATTACTTAGGTTTGCTGTCTCGAGTTATTGCTTCAGGGTTTAAACTTTGCATGTAAGTTAAATCTCACCATTTCCAAAGGGATCAACTTACTAAATTATCGTATGATGTAAATATTAATTTTTCAACTCACCTGTTTTTTAAATTGTTGGCATTCCTCAGGTGTAAGAGTGTCTGCTTTAGCAATAAGTGGAATGATATTCACTTTTTCATGCAGGCGCTTCATAAACTCTATATCCAAAGGCTTAAGTCTGAAATACAGCATTAGAGCTTTGCAATTTATATTAATTAAACAAGATTGTACAAATGATAAGACTTGTTCTGACAACTACTCTTAAGACACTGATTTATGAGTGACAGACAACTGAAAATGAAAAGGCTACCTGCAATTATTACAGGAGATCCCCTAAATTGTATAATACAAGAGGAATAAGTGGTAAGTTAATATGACTAGCAGTCATGAGTCTTCTGCTAGCCAAAAGCACACTCATTTAAGCAAGAGATTAAGAACTCTCCTATGAAGGTAGTAAAGTTTGTGTTATTATCTGGAAGATAATCCCACTTAAATCCTGACTGATAAGAGCTCACAGCTGTGAATTATTCTCTGTTCACACATACAGTTGCAGGTTCTGAAAGCCATGTCTCAGTATGATTCTTCTGGAGAGTGGGCTAGGAGACTTTTTAAGACCTTAAGGTTGCTGAAGATGGTAACCTCTGTGGCCTATGTACAAATGAATTAGAAATATCTCATCTCTAAACTGGTATGTAAAACAAAAAGACAGTTATGAAAAGTGGATGACAGTGACAAAAACTAAACCATCATATGGGTATAGGGTGGCTGTGTGGTAGTATATTCACCGTCTATGTGGATCAAAGTGGTCAGTACTTCCTGTTTCCTGAAGTAAAACTAGAGAGGTTTTGATGCATTAATGAGAACAAGTTTAGTCAGGCTTAAAGGATTCACTTAGAGGATTTAACAAGATTATTCTTCATCTAAAACAAATTAGTATTAGGAACATTAAAACCAGATTCATTTGGTACTGAAATTACTGAAAACCATACCTAAAAGAATGAAGAAAATGTTCAAAAAATACATATTTAACTTCATTTAAACATTTTCTACCTGTCACTCATTTCACCAGCTCTCAGCAGGTGTCCATTAAATAGCTAACATTAAAGCACATCTATTATAAGCATTTTTTTGGTTATCCATTCACCTTTAACTATGCTTTCCCTCTACTTGCTTCAAAAAGCTACCTAGGGCAGCAACACTGGGTTGAAAGGCAGCTGCCAAAGCAGAGTTGTTCACAAGGTCTGCTCACCTAAGGACTTGAGAGTTTACAGCAGAGACTGAAGCAGGAAAGCTCTACATAAAGATAACAAAATTGCAGAAAGATGGTGAATTCCACCATCACCCCATCCCACTTACCTGGAAGGCTCCTCCTGCCCCTCCACTCTCTCCCCCTGCTTCCACAGAAACCAGTTCAACCATTTCAGGTGTTTATCGGAATACTAGCTAAAAATGGTGGGATGCATTAAATGGAAGGACTAACTATTGGTTTTTTTTAACTTCTAAATTTCTAAAACAGGCTTCTACAAATGTATTGAAAGGACAAGTAGAAGCAAGTTCACCTACAAATGCTTTAATTCAACATAAATATAATCATGCATTAAGAGTGAAGAGGACACTACTTGGTGGGTTAGATGTGCTGCTGGTTTGCACAGGAAACAGGAGCAAAGACTGCATCACCACAAAAACCAGGTAGGAAGTGAGCTCTGTCCTTTCAGAGAGGGCAGCATCTTAAAAGAGGAAGTGAATGCTAAAAGCAGCACCAATTCTCTTCATTAACTTCCTTACTTAGATGACAATTCTAAGCACTTATTCCAAGAATTGAAAAACAGTATGCAAACCTAGCATAATTTTACACCTTTTTCTCCTATAAAAATAACATTAAATACTTGTACAAGGATATACTTTTACAGCTTTTAGCCTCACAAATTTAGTGACTAAATCTTAATCTATCGGAAATATTACTTTTCTTTTTCCTTACAAACCATTTGTACCTCCCACTGATTTAGAAAGTTCTAATAGATATGGTTGTGTGGAGGAAGACATTAGCTCAGAAATGACTGACTAACGCAAGGAATCATCTTCCCTTTATTTAAATTACACTGTGGATTTTGCACACTAGTAAAACAGTATGTCAAGAATTCAAGTGTTTGCATTTAAAATTGGCGTGCATGTTGAGCAAAACTGGCATTACAAAGGTGTTGTTGAACAGCAACAAAATACTTCACAAGGCAAGTCTACATAAAAAACCTCCACCCTCTGGCATTTCTTTCCATTTTTGGAAGCATCTGTATAGTTCATCATTATTAGACCCATTCCAATTCTACCTACAGAAGCTAAGTATAAGAGCTGGCATTTTTTACTGGCATTTTATTCTTCCATCACTCCCTTCAGTAAGTTTTACTACTTTTGACCTACACAATAGAATAGGCTTATACTTATCTTCCTCCTTCTGGTTTTGAAGGTATAATTCGAGTCTCTGACAAATTTAATCATGATACCATGAGAAAAAGATACACAAACAGTATCAGATAGTTAATCTGTACCTAATATACCCTGGAAATGCAGTTCTCCCTGTCTACCACTAGATAGAAGTCTGATCAAGTAAAAACTAAGCAGGGGTGGAAGATAACATAATAACTGAAAAAAATCTGCAATGCCTACATTGGAATTGCCACTAGACAAAATACTACTCACCAAGTGAATTATGGCATGCTTACAAGGATGCATAAAACTTCCCGTCTTCAATTTACATTAATGGGAGGAAGGAAGAATGGAAAGGAAAAATCCTGTTGCTTGACATGTGAACCAGTTTCTCCTAATGTGATCTAAAGACATATAATTCACAAACAGACCTGGCACTTGTGAATGTCTTTGTATTTTTCATTGCTAGAATTCTATTTCTCTTGTTATGCAATTAATGTGCAATCACATTTTCTGGTGTTTGGCTTGCTAATGTTTGACAAGCCAAAGTAAACTCATCTTTGAAATTAAGCATGATCTGCAGGCCATTAAGAAAATCCAATTTGAAACTTAGATTGACAAATGTGGATATTTGTCTGAGATAAGAGAGAATGAAAACATAAAATACAAACCCATGTCCTGAAGGAGCAATGAAGTATAAACAACACTGCACTCTATTATCTGGCATCTGGCGTCTGTTCACTCGAGATTCTGCATTCAGGTAGTCCTCAAATTTACTGTCAATGTAGTCAATAACTGGCTGCCAGCTGCAGAGATTACATGAATAAAAACCTGTAAATTACATGATTTACATAAAGAAACCTGGTTTTGCTAAGAAATAGACGATCACAATTTCCCCACAGCTTGGGGTGGGGTTTTTTTGCTTTTCATTTGCTTTTTTAAAATTAAGATACTTCAACACTGCAACTGACTAACTTCTCAACCTAAAATTGAGTTATATAGTTCTGAAGATTCACAATGTGTGAGTCTACTGAAAAAACCTTTCAAACTCCATCACCTTTATTGTAAAAGCATTAAACAGAATACTTAAGAACAGCAGCTAAAGGAATATGCTTCACTGATCACATCTTGTGACAGCACAGAAGATGCTTCTGCACACTGCATGTGTGGCTAAAGAGCTAAATGCACCATTCAGTTTAAGGGGAAAGGCTGACAGCACTTCAATCAAGTTATAAAGGTACTTGCAATTACAGTAGCTACAAGTTTTCAGCTAAATCAGTGTTTAAACGTGTTAATATTTTAACTAAATATTAAAGCCTGCATTTTAAAATATGTGACAAGGTATTAAATCTCACACACACGCAAAATGCAATGCAGAATTACCATGGGAGAACAAACAAAGAATGTCTTACCAATTACTATTATCCACAGCATCTCCAAATCCTGGTGTGTCAACTATTGTAAGTAGTAACTGAACACCACCCTCTTTGATTAAAACTTTTGACTGCTCAACCTGTAAAATGAATACAGTAAGATTAAATTTTAGCAGTTTAGTCACCTATCTTAAACACTGGGAAAAGAATTCAATAAGAAGTCTGACAAAACTGCTAACCTTTCTGCTTCAGAGGTACACAATGTCTGTGTTTTGCTTATAAAGCCCCAATAATTTTACAGTAATTAATTTTTTTAAAAGAAAAAGGTAATTATTTAAATAAAGTCAGTGATAAAAGAACCCTCTAAGTATATGAGATATCTTAATATTTAAATTCCAGATTAAACAGGGAAAGCCTTAACCAGGCATAAAACTTGATAAAGTTGCAAACTTTGGTCACTTCAAAGAAAATTACACTTTTCAAAGCTAATCCTCCCCACAAGCACCTTAGACACTTCTAGTCCTGTTAATGCATTTTTAAGATATTTATTCTTCAGCTATCATAATGGTTGGGAATGGAATCACAAAGTGATGGTTTTCTATTACAAACAGAATTATATTGAAAAGTAATACAATCTGGCTGCAATCTGCTGAGCTAGACCTCATGTGACTGTAATGGATTGGGTTCCTGTTAGCTCAAGTGACTGATGGAAACCAGCCTCAGAAGGTGACTGCATCAGCGCAAGGAATGATGCAAGATCTGGGTGTGGGAGTTCATGTCTCCAGTTGTGACCACCCAATCCACAGCACAGCTCAGGCTGCTTGCAGTGAACATGTCATCAAACAGATTAGGCATGTCACAACAGAGAAGATCTAGGCTAAGCAGCACATGGACTGCTACCTCCTTCTTCCTACTAATATTTCAGTAATTATTGATATTGCCGATGTCAGGTCCATCTGCCTGAGAAACTGCTGAACACCACTGTCCTATCAGTGAGATGCACAGCAGTATGAAGTGACAAACTCATGTTGGCTGATCCAATTGCTCAGATGTTTAACCATCCTTTTTTCCCCTGATATAAAAACAATTTCTATTAAATCACTAGTGACACTGTTTTCCAGATATAGATTCAAGAAATCAGCCATGTAAGCCATTTATCCAGAACAACACGAGAGCTGGCAGACTCAAGGTGATGCTGCCTTGTTACCCATTGCCTTACATTCCTTAAGCCTCAAAAACCCTAACTGGGGAGAGAAAAAGAAAGTTCTATTTATAACAAACCCTATCTGGATGGTCTCTTGACCTGTTCAAGATTTGAGAAATATCATAATCAATGCTTCTTAAGATCTTGCACATCTCTAATTGCTATATAAGTGAAATAGACTCTCACAGCCACACCTGAACACTGTGGCAAACACTCTGCAATCACCGCTTATGTATGTGATGCAATGTAAATCCACAAGATAAACTAATACTGCAGAAAGTCAAATTAAATCCCTCTTGCACAAGCGAAACACTGATTCCAATTCAGAAGGGAATATCCAGAATCACAGAAAACAGTAACTACCTACAAGTAAAGCTTCATATTTAGCCTCTGAAGCTGGTTTTATCTACTCATCGGTAGAGATTCTACCCAAGTTGGATCAGTCCCTTTCGCTGCTAGTTCTCAAAGAGTTACTGGCTACAAGGATACCAGGCACAGAAGTATCCAGGTTGGGCTGGACTTCAAGACCACACAATTCAAACTCCAACATGAACACGCCTTACTGCAAGGCTAGAAATGTGTAAAAACACAGGAATTAAAACCAACCAAACAAAACTGTACACACACACACCAGCCTAAGTCACCACGTAGTTACTCTTTCACAAACTATACAACTCTCATTCTTCTAAAAGCGTGCAGCTGAAAGCCATGAGAACCTAGGAATACACGCACTCCTTCAGAAATGTACGTTTTAATTATGGTGAGTGTATTTCCCACCATCCTCAAGAATTCTATTAAGAAATGTTATTGTACACAATTGATACCAGAACTCAAGACAGTAATCCCCTGCCACAGTCAACTCAGCCAAAAGTTTACTACTCACAAGCTTTAGCACACAAGAGATTAACTCCTGATTCCTTGCATTCTTTTGGCTATCTTGCATATAGTAGCTACACAGCCCGCCTATTACCAAGCTCTCTGCAAGTTTGAGGTGATAAAGTTAAGAGATGTATTCTTGCCAAGTGCTACAAGATATCAGCTTTATTCTCCAGCACAGAAATTCCCAGCAAGAACCATTAAATTATTATGGGCTCATGGTGGAATGCTTTTACAAAACAAGCAATTAATAAAACATTATTTTGAACATATGTTTAAAACAAAGGAAAAGAAAGGTCAGGAGATCCTCAGAAATGTCACACCAAACATTTTCCCTGATTCTGCATGCCTGTAAAATCCAAGTGTGGCTGAATTTGTGAGGTCACCTTCTGACAAATGGTCTGCAGCAACTGAATCTCTGCAGAGAGTGCTAACACATTACTGGGTGGTGAGGATTTAAATTTTTTTCTTACTTTTCATAAATTCATGTAGGTATCTTGCTATCAGAGCAGGGTTTTCACAAACCTACAGAACAAGAAACATTAGCTGATGAATTTTATGTCCTACACTTCTGCTGTGGACAATCAGCCCATATCCAGGATATAATCTAAGCAGTAGATTCTACTGGTATGAAACAGTAGATGAAGACCCTGCCACTGCAAAGCCTCTGCAAAGTTGCATTTTTCTAACCTAAATGGATGTGTCCATATATGGTCAAAGGCACAGAAAGCAGCAACATCTGGAAAAGAGCCAGAAAATCCTCCTAAACTAGTGTCATTCACAGTTAAGCATCCAACTGCATCCCATCATCTGATTTATAAGTATTCCCAAGGGATTCGTGGAAAACATTAGTTCAAGTCTTGGAATTTAAGACTTTTTAAGAAAAGTCTCCTCCAACCAACCATTTTCCCATGCACTCCAGTCAGCTGGGTCACACGGGTCTCCTTGGCAGTTACTACACAGCGTTCATCACTTGGTGCTTGTTACAGCTCAACTGCTTTTTATAGGATGAAACACGCCTTTGCCATCCTGCGTTCAAGGCAGTCAGATAATGATCAGAGAAAACACATTTAATACCCTCTCATTTCTGGGTATGTTTACTTTGAATTCACCTCACACCAAATCACTTGCTCTTAACTGTTTTTCTGCATTTTCTGAGATTAATGCAAAGGACCTGCCTCACAAAACAACTCCAAACTGCCACGGTTTTCAAGACCAAACCACAGTCTTACACAATTCCTGATCAGTAAGTTGTTCCCACCATATAAGAACAGGTGATTATTAAAACCAAGATTCGAGGATCCTCAGGGTGAGGAGCTTTCTCTCATCCCTACTCTACAGAACTGTTTCCTCAACTTGAAAAGGTTTTCACTGGCAAAGAGTACAAATCCAGCAGATCCAAATAGCAACTCCCACTGCTTATTCTTTAATATTTGACAGGAAACACCTCCACATCATACACAGTTGCTACCATACATGATTTTCAAGCTTGTAGGGGGAAACAATTTTATCCTCACTTACGCTGACAATGAAATAAGTTTCAGTTTCTTCCTTAAAATGCTACACTGAGTTTTCATGCATCCCAAGGAACTGAAAGCAAAACTGCATTGCAAGTACACAAAAAAAAAAAAAAAGGTACTTATTTGATAAAAGTTAACAGTCGTTTCTAGAGGGAAAGATAGTATTTGAATTTATTTCATTCCCACCACATTATTTTCCAAGTCATGTCAGACCCCAATTCACTATTGAAAATAGTTTTGGAAAGCTCTCGGCCTCAAGCTTTAGCCCACACAGTGGAAGTAAGAAGCAAATGCAGTGGCTTTTCAGCCAGAGCTCTGTTCAAGCCCGTTTTTTCCCCTCTCCAGCTTTACATAGGGGGGAAAAAAAATTCATTAAGTGAGGCTTTCTGAAAAGTATGTGTCTTTTTCTTAAACCAGTAAATCAATACAAATCAAACCACCCTTGATAGTCAAAATGAACAACAGATCATCTACTCTTGCCACCTAACAGATGAAAGTACTTAACTCAAATTCCAGAAATTCCACATATTATTTCATATTATTTTTACTTACACTGATGCACCTTTAACTAGGGTGGGAGTGGGTTATCTTTGAAAGATGACTTGGTTTAGGTTTCTTTCTTGTTAGCTTATGTACAAATTCTTCCGAAGATTTTTCCCAATTGAAAAAAACATAAATCCTCCAATGACAGGGAATCCATCCCACAGTTATTTAAATTAAAATTCAATGAACATAACCTGAATTGGTTTAGCTTCTGCTAAACAAAAATGTAATCATCAGTAATGAAATCATGCTACATCACTCTTCCAATACAAAAAAAGTCACTCATCCATTTGGTTTTCCCATAGTCACTGATTGGTTCAGTAATAACTATATCATAGGAGAGTTTAAGTCTTCGCACACCTCTTCCATCCCACTTAACATCTCTCTGGAACAGCTAAGCTCAACCTTTATTCGAATAATGGTCTGATGTCCCTGGTAACAACCTTTCAAGTCCATTTTGTCAGTCACTATGGTTTTACGCTAAACTGATACAATAGCCTAACAGATATGAACATAGCTTAGAAAGTATTAATATATTGTTAAGCAAACTCTGGATGTTCAGAAGCTTTCCTCCAATTAAGAAAAATTGAAATCCTGCAATGAATTTGTTCTGTAATAGTATTCAAGCTTTAATATTGAGCTAACTGATAAGCAATGCAATTCAAACTTCTCAATATGGACATAATAACTAACTTTTCCTTCTCCTGTGGTAATTATTCTGTGTTCTGACATTGGATTAATAAATGTTTTACCCAAAGCCCCAACCAAAAAAAATCCCCAAGGTCCCACAAAGCAAAGGACAGTGGTTCATGGCACTGGAGCTTAATTACTTTATTCCCATGAGTAAAAAAGCACTCTATTTTACAGCTTTTGTTTAGCACCTTGCATACCCTCCTAACTCAACAGAGGGCTTAATCACTTTATGACAACTGTGCAATTGCCCAGTCACTTCAGCCACAGCTGAATCCTGCAGCTGGAGGAACTCTGCTGGACAACAGCAGCAAAGGTGAG
This sequence comes from Pycnonotus jocosus, assembly GCA_013400435.1. Taxonomy (NCBI): domain Eukaryota; kingdom Metazoa; phylum Chordata; class Aves; order Passeriformes; family Pycnonotidae; genus Pycnonotus; species Pycnonotus jocosus. The sequence goes on along the minus strand of VWYP01027644.1, from coordinate 28,253 downwards.
CACCCTTGGTCCTGACCTGTACCAAGTCAGACTATCCCAACCTGTCTCCACCAAGTCTTAAGCAAGTGCACATCAAGAGAGGTAAACAGAACTCGTGCATCCTTATTCAGCTGCTCAGCTGTGGAGGCAGAAAATACCTCAAAAACAATGATTTCCTAAACTACCATAGCATTATTTCTTAGCATTAGGCAACTGTTATTTGTAATAATTTTTTTATAACACAGAAAATATGTTCCTTTTCTTGAGAGGAAATATAATTGATCAGTAGCAAGTTATTACACAAATGGATCAACTTCAGTTTTCCAGTCTTGACTAAATATTTCAGCAGCATCACGCACTTGTAGGAACATCCTCTTTGTGTAAGTCTAGTGCCTTAGGCAGGATCACCCTAGCCCTTGATGTTTCAGAGTAACAACTTGTAACACATAAACAAGGTACCACAAAGGATGCAGTGTGTAGAAGACTCATGGATACTTGTATATCCAGGTCCCTGCACTTCTGTCAAATCCTTTAATATTTGGTCTCCAAAAGCCTGCCTTAGACAGGTTTCACTGCATATCTGTGTATTTCTACAGATTTACTCACTATTTTGATAATAAACATTATGTTTTCAAAAAGTTCTGCACATATATGTGCTTTTCAACAGGCAAAACACAAAACACTTTAGGGCTCCCACATTTCTACAGGTTACAGGTTTGAGAATCTGAAAGTTTTGTTGTTCAGATACACTGGAAGACACACTGAATATTTCTTAGTGGTTCACATCACAAGTGAATGTATCTTAAAACTCGGGTGCTTATGTAACAACTGTACATCACCTTATGTTACTAAATTACAAGTTACAATATTCAGGCTGTACCTTTTTTTCCCCAGACATACCTGTACGGTCTTTTTAATTCTGTGTGAAGGACCTGGATACTCTGGGGAATACAATTCTGTTAAGAATAATGAGTTGATTAATGTTGATTTTCCCAGTCCAGATTCACCTAGAAGAAAACAACATAGTTTTAGTAAAACCAGGAGTATCACATCAAATATAAACATTTAGATCTACATTTTAAAAGCTCTTTAAACATAGTACCTGAAAACATGTACTGCACTCTACGACTTTGAGAATCTATTATCTTTTCCAATTTCAAGGAAAACTTTTCAGATCCAGCTGTCACTGTTGGGCCCTACAGACATCAATTTTTCTGATCATATCAAGTATTGAGTGCACTCAGCACTTTTGTACATTGCTGCCATTACAACACACAAAGATATTACATTAAATTTTATACATAAGCCATTTTCCTGGTATAAATCATCATATTGCTAAAGCAGATTAAGTTGTCTTCTTTATTTTAAATATTATTTATCTGAGAGTCTTTATTATAAGGGAGGGAAAAAAGAAGTGGGGATGGGAGTGGGGCATGGAGGGAGAAAGACTGAGATTAGCTTGCTCTAACTATTAAAACCACAAGAGATAAAATGAAATTTCAAACTATGTGGTTTGCCTGGGAATTTTGTTGTTGTTGGGGCACAGAATGGGGCTGGATTTTATTTCTTTCTTCTTTTTTTGCTAATTTGTTCATGAGGAACAACAGTCAGCCTTGCTAAAGAATCTGGAGAAACTACAGCTAAACAGCCCACAGCAAAGATCATTCTTCATTTGCAGCCCTACAGAGACAAGGGCAAGAATTTCGGATCAACTACTTATTACAGTATTTTAAAAGAAAAGTATTTTGCTTAGTTTTTTCCTTGTTAAGAAACTACTTCAACACAACAATTCATACAGCAAGAGAACTAAAGAAAAAAGTATTTTAAAAATGCTGCTTTCTTTATGTTTAAGTTTCATATGCAGTCTGTTACTACATTGACCTAAACAGAAACAGAGAAATTTGCTTTCAAGCTAATAAATTTGAGGGCAAACTACAAATTTTCACTGAGGGAGGAAAAAAATGAGCTGAATTGGGCCCGTAATTTAAAGGTAAAACTTAACAAAAGCACTAATCACTCCAGCCCCAACAAATACTGTGTTAATTTAGTGACTGCATAGAGAAAGCTTCCAACCCTGTCTTGAGATAAATGTCCTGGGTTAATGCAAGAGAGTTACATAACAGAAAGTAGTTAGGAGCTGTCTCCCCTGTAATAGGTATCTGGCTGGCTTTCTTACACGAGCTGGCTCATACACAGCAGCCATCTCGATTACAGTGATGTAGCACAGAGCGTCTGCAGCACCGAGCAGAGCAATCTCATTAGCTGCACTGTAAACGGATTAGCAGCTGATGAAACACTGCAACCAGAGCTCCTGCCGGCTGCCTGCGCTCTGGGTAGTGCTTGCTCTTCAAACCCCACCCTCCTGGACAGATGAGCTAACCCGTGCTGCGAGCAGCGCCTGCCCACAGCCAGGCTCTTGGGCTGCGGCAGCCCAGGAAAAGGGAGATGCTCAGGGGATGGTGTCAAGATAGCAATGAACGCTAACCCCACCAGGACAGGTTTATGCAAGCCAGCAAGGACATGCTTGCTGACAAGATTTCATCACTGCCCTGCAGATTTTGCCTTTTTCCATGCTCAGATGCATGAGACACTTAGGAATTATGCAGTAAACACAAGGCCTCCGAGTCTGGTTATAAAGGACACAGGTTTTCCACTCTGCATTAGCAAGACTTTAAGGGCAGGGTCAGCTGCAGCTGAGAGGAATCTCCACCAATTCTGCAACAGAAAGAAGCTTCTGAAATGCACAACTTTCCAATCTCATAGATGCATCCCAGTTAAAGCTTAACCTCCCCACCTCACAATCCTGCTCAAGAGATACGTATTCCAGCTAAACTGAAGGGTTTTATCCACCCTACTGAAGCGCTCAAGAGGGTGGCTTTGATTTTGGAATGTATAATTCATACCAGTGACCTTTGCTTTTTAACTTGACCATAACCTTGCAAAAGGCACCCTGTTGGAGTGTTGAAGAAAGATTTCAGCATCAGATTGTACTTCAATATACAAAAAGGGTTGCCCTTCTCCCTTCTATTAATTTCAGATGAAAAACATGGAGAACAACCACTTCTCCTGCAAATGAGTGCCTGTCACGTTGTCATTGAAATTCAACATATGGAAATAAGATTTTCAGCTTCAAAAGAATGTGATGGAAAAGCAGCAGTTTGCCCTAGATGACTTGGGCAGCTGTGTCACTCCATACCAAGTAGTCCCTGAACTGCTGAAGCACTACATCCTGAGAGATCTGAGATTTGTTCCCCTCCTCACCCTTCACCCCTCTCACAGCTGCAAGGATGTAAAGACAATTTTGAGCTGAAATTAATGAAAAGAAAGTATGCTAAGGATATTCATGCTCAATCTTGTTCCCAAAGGTGCCCAGTATCCTAGATATCCCTTACCCACCACGCTAACTTTAATCAGCCAGTGCAGATTATAACAGTTTAAACTGCTTATCTGCTACCAGTAATTGGGGTATTATGTGTAAGACTCTCCATCAATGCACCGGTCCTGGATGCAGTTGTGCCTTAGACCATGTAAGGGTCAACATCTGCAACAGCAGTAAGAGGCTGTAATATCAAATAAACAACTGCACTGAAACTGTAGGTAAAAACTCTAACTGGAACATTTAATATTGTACTATAGGATGCCATGCTGCTTCCACTGTAATAAAACAAGAGTTTCTCTGATGACTAGAGTGAAAGCAGAATTAGAGAGATCAACTGTAATTGAACATTCTAGCAGCCTTTCTGGACACATTACAATAGGCTGATCTTCATTAGAAATATGGTAAGGAAAAAAAAAATCAAACGCCAACCAGAACAACCCCCCTCAAATCCCCCAACCAAACACACACAAAACACTCAACTCCACAGCCAAACAAAACTCTCTGTCCTTCCCAAAATTACCTTAAAGGATTGCCTACTGGAAAGGCTGGGAAATCAGATTCCACAGATTCAACAGGCTATGAATGTGACTAACAAAACCACAAGGGAGAAGGGAAAACAAATGAAATCTAATTTGCCTTTACAGAAACAAAAAGACACATCTCAAATAAAATGCATCTTCTCACTTTCAGTAAGCACTTCTGATGAGATTTTGCCCTTTGACTATTGCATGAACTGGCAAAAAGATGCAATGTAATAGGAGTTTTTCAACAGCAATAACTTCCAATCACTTAATGAATTATTATGTGGTTAGACCTAGGTGCCTAATTTAGAGTGAGCAATTTTTAGAAAATTGTTTTTTAAAAGAAGGGAAAAAAAGGGAAACATTTATTTTGAATCAAAAAGGTTAATTATTTCTGGCATCCAGGTACTACACCTTTCTTTGCCCTCGCTCTCCCACTGAGTATTTCACATAGGCTTCAGGCTCTTCTGAATATTATTCTTTTTCTTCATTATTTTGCATCTCATGTTTATTAGCAACTTGGTGTTTCCAAATATTAACATTTCATCAAGCTGTTTTTATAGTCACATTCAAATACATGGAGCTGGGCACTCTTGTTGGTAGAAAATAAGCACATACTTTTACTAACATATTTTTGTGAAGGAAGACTTTTTGTGAGCCCTTACAGGACTAGCAAAGTTTCAACTCTTCTCAAGTCCACGAATTTCTAAATGGTTGTACAAATAGTGGAACTCTTCCTGTACACTTGGGTTTAACAATTACCTCTTGACCACTAGCATCTTGATCAAGATGGCCCACAGCGCATCACTTTACATTAACCTTGGATAGCAAAATGTTTTCTTCTGTGAACAAAACACTGATCAAGTACTCACTCTCCTTTTTCTCTACACATGTAAGACCAGCTGTAACATGACAAGGGAGACCAAGAAAAAACCCCAAAAAACAACACATTCAGTCTCCTCTTCTGTATCTCAAGCCTATATATCTCAAACACACTTCTAGGGGTCAGAGGAGACCACTGGCAACCACTGGGATGGTTTGCAAGCCATGTAAATAGTCTCCAGAATAGCAGTAAAGCAAGCAAGTAAAGGAAATGAACAATTAAAAAACTGGAACAAGGTGTGCAGTCCATGTGAATGGGGGAAAGCAGTGCTCAGGTAAGAAAATAAGTCACTAGCTCAACTGAGCTACACAAGTCTTTCACCTTCATTTCCAAATCCTTCCCCATAAATGAACCAGAAATCCTAATCTGTCGTAATCAGTTAGAAAATCTACCCACAGCTAACTTGTTTCCATCAGTTCTTGCAATGACTTTATTACTACAAAAACCCTCAAACTGGGAGCATCTGCTACTTGTGATAACAGAAGTGAACTGTTACCCTTAATGATGCTTTTTTCACCATTCATTGCTGTGGCACATGGAGAATGTAGCATACTTCCAACCTCCTCCAACTTTCCAGCCTCAGCCATTCACACTCAAACATCTATGAGAAAAATGGACAACAAGTCCAGTCCAACCTAGTTTTCTTCCAGCTTTGTTTGTAACTTCTGGTGGAGATGGCAGTTTTCTCATTCATATATTGCCCCTCTCAGTAACGCATTGCACTACATCTTCTAGATACTGCATCATTCTGAAAATCCAGGATCGTTTTTCTTCTATATTTTCAGGATCTTGTTTTCTAAAACTCAAGCCTTGAAAAGAGCATGACTTGCATTCTTAGATTTATGACCTCATGAGAGCTCATTAAACATATCAAGTGATCAAGGTGAATAACCAATCTTGAACATTCTCAGCGTGCTCTCTGCATGACTTCCTACCCCTTCATTATAAGTTACTCTTGCAGAAATAACCAGAAGTTTTCTGCTCTTCACTAACAATTACTTGGCTATCTACCAGTGAAACAGTATTTCATGCTTATGCCCTGTGACAGTCAACTGCACCAGTGGGAACGTGACCACAAGTGCACTTAGGAATTTCCAGTTGCTTTCCCAGGCTCCAGGTAGGACCATAAGACTGCCAAGGAACCACCCACCAGTAAGAAAAATGCCTTGCAGCACTGGAAACCAAGACTTCAGTTAAATTGCTCAAAGTGATTTGGTTCATGTATCATCACCAAGAAGATGGCCCAGTCTCTCTGTCACTGTCTCTCTTAACCAGACACAGCAAGAACTGCAAATTCAAAAGATGCTTTAAGTGATAATTCTGACGCCTGAGAGAAGACAACTCATCCCAGTGGGAATACTAAATGTAAGTCTTTAGAGAGAACCCACCAGTAAGTCCTGTGGTAACCAAGTTTCTACAAAATGCACAGGGCTTTTTGAAGCTTCCACTGCATTTTAAGCAGACATCTGTACTAAAAGTAGACATTTGGAGTTGCTTGAAACAGTCAAGCATAAGCTGAAGTTGCTTCCCTGCTTTTTCAGAATGAAGATATCCAACAATATGTATCTTCCCTGATGAAGTGCATTTGATAGCACATTTCATAGCCACAAAGACTTATTATAAGGAGATCAAATTCAACAGCAAAAATGCTGTACTTCTCTACAACTTATTTATACAGCATGTTTACATCAAAGCATATTTTATTTTTAGCTGGTGAGCAAGTTTTTTCATGGAATTTTTCCATTTTATAAATTCTAATTATTGTGACAGTTTTTGCTGAAAACATAATCCCATTAGTTTGATGCTGGTGACTCAAAGAAGGGTAAAATGCTTGTCAGAAGGCATAAAAATAATGCATTTCATCTTCTTTCATCCTTGTACAATTCACAGTTTTTGTGCACGACAGCACCTGCAGCTCTATTCAAATGTGCAATGGCTTTGATGGCACTGTAACATGCAGGGTTTTGCTTTTATGCAGAAGGAAAGCTACATGAATCATCTGAGAGCCTGCACTACAGCGAGTGGTATGATGGAACCATCCTCCTGCCGAGGGGGAATGATGCTCTGCCATGTCATTATAGACAACCACAAAAATGGAGACTACAAGATGCTTTTAATTTCAAGTCTGATTTTAGAAGCTTTTCTGAAGGCTAGTTCCTGTCTTCAGTGCTCTACAAAATACAAACCAACATGCCAATAAACACGTAAGAATATCCAAATTAAACCCGTCAGCAGGAGGATGGAAACAGGACCATGCTGCTGCTACATATCTACTTTTCTATTTAGGATGGTGGCACGTGAAATCTTGTAAATGATCAGCTTTGTCTTTTACAGATATTTATAAGCAGAAGAAACCCAAAGCTCCACCATTTCACAACTTGAATGTGAAGCATAAATTATGGAAGCAACATATGTTAGAGTCGCAAAGATGCTCCTAGCAAAACAGAGCAATAGGGGAGTGTAGCAGCAATAAATTTATTTTTCCTGTCAGCAACTGCCATCAACAGCAATATAATTTCAGCATTCAGGATACAGTAAGACAATTTAATCAATTTTCTTAGAGCAGAATTTAAAGTGCAGTAGCTGAGGGCAGACTCTTGGCATATCGTTGTCACAGACAACATTTAAATAATTTAGAAAAGCCATTAGCAGGGATGGGAAATGCCCCAGAAGACTACTGCAACAGATTCTACATAGCATTTTCCAACTACTTTTGTTTCCTGTCAAAGCAGAAGCAGGTCTAGCTTTCTACAACCGACAGATTAAAACTGCCATGAAACAATGGTTTAATTTCACAGGTGAAATTTTGGCTACTGCCAAGAGAAATGGTCCCCTACTCCCAATCCAACTCTTGCACTACAATTCACAATGCAGTGTATGTGAGGCAAGAAGCAACCCAGCAGTCTAGGGCACATAGGGCTTCAGGATGGGAAAATGACGGGGAGATAACAGCAGACAGATGAGCTAAGTCACATAGCTCTCCTCTCTTTTTGGAAACAAGGGTAAGTGTAAAAATCTGAATTTAAAACTAGATCTCTCCTATGTCACAAAAGAATCACCAACAATTCACAAGTCAAAGAATTTATGTCACTTCCTGAAGAAAGTGGTATTTCTTCTAATTGCACGTAGAGGCTTTGCTGCTGATAAACAGTGTGTCTGTAAAGTAGCCATTTAAAATAGAACATACTACCTAATTTAACATGAGGCATGGGAAGCAATCTTTCAGCATTTTGGACAAAAACTTGCAGTTGAGTAAAACCAAGGAACCAAAACCACAAGTTTTCCTTCACTTTTAGTTCTTCAACACTACTGCAGATGACAAAAACACCCCATGGCATTGGTCCACTCATATCTAGTACCAAGAACAGCTGAAATGCAACAATCTGAGCTTCAGGATTACAAACTCAGCATTAGCAGCTGCAGTCCAGGCTCACCAAAGCTTACTTTGTGGTGTTTTCTGTGTTAGGTGAAATGAAACTCCTGTGTCTGATTAAACTGTAGTCATACTGCAATGCAGCTTTAAAGACATACAAGCAACAAGAAGTTGTCAAAACTGACCTACATGGAAAATCTGAATGCACAAGGCTCTCTGTGAAGTAACTGGGTTAAAGAATTCAACTGGAAATTACAAGCTGCAGAGTTCCAGGACAAACCTTCTATGGTGAAACCTCATAACCAGGATATACCTTCAATTTCTGCAGGCTTTGACAAAGCCAAAATAAAGAGCCTTCACAAGAAAAAAAATTATGGCTTCAAAAACCAAAGCAAGAGGAGCAGAAACTGTTGTGAAGAATGATAAAGCAGGATGCTCTTTTTAAGGCAAGAAAGCAAACATCTGAGATCACTGCTTGGTCTGAAAGAATTACACATCTAGAGAAAGCTGCAGAGCTGGACTTACTCTCTGAAGGCAAATACAGGGATAAATAGAATAGAATTCCCTGATCACATGAATTATTAAAAAAAAAAAAAGAGGGAAAGATTAATAGGAACATGAAATTTGTCATCTCTACCCTACTGCTGACAACCAACTGTACAGCATTTCCAGTATATAATTGCTAACATTTGCTGACTAAAGAATGAAAGGTATATTAATGAACAGAGATCACAGATGAGTCACAGCACGCTCTTTCATTACTTGGACTGAAACAAAACTGCCACAGCTATCAAAATGCTAATGAAAAAATAAGAAAGTGAGGGTGTTTACTTAATCTTTAAGATTAGAACACTTGGTACAGGGTCAGTATCTCAGACAGTGAGGTATGCATACAACTCAAGAACAAGAAACTCTACATATCAATTTGAGCAAAAGGAGAGAAAGGTGAAGCACTTTAGGCAGCATCTTCCTCAAAAAGCCACCCAACTGATAAATCTAAGGCATGATATCACAGAAAATTTCAGGACAAAAAACAAAGTTACTTTTATTTACATGGAACCTAATGAGTCTCTACAGAAGAATACAAAGAGCACTTAGATTGGTTTACTCAACACTGCATCAGCTCTTTCCTTGAAAATTTACACTAGAACAGAATAAAAGGTACTGGAAGTATATTGAGTGCTCTCAAAACATCCCAGATGGGGCACTCTGCTATTAAGAAAAAACACAAAACTTTGTCAGAGGACTTGACTTAGAACATTTCTTGTGGTAGTAAAAATTTCTTTCTCTACCTTATACCTTCCCACTTGACACCTTCTCTCTTTAATATCTTCAATATTTACTATATCCTTGGAAGCACTTTTTATAGCAGGAAGCTGTGTTAGGACAAACCCCTTAACTGGCACAAGTAGCAGGAGGAAGATACACACAATTAGACAGAATACTGAAAATTCACGCCAGTGACATGATTTTTGTGGCAATAAGGAAAAATTGCCAGAAATTACCAGAAATTAGGGCAATGTTGTTTGCAAATTAGGGTAACTCTGCTTCTTTGGCCTGGTGTTAGCCAACCAAGGAGCAAGAGGATCACAGAGACGTGCACCCCAGGATACCCCGCTGCCACTTTTAAGCAACCTTGGCAAAACATGCTTTTGTTTCCGTAAGACAGCTCTCAGTAGAATTGTAAAAATGGGTATTTTAGCTCTAAAAAAGGGTGAGGAAAGTTGGAATAAGCTTGTGTTGTCAAGACTACACCCTTTTTAATATGGTAAAAACAGTTTTGCTTAAGTGCTAAGCCATTGTTTCCAAATTGCTGCCACCACTGTTCAGTTTTCTAATAATGACTTAGAAGACAACTGAGCTGCTTTTGTAGCATCCGTTTACAAAGGAAAATGGACAGGTCTGATAAGGTCATATCCTGAGACCTGGCTAGAGTGCTTGCTATGTTTTGCAGTGGGTAAGTCTGAAGGACAGACACGGGAGGTGGACCAGGCCTCCTGGAATTCCTACCAGCTACAGAGCCCAGAGCCAAGGATGCTGAATCTGGTAAGTCACAGGCTTGTCCTTTACAGAAGGTGAGAATGATACACAATGAGTTTAGGCAAAGGAGATACAAAACATAATTATTAAAATACTTTTTCAATAAATTCTTAAATCATTCAGTCAAATACAATGAAAAAACCAAACCAACAAACCCCTAAGTAAGTGAAAATCTGATATACTCTTTTCAGTTTTAATGTCTGCTGAGTTGCAGTTATTGTTTTCTGCTCTGCCTGGCACTAATGTAGCAGACAAGTGGTGAACAAATACTTGTCAATAGTCAATTTCTTTAAGTTAGCAACTTCATATATATTCCACACTTTTACCAGCAGTGTATGTATCCAAGACCTAAAAAATAAAGAAATCTTGCAATTTCTTCTCCACTACAATGCAGTGGTATCCCTCTAAATTAACCTTTTTAATACAAAACATCACAATCTCATTTCATCTTTTATTTCAATATTTATGCTATACTAAGGCTGAGTTTCACCGTGGACTTCAAAGTTATTTGCCTCTATAGGGCTAGAAGGACACAAACCAGTCTAATGACTGCTATATTCCTTACGCTGGAATACAAGTACCTTTGCAGTACTACACATTTTTGTTTTATCCAAACTTCAAAATCTGAATTGAAGAAGTCTAATGTTGCACTCCCATAGCAAAAATCTTCCCACGCCTTATGTGCCATCTTTAAAAATTCATCTGAGCAATCATCATATTCCTATTCAAGTTTTTTGTCCAAAATGATGTATCAGATAGACATTTCTCCTGAAACAGTCATTTTAGTAACGAGACTTTAAAAAAAGGGGAATTAAGTTAAACTTCAGTGATGCATGGAAGTCTGTGAGACTCCATGCTGAGTGAGACAGACCTGATTAACATGTAGTTATTGACAGTTTATATGTGAAAGCTCCCCATTTGGGGAGCCATCTGAAAATGCATACTGCTAAGTATAAATGTTTCATTTGGAAACACATCCCGATTTGGAAACGCACAACTAATTTAAAGCCAAGACTGCACTATGCTAAAGGATCTGTCATTTACAAACATTTAAGCTGCACTTTTAAAACCAAGAACAAATATTTGCCGTCATCCTACACCACACCGGGCAGCAGCTGCAACAACCAGAGCTCAAAAGAAGTGTCAACTGGAAAAAAAGCATGTTGCCAAAGTACAGAGTTACGTACATCCACTAATATCAGCTGATCTGAAGTGACTTAAGCTGAGCAGTGCTGCAGGTTGTGTGTGCTCTTCCCCTGAGCTCTCAAAAATTTCAGATGCATACAGAATTCACAAAACACAGTTTTTAAACCTTTATCTAGGAATATTTTTTCATTCCACCCTACAAGACTGACTTATACATAGCCTCATTTAGTATTTTCAGTAGGAAGTTACCCATAGGATAAGCTGCTCTTTCAATTAGAGAAATCGAAATTCTTCAAGGAAAAATATCTCAGACACAAACAAAGATCCTTCATTACAATGACAACATCACATAATACTCAAGATTTTTAGTCAAAACATTAGTTCAATCCAACCAAGGCTCAGTTTGACAACTTTCTGAAAAAAAACCTCACAAATGTCTTATGAACCAGTACTGCAACAGAAAAAGAAATTAAATCCCAGCCTCCAAACCATTCCTCCTTTGTGCTGACACAAGATACTCCTTTGCTGTGCTGCAAGCAGACTGAAGACTAACCTTCCTTGCAGCTCCCAGAAAACACTCCAGCTGGATTTGCACACTAATCCAATTCGGGCCAAGTGCTATTAGTTCTTTCAGCAGCAGCACAGACTTAGGCCAGGTTAAAATCTGAACTTCAGCCTAGAGGAACAGCTGCTATTGCTGGATCACAGTTTTTCTAATTAAACCAGAAGGACACTTTAGAAACGCCACCGAGGATATTATGATTTTTCAAGTACTTAATTATGAAGAATCATTTCCATTCTCTTACTCATGACACTGACACCCTCTACATCAACTACATTTTCCCATCCAAGCACCTTTAAAGGGTTGTCCACTACATTAATAAATAGCATGAAAAGAGAATTCCAGCATCTGTAAAAAACATCAGGGACTCAGGAAAAAAAGCTCTAGAGAAAAACTAGTGAAAAGGAGGCTGACCACATATGGAATGCACAGTGTAATTTTTTCCCTCTTCATTTTGTTCTGTTTTCCTTTAAACACGCAAATCTTTTATGTTTTGGGGTGTATTTTTGTGGGTTTGTTTGTTTGTTTTGTGTGTGTTTGTATTTTTTGTGTTTGTGTTTTGTTTTTGTAGGTCTTTTGGCAATGGAATGTACTCAAGTCTCATTTTCCTAAAAGCCACAATAACCTGGTCTAGGAAAAGCAGCTGACAAGCACATGATACTTAAAAGAAAATATGCGTCCAGGTTTTATAGTTTTTAAAGATGTGCAATTATTAAAAAGCTAGAAGAAAATGAGAAGAATGTGAACCTTGAAATAAACAAGTCTACTAGTGAGCCCAGTGCCACAATAAAAAAGTAGTTTTCTTTCTGCACAGTTTTATCCATTAACATCTGCATTGCTCATCATCCTTGCCATGTTCTGATGGGAAACCTCTCAGAGGACGTAGCAGTCTTGGAGACAGCAGCTCTGGTTATTTTCCAGTCGTAACTTTATGCTGGTCACATTACAGATGTATCAATATTAAAGTGACTGAAGGAAGCCTAGAAAAAAACAGTTTGCCACCATCACATTGGTTGGTGGAAAAAACAGCCATGTCAAAGAAATCCACTGGTATTGATAGGAAAAGAAAAAGCAGCCAGATGACATGTAGAACTCCAAAACAGAGTTGTATCTAAGGCACTGACTGACAAGGAGTTTCCACTTATTCTAATACTCTTGAAAAGGAAGATCCAAGTCTGAGTTTTTCCTAGCCATTTCCAAATGCTATGACTAGCATCCTTATAAAAAAGGAGGGGAATAGGGGGACGTTTACCATTTCACTAACATCAGTGATTGCTCAAACTTACCATGATGAAAAAACTTGAACACCTATAGTGTTATTGAGAATTCTGTTCTCAAAAGTACAGGCAAAACAACAGCCAAGTCAGCACCACAAAAATGAAGACGTAACTGAGCAGCCTAAAGGATAGGGAATTAAAAGAATGAGGCTAGCATATTCGGTCATTATGCTGCACGGTAAAGTGTCTCAAACATCAATACCCATCCAAAGGCAAACCAGCATGCAGGCAAACACCAGAATCAACAGAAAACCTGAGGCTGGAATAAGGAGAACTGTGAGAAGAGAAAGCTGGTAAGTGTTCAAAAAGTACAAGACAGTTTGAATAAAACTGACAAATAAACTCCTAACTATATCTGAAAACAGTAGTTACATAGAAGCAGCCCAAATCTATGCTGCTTCTGAACTTGACTTCTCAACAGTGAAGCACCTAAGTCATGCACAGTGGTCAGAGAAAAAACAAGGACAGAGTCCCAAATAAAGTATAATACTGGGAGATCAGCACCAGTCACCTCAGGATCCAGTTACATGTAGCGAAACAGTCCTGCGGAAAAATCAATTGGAAAGCTGTGGAAAATGGTTCTAGGCAAGATTCAGACTTCAGCAAAAGTATGTTGCGCTGTCAGCTGTGTCACAGTGTGCATCAATAAATCCTCTGCTCTCAATAGCATTCTTTCCAAAAATAAACTCTCCATAAGCAACCACCACAAACTTCCTCTTTCTATAATGTGTTTCAAGTTAAGTACTTTTTACAGTTTTATCTTAATTCTTCTATTCTGTAAAATAAAGACCATGGTTGGCATAATCACCCCTTCAAAACATGATCTTTTCTTCCAAATTTCCATTAGGATTTTTTTACTCCCCACTCATCTGTAATAATGCTTCATTTGAATTATAAGCCTAAATCGCTCCAGAACTAATTCAGGTACTGAAGTGACCAATAGAAATTATTTGTAACTGGACCCAACTTACTCCTCGTACACCAGGGTTAAATTTCCCAATACATTCTACCCCCTCATTTGGACCTGCAGGGCTGTAATCTCTATCAGGATGCTGTACTGTTTCTTTCAGCCATACCAGTAAATTAAAAAAAAAGTAAAAATTATCCTTCTCTGCAAGTCTGACTGTCCAATTACTGGAAAAGGAGCATCCAGGGGGTTCCCAGTCCCCTGCAAAAAGAATATGAGATGTGTATTCCTGTCCTCCCCATCATGACCACAAGTTGTGCCTTTTCTGCTGCTGGAAACAATCCTGAATCACTGGATGCAAAGTTGGCGTATTTCTGCATCAAAATTTCTCCTAAAACTTACCTAGCTCTGATTCTGAAAGGAGCCATTTAAAAGATAAACAATGAAGATTTAAACGGAAATGTTTCTTGACAACTAAAGTACTTCAACAACCACTCCTGAAGTCCTTGTACCAAGTGTCCTAAAGGTACTCCAGGAAAATACATATTCCCAGGTTGAGTATTTTGGGTTTGGTTTTTTTTTGGTGGTAGGGGCCCACAGTGATTTTTAACTTGAAAAGCTTCATGTCAATGATTAAAAGAGATAATTACCATGACTGGGGGAAACCACAAAGCGACCTGGATTCCATCTTTCAGTACCAAAGGATGTCTTTTTTAAACTTCTTATTTAAGTATAAATAGCCTACAAAAAGCTACATTAAGATCTCTAATGTGATAAACAACAGTGATGTCTGCAGCACAGGAAGGAATACAAAAGCCATTTTCTGCTACAGTGACTCTGATACAAGATACTCTTTTAGCATTAAATTTGTTATTTCAAATCAGATCAGATCTGCTCCAAGCTACATTCATTTCACAGCATTTTTACAGTAGCACAAAAAAAAAATTGGTCACATTTTTAATACCAACTAGACTTTCAAGAGCTTTTCACTGGCTTCTTTTTGCTGTCAGAATCAATTTCTTTATCTTAAAGATCATTATGACTATAGGCCTTTACTTAACGATATTTGCAAGCTCCTCAAGTCTACTACAGGCACAGTACACCTGTGTCCTGCATCCATCTCCAAACCGTCTTGAAATGTCATAAATGGGACCAAACTGAGGTCCCATTGGGGGAATCATTAAAATCTCACCATCCAAGTGAACAAAACTATCTGCTAATTTCCTCATTAGGAAAAGCAAATTCAGCAAACCCATAGAAAACCTTGAAGCGTTAACCTGTTTATGCTAAGCAGCTTAATTTATTGAATTAAGATGAACAAGCTTGAAGCTTTTACCACTGAGAAGTTTGCAACACTTGACAAACCAATCTATCAATAAAATGCAGTGAGAACTGCTTTGGCTAATTCAATCTAACTTGAAATGGTAAAGTTATAGCTTACACCCTGTATGTTAAACATGTTATGGGCTTTTATGGTTTCTCCAAGTTTTTACACATAAAAATCCCCCAGACTTCTAAAGCTTGTACTAGACACCTTGCTTCCTTTTATCCTTTCAAAGAAATCAGCCTCACCTAACAGAAAATATGAACTACTTCCTGCATAGAAGAAAAGCCAAACACTGCAGAATTTGCATAAAAAGTTGTACTACAGGAACTAAGACTTTACTACTACACCTAAGGCCACATTTACAGTTTTACTGGAAACAGCTATGCTCGGAAAAATTGCCCTCATTTGTAAGCCACTATTATGGGCTTAATTGAAAGCACAGACTTATAGAAAGGTTTATAAATTCTATTATTGCACACATTGTTCCACAACCGGCAAAACCAAGTTTGGTTTTCTAGACACCAGTGGCCATCCTCTCCTACCAGGCAGTTAGCACAGGTTCCTCTTTCAGCCCTCCTGACTCTCTCCTCCTAGATCAAAGTCTCAAGGCAGATGGACTGAATGCTAATCAGCAAATGGACCCTATTACCTGTAATCCTTGACAGGACCTTCTGATTTAGTATTTTTTCTGAAAGAAATCGAGTTCACATGGTGCCAGACTGCCCCACGATATGAATGAAAGCCCAGTAAGTGGAACAAATGGGAGATCTACTTAAAAAACAAATTTAAATCCTAGCTAAAACTGATTGCACATGCAACTATCTAGCACACAAGTGAGACTTGCTGGCCTGTAACACTTGTGCTAGCTAATTGTCCAACATCAAATACAGAATAGAAAAAGTTTATTTATATTCTCTCCAAGGGAGAGAAAGTCACACAATTATACAAAAAATGTATAGTAACAGCGACTATATAATTACCTGACATTTCTAGTCTTCAGCACTTTTTTAAATACTCTGAGAGTCATTGAGAGGTGGTAGAATAGAAGGGATCTGAGAACAGATAGCTTGATCACTGTGACTTCTATGCACAAGGAATAACAAGTATTCTGGTACCAGACAAAAGGTATAGAGAGAAAACAGGAGTTTTAAAACCTGAAAACAGAATACTTCCCCACTCTCAAGGAGCTGTTTTGCATGATTACTGTTGCTGGCCTTAGTTATCTCAAAGTTTTTTTGTACATAAAGTGTCTAATTATAGGGGTATAATTTATATTCCACCCAGAAAGGAAACAAGCCTCCCTTCTCCCCTTTTCCTCAAAACTTTAGGGTCTGTCTTCCCACACCCAGAATGGGGAGTGAGGAAGTAAAGCTTTATTCAACCAAACAGGAACACACCCAAAACAGTTTTTTCCTTATATTCTATTTCACATATATCTGTATTAATGCTTTTGACTCCAGCTTCCTTACATGGAACCTTGCTGTTGCTGTTTACTCCTTTTCCCTTCAGGCGCAGAAGCATTGTTTCATTTGCAGCAGAACTGCACTTTTTAGTCCTCGACCCCCTCAGACAGCCTAAAGCAGCCACCAGTGAGTCAAGAGATACTTCACTGACTCCATCAAAACAGTGCTGATTTGCCAACCAAAGCAGCAGCAGTCACACAAAATAGCAGAGATGCTCCCCCTTCCAGAGCCAAAGCTGAGAACTCTAATATTAGTGCCTTGGAATATAATCACTGGGAGCAACCCATTGACTCTGCTGCTAGGGAAGGATGAGAAATTAGTTCTAGTTGATTCTATAAATAAATCCCACTGAAGAATATAAACGTGAAAAGTCTACATAAAATTATGCAATTTTTGCAAACACATGTCTACCCTCAGAGATTTCATGGCCCACTGAATACATTTTATTTACAATTCTAACACTGGTCCATTGACCCAGGCAGCAATATGCTGCAGAGTATGGTTAGGCTATTTTGAGTAGTATTTTGGCAAATATACAGAAATGTCTAAAACTGAATTTAGTATCTCTGGATCTTAAAATTATGAAAAGGAAGGATGACAAAGTATGTAGCAAACATACTCCTACATGAAATGTGTCATTATATAACAGATCTCATGAGACTTCATAAGAAACAACATATTTGAGCACCTTTTTGCATACGAGTTTTACATAAAAGTAAATATATCAGTACTACCAAAAAAATAAAAAATTCCCACAACATTGCAGCTTTTAAGTCATCTTTATCTTTTTCAGTTGCTTCTTTCCATAATCACTGGTGGACCTAGAGCACAGGAAAAACATTGTTTTACAACTTTAGTGCATTTAACGGAGAAGGATCTACACTAGACAACCACTACATCCTCAAATGAGAAGTGCCAAGAAAAACATGCCTGTGACAAGACAAAAAGCTTTTTTTAATTCATCTTGTTCAGAGCACAGACAATAGAGCTTAGTTTTGATTTATGGTCAAGGCTGACTGCTAATTAGCAGGATTAGAACTGAGATATTAAGAAGCCTGTTCTGAAAGGCAAGCTAGAGTAGTTTCGACAAGCTTGAGTAGATAAATTATCAACATACTACAAGTCATAGTCATTATGCATAAACTCAAATATGGCCAAGAGCAAATAGAGACATGCCAGAAAAAATCCTAAAAAACACCCAAAACCCTTTCAAAAACAGATTACACAACAACTTATATAAGCAAATAAAAAAGGGAAGAGTTTACTGCATTTTAGCAGAACTTATACTTTTATATTAAAAAGGTTACCAACAAACTATTCAAAAATTGTTTTGCTACTTTTTAAGATTCTTTAAAAAAACAGCCAAAACACAGAACCATAATTTCCATATCCAGGTTTTGTTTATTTAAAAAAAAAATACAAAATCCAACTCTTACTCTCAATCCAATGCTATAACTAAATAAGAGTGGGATTACGTCTCAAAGCAGCTAATGAGAGCAAAGAGCTTCAGAATAGCTTCCATATATTCTTTTGCATTCTTTCCAGCATCTGTAGTTTTAGACAGAGACTTCAGATTCAAGCACCCTTTGAAAGTAGTAAACTGAATCAACTTCTCAATGAGTTATAAGGTAAAAAGCGAGAAAACCCTTCAGAACAGCAGCAGTCAACATATGCATAGAATGACCATGAGCCAATGGATCACTACATCTGTGCAAGAACCAACTCCACACTTAACCTTTTACAGTGCCTGTCTTTTTAAAACATGAATCACATGAGTCAGATGAAGAGTTACCCCAAGGATTACTGCATGGATTTAGTAGTACTTGATGACAGAAAGGGCAGGACCAAAACACATTTAAGGCTTCAACAGCAAACACCCAATGAGCTCCCAGATAACAAAAGCAGCTAAAAAAAGCTTCTGATGAAAGAGGCAGAGAGAATTCATGCTTTCAAAAAGTATTCAGAGCATTCCCAAAAAGCTTAAGTAGAACATAAGGAATTGCATTAATTCTGAACAATATCTATGCATAGTGTCCCAGGCACACCTCACTCTAGACAGGCAAAAAGTCCCCCCTAACAAATCTGCTTTGTAACAACCTGTTAAGTGGTAACTCATTCATCCTAATTTAGGGAAATTTAGGGAAATGTGGAACATACCACCTCTACTTCACACAATTTTGCGATTCCAAAGTGATCTCAAAGTTTGCTACAAAATGCTGTGGGTATTCAGCAGATCCAAGATAAGAGAATTCCTTGTGGGGTACCATCTGACAACCTCTTCTGGCATATTGCAGGAGGCTGAACAGAAATTCACCTGTTAGCAGATCCAACCAAGGAAGAAGAGCCACAGCTCTCTGCTGCTCCTGCCCACCTTATCACCAGCCAGTCACATGGTTTCCAGTTCTACAGCAGCACCCAGTGCTAAATCTGAATCATGGGATTCAGACCAAGAGGGCAGCAGGTATTTCTGTCCCAGTCACATTTTTCCACCTTTTTACTCATGGAAATTCAATTACTAATTATTTTTGCAAATCAAAATTTACATCTCAACACTAAGAACAATACAAGAAGTTTCCTTTGTCTCCTATGTTCACCTTCCCCTTCGGTACTTTCCCACCTTGCCACCCAGCATATCAAGCCCTCACTTTCTCCAAGAATAGCTCAAAGAACCACAGCTTTTGCTTTTGCTGCTAGAAGCAGATAACTCTGAAGCTGTACATATGTTTTGACATATGCAGTCACATTGCCAGAATATGTGAAAGAGCTAAAAATGGTTTTTGAACAGTAAGTAATAAAAAGCCTTCCGGAAAAGATTCAGAGTGCATCAACAAAAAAGCTGGAGCCAGAAACATCAGAAACAAGAGCACTATAATTTACTGGGCATGAAAGAATGCTGAATACACTCAACAGTACTGCTATGACACAGCAGCTTGAACTAAACAGGTAGAAAGGCATGCAAGAGACTTTGATCTTCCCTTCTCAGAAGCATAAACATATTCAAGATACAATTTAACCAAGAAGTCACATGTGAACATCTACAGAAACAAAAATAGTCATTCTACTTATCATAGTCTTAGCTGAAAAATAAAAATTGCTCAGTTTTTCTTAGGTTTATTTTTAATAATTATTTTAATGACACTTCATCTAAAAGCTTCTCACTGTATCAAGAAAACCCAGCTGAGTTTACATCTTTTTGTATCACCATATAACAGAATTTACCATAGAACTTCATCTACAAAGAGGCTTCATACAAAAACAAAGAAAGGAGAATCAGCAAATTGAGGCTGCAGATTATTACAAGAGAAACTGCCCATTTGTGCTTCTTTGTAATAAATAGGTAACATTAACTAAGTTGTCCACATCACTCAGGTAATACTATTAGTATATGTGACAGCAGTATTTGACATGAAAAAACCCAGGTGTTTTAACAGGATAGATATTTTATGGCAAAATATACAGCAATTACTGCCAATCTAATTTGGGCATATACCCACCTCTCTGAAGGACACTGCAATCTGCAGTATTTCTGTGTCAAAGTTGATCTCCTCCTGTTGAGTTAGAAGTGCTAAGAGGCGCTCTCTTCTTACTGAAGAAGAGCCAGCCTCAAGCTTCATCTGAAGTGCATGATTAGTAGGTTTAGGGTTTTATGCATGAACAAAAACAAGCAGCTTAAGATGTGATACTTCTCTGGGATGTGACTCCTCCACTTAACCTGCAAAGGTGTAGTTCTCAGTAGTTGGAGAATTAGGAAGCGGTATCCTGCTCCATATTAAAAACTTACAAATAACAACACGAAAAAAGCAAAGCAAAACCAAAAATCCCATCACTTCATTAATGTTTGGATATGGGCACTTTCTCAAGAAGGAGCACAATCCACAGAAGTGTTCAGTAAAGCACAAATATGAAGAGCACATAGAAATTATGAAAAGTCTCCCCACCCATCGAAATCTCCATCAAACACAGTAAGCAAAGAACCATCTTTACTGAGGCTAGAGGTCTAACCTGACTGCTTGAGGATATCCTAAACTTAATGTGATATATCTACAGCAAACCACTTAGAAATATGCAAACAAGTAAAAACTACAACATGTTTAGTGAAGTAGTGAACCATGGGCTTTTCTTTATATTATTATTATTTCATTGTAATAATTTACTTATTTAAATATTAATCACATTCAACATGCATTAAATCGATTTTTAAGCTGACAGCAGGATTTTAAGGAAACTGTTAAGTACACATACTGACAAACAGCCTTATTTGAGTGAGCAGAATAAGTTCTCTGTATCTGCCAGCAGTTCATCTTGCTAGTAACAGGGAAGCATTTATCTCCCTGCTTTTCAACAACACAAAAAAAAATTTCCAGCAAACAATGCAATAACACATCAGTTTTAAGATGCTAGAGGAATAAAGTAAGCAACTATGGATTTACTCATCAATTGCGTTACCTTTCTGTAGAAGTTCATTAAAAAGACAAACAAAAAAAGGTCTTCACATTCTGCATATTCAAATTAGTGTAATTCAAATAAGAAGTGTCATTTTATGCCATTTAATCAAATGCTAGTTTCTATTCATTTCCATCTATTTTGAGGCAACTCAATTTCATCTTCAGCTAAAAAAAAAAAATCTACTTTTGGGTAAAATATTTTCACTTTCTCACTAACCTGATTAGCAACTGCAAAGCATGTCAGGACACAAATTTAACCACAGACAGATTCCAGAAGGTATTAGATTCACAAAGATTTCAGAGTCCTATCAAACCATCAACATCTTCCTGAGCTCTACTTCTGGTTGAAATGGTATAAAAGCATTTCTGCAATTCAGCCTTTTTTGAGGCAAAACAAACCGCCACCTCAATGGTAAAATGAGAAGGCTGAATGGCAAAGATACCTTTGCTACATCTCACCCACACGATGAGATCTCTACATGACTATGCTGTCTCTGGAAAGGCTTGGACTATTAAGTCTGAAAATTGATTTGACACAACATTTATCAAGCAATTTTAATAATCAGACTGGAGAGCCTATGTTTCACCACAAGTTCAAGATGGCAGCTGACACCAGACCACTATCATCAAGTGTGACTCCAAAATGGGACCTTGCTTATTTTATGTAACCCAGCATCCTCCTCCTGAGAGAGGACAAAAGCAGATGTTCAAGAGGAACCACATGAAAGGGCTTTGAACAGGGGCTGGACCAGATGACTTTTGAGAAATTCCATCCAAACAAACTACTGCATGATCCTGTAAAAAGACATGCAAGCAAACAGTGATGCTTCCTTGAAATATCACTTACCTCCCAAAGATCATGGTGCTAGTTGACACTAGTCTTTATTTTGACCTCTTTACATGTGTTTTTGAAAAGTAATAAACAGTAAACAAGAAACTATCAACAGCCAGGTCCACACACTATAAAAATTAAAATTTATTTCTCAAAAACCAAAGGCACAAACTTCAGTGAGGTACAAATTTCAAGCAAGAAATGCTGCTTAACATTTATTTGCAGGAGGGCTACTTTGAAGCCTTTTAAAAGAGCTCTATAGATGAAGAGTCAAGAAACTGCAGGAGGCACATAACTGGAGACCTCCTCATCCACTTTTACAAAGAGCTATCTTCTCCAAATTACTACCATGACATGATTTCAGCTACTGTCATTATGATCATCCTCCTTCTGATTTCCTGCTTATCCTGCTGTCTGTATCTTTGCCTGGTCTTAGTCAGCCACTCAACACCATTTAATAGGCACTAGAAATACAATCAGAGCACTCTACACTGTGCCCTAAAAGCAAATTACTTCTTATAAATGAAGTTTATTTATAGAAAAAAGACCAAATAGGAAACTTCAGATGAGTGCCAAAACAGGGAAGAAAAATGAATATATATGTACACACAACACCTAGAAGTTTGTGTGTTGATGACATAGCACAGCTGCTGCCTTGAATGGTAGGTTTCAACTCCCTTCTAATTAGACAGGTATATAAAAATGTTCTGCAACTAGTTGTAGACTAAATGCAGTTACTGTTACTAAAGCAGAAACTGTTTTTGAATAGAACCTCAGACAGTCCAAGTATCTGCAAAGCTCATAAAATACTTCCTCTGAGTTGGTTTTATTTTATTCAGCTATCTGAATGCTTGCCATTTGACATAAATCAACCAAAGCAGATAAATTCACAGTCAAATAAAATTTTGGACACTGTCCTCAGTTCAAACCACAGCTAAACAGTGTATAAAAATCACATGCTTTTACTTGTTGCAGACTGAAATAGTGAGATAATTCAAGCCAAACTGTTTCAATTTGATGAATATTTAAAGCTAAAATCTGGCCCAATCATCCAGTTCTCAACTCATTTCTCTGCATTCAATCACTAAATAGAATGACTTCATTATCCAACAACAGTGGCTAAAAGGATAAAATTGTACAGAAGAACAGTATTTCAGAAACACAGCATGTTTTTCTTAAGAACATGGATTCAGTTTTTCAGCCACTAGACAGTGTTAGTCTATTAAGCGGATTAGTAAGCACCGTGCATTATTGGATTAAGGTCTACCTGTCTTGTAGCAGAAGTGGGTATTGATCTTGCAAAATCATCAAAAGAAGACATTGCCCTGAAGTGGCAATTGGTTTAGTTTTTTAGTTTCAATTGCTCAAGAAGAAATAGGAGACAATATATATCCTTGAAATAATAATTCAAATAAAAATTTTACATGCTGTAAAATAGTAATAGAATAAAAATTGAAAAATTCCAGCACAACTTTACAGAAGAAGCAAATGTAAAATGCCTTTTCATTGATACAATAACCTACATATAAGGAGGAGTTTTGCTGGAGCAACCAAGATCACGCTCTTCAAGATTTGACTTTATTGGAGTTTCACTCAAGTTAATCAATGTGGCACAAATGGTGCTGCCGATGAACACAGGTGGGGTCTGGGACAAGCGGCTTCTTTTGTCCTGCTAAAACCAACCTCTGCACCAGTTCCCTCAAAGGCTTCAGACTACATGGAAACAAGGTGTCTGTGATTTTGTTTAAAGCTACTTCTTTCTGCCTCAGAAGATACGTATTAACAAGGTTACCCTCTGGCTTTTTCAGAGCCAGGAGTGTCATACACTGGACCTATATAAAGAGATTATATGATTTCTTTTCACAACTACCATTGCTGAGAGCACTGAAGAATGGTTAGTCACAAACCTGTGCAAATATCAAAAAGGTTTCTACATTCCCCAAGTCTTTGGCCAGAAGTCTGGAGATACAAGGTTAGAATCTGGTGATCAAAGGGGATGTCCCCTTAAAAGAAGGGACATCTCCTTAAAAATAATTACAATAAACTTGAACATGACTTTATATTGCTAACCTATCAAGCAAAGCACCATCACACTTCATGCAAGAGCCAAGAAAACTCATCTTCAGGTCCTCAAAAATTCCCTTATGTTATTTTTGTTATTCAGTCTTACGTGAAGAGGGTATTTTTACTGCAGGGTATTACATGAATTGCTCAAAGGCCTCTTTGACAGACTGTGCCAATGTCATGTAAAGCATTTTCTGGGATGACAAAAAGAAAATAAACCAAATCATCTTCATCAATGTCAGACGAAAATAGCTAATAAGGAAAACAGCAGAGCGAAAAATAACCAGAAACTGACGATAAGCTGTCTCATTCATCAAACCTAGGAAGAACAGATGGTAAAAGAGAATTGCTGACTTTTGGGACAAAGTTTTCTTTCAGAAAGCCTACAGCTTCCTTTAAACTCTGCAGCGTGGGACAGAAATTTAACAATATCTTGTCATCAGAAAAATCATGTAGATGTGAAGGCAAATTAATGGATCACAGTTTAACACAGAGAGAAAGTAAATGTTTTACAGATTTACATCATAGGGTTCAAGGAGATAGTTATAGATGAAATTTCAACTAGCTCTTTACCAGATTATTATATCACCACTCATATCTTGCATAAGCCAAACTTGGAATATTCCTGAGATTCCTCCCTCCAATGTTTGTGACTACAACACATAATATTTTTATCTTGAAAGATAAAAGACACGGGCAATGTGCATGAAGGCAAGAAACACCGATGGATGTGTGCAGTGAATGTCCTTTGTTACTCCTTGCCATTTGATCTCATCAAGCACCAGCAACTGCTGATCTGATAATTACACACTTCAGCAGTGGTTTGTTTCACAGTCGTTCAGTTTAACACAATGCTCATGATCCTGTACTGAAAAGTGTTCCACAGACATCCAAAAACTTCTTTCCACTTCAGACGACCTGAAGTACTACTTTTTTCACTATCTGAGCAACAGAAAATGAACCCACAATTCTGGATTAGCCCATAAATTCGAAATCCAACATGTAATGACCTCAGACTGCAAAATTGCTATTTTAAAAGGCACTGCAGTTTGCAGTTTGAAATGTCACCTGGGAATGCTCCAGATTCTTTTCAATGATGCAAGCTGTCACCTTATACAGAAAGCAACACCACTTCACATATCCCAAGCAGTAAAACAGCATGGCCAGATGCTGTTAGAACTCACACTTGATGACATTTATCTGTGTCCTTCCACTGCATTGCTTCTCACTACAGAGAAGACTGAATTTAATTCCCTTGAATCACAGACCATTTTTGCCTTTCTGAGGAAGCCTCTGCCCCATGAAACACATTTGTTTAGCCTTCACAGGAGAAGTTTCACGAGGAAAAGGACCAGAATGATGCACTTTGCATTAACTTTGACAGACACATGACTCCAGTTGTAAGATATCAGTGCAATTCTGGCTTAAGGTTCCATCTTTGACCACAACCAAAGTTTCACTGATAAAAAGCTAGAAGTGACTGTGAAACTGGGAAATGAGGACCCTTAAAAAAACTTTCACTTCAAGTTTAACAGAGGGAAGGAACTATACCAAATAGCATTATTACAAACTTAAAATAGCTTAAATCAAGACTGTCAGAAACTTAGCACTATTCTAAGATAATGTAAGAGTTCTCAAATCTGTGCTCTTGGTAAACTACCTACAGATAAAAATCACTATGAAAGTTAAGGATGACAAGATCTCAAACAGAAAAAAAGTAATTTGATGAAACAGTCAGCTTCAGCAGCCTTTCTGCCCTCCAATCACTGATAAATCTAAATAGTCTGCCTTAAGTATTGTATTATGGTAAAAATTACTGGAAAATACCATCAGATACACCATAAGAAGTGAGAAAAAGTATTATCAGAAGATTCTTATTGTCTTTAGTAAGAGAAATTTAAGACAAGAGTATGGTATAAACTCTAACTTATCAGTAAATTTGCTCAAAACCTCAACAGAAAAATATTCAAAACACGAAAGGAAACAGTTGCATATAACAACCACACTATATTTTTAAAAAGAAAAAAAAACTGGAAAAGGAAGAAAAACTGTTTCAAATGGATTGACAAGGAAGATCTGAAGTGACTACTGTAAAATCAGCCAGAGGGAAAACAATCATATTGAATCACATTTAATGAGTCACATGGGCTTTACTACAAGTGGATATTTAGACCACAAATACTCCATCTAAGAATATAACTTTTGTTACAATATGAACCTATTCCTTTAAAAAGTTGTCAGCATTTCTTGATACAGCAAGACTACCATTTTCAGCCAACAAGAAATGAGAAGCAGTTTTAAACTTATACAGCATATTTATCTATACAAAAAACTGGCTCCTACTTTGAATCTCACTCTGGGCTTGTAGCAACGATGGCTTCAAAAACCAGTGCTGCAGTATCCTGGCACCTGATTATCCCGGGCCAAGGCACTGGAAACAGTATTAATGTGATTTATAAGGGGTCACTGCTTACAAGATGTGCAACATTTACTTTAGCACCCTGTTTATGCACATGACAGCTCAGAACAATCTGTTGAGTAGCATCAAAACAAATGCTGGCCACTTGATAATCAATTTAAGAAATAAAATATCCATTAGTTTGGTACCTTCTCTAAGATGTGTTCACATTCACACGTTACTAATTATCCTTATTCTAGTATCAAAATGCCAGATGCATTCATTTCAGCTAAATTGTGACCTACAAACCTGTCATCAAAGGAACAAGGACCAGGTTCAAATGCTGATCTCACCAAAATGAACAAGCTTACTACAAAAAGATTAAATATCAACAGAGTAACTGTGTGTTTGTGTGCATGTGTGTTACGAACACAGCAGAGATGGCCTGAAGACAGCTAGTACTGTGACGGGATTGATTATGTAGGGAACCATCAAAAAAATCTACAAAGCTTTAAAAGTGAAGATGACACCTAAACGATGCAGAGCACAGTCTCTCATTAGATGTTTGTCGTGGTTTGAGCCAGTTTATCTGGCCACTTGGGGAGCAGAATGCGATGAGGGATATTCATAAAAGCTCACCTCAGAGTTCAAAGCCTCTTTGACTTCCGGCTGGCGAGGAGTTAACATCTCCGTGAGTTGGAGGGGCACCGTCTGGGCCCCACTGCCTCCTCCGGGAGGGCGGCCGGGATGGCCCAGGCTGCCCAGGCCCGGGCTTTCATGGGAGACCCGCCTGGCCCGGGGACTCTCAGGCTGGGGAAGGGGATGATGTGCCCCTGTCCCAGCCGGGATTAGTTTTTAGCAGCTGTAAAACGCCCTATGAGGGGGAGCTGGCCTGAAAGCCGCCTGTGGGCCCAGGCCCCTTCCCCCAGCAGGGGAAGGGGAGCCTGCAGCGGCTCCGGGCTGGGCTCGCCCTGGATGGGACCGAGGGGTGGAGGCGGGACCCTTCCATCAGCCGAGCTGCTCTGGGATCTGTCAGCCTGAGTTTCTTCCCTGCACCTCCACGGCTTTTGAAAATCCCGGCTGTGCCTGGCAGAGATCACGGGACCACTGCAGGCCTGGGCAAGGACGTGAACCCTTTCCCTCCTCCAGGGAAGGCAGCAAGTGAAGAAACAGCATGAACTAAAGCCAGTGAAAGAATTGATAAGGACTGTTGGAATAAAAGGATAGAGGAAGTGGACATTTTTGTCTGGACTTCTCTGGATGAATCATAGAGATATTGACTAACATCATGATACTGTTTTGGGGGAATGCAAAGTCTAGTCAAAGACTACATGTTGTTTGATGCCTCAGCTCCTAGGCAGAAAAGGTCTCTATTCCCTTTGTGATAGAGATGACTTAAGAGATAGAAGTGAACCTTTGTTGTATACTAGAGTGAGCATTCTTAAAATGGTACCCCAAAGGTGCTAGAAACCATAAGCACCTTGGAAGACTGCTAATAGGGTGGGACTGCACATACCTGCAAATCCCAGGTGGTTGCAGATTTGTGGCACTGAGAGCCACCAGATTTTTTTTTCTGGTGGCATGGTCTCTATACCACCAGAAAATTCTAAGGAGACTCCTCTCCCAAAAGGAGCGTAAGGTTAAGCTTAATGGTTGT
>VWYP01027642.1:24665-62129 GCA_013400435.1 Pycnonotus jocosus | reverse complement strand
GACGGCCTGCGCCAGGGCGTCTACGAGAACTTCCGCCGAGAGCTGGAGATGAGCGCGGCCAACAGCGAGCCCCCCGAGGAGGCGGGCTCGGCCCTGAGCGACGAGCAGAGCAGCGGCACCCTCAGCTCCCCCGGGCAGTCCGACATCCTGCTGAGCGCCGCGCAGGGCACCGTGCGCAAGGCCGGCGCCCTGGCCGTCAAAAACTTCCTGGTGCACAAGAAGAACAAGAAGGTGGAGTCGGCCACGCGCAGGAAGTGGAAGCACTACTGGGTGTCCCTGAAAGGTACGGGGAAGGTGGGCAGAGATGTGCTCAAGTGGGTGTGCTGAGTGTCCCTGAAGGTACGGGGAAGATGGGCAGCGGTGTGCCCAGGTGGGTGCACTGGGTGTCCATGAAAGATACAGGGAAAATGAGCAGGTACATGCCCAGGTGGGTGCACTGGGTGTCCATGGAAGGTATGGAGAAGTTGAGCAGGAGTGTGCCCAGGTGGGTGCACTGGGTGTCCATGGAAGGTACAGAGAAATTGGGTAGGGGTGTGCCCAGGTGGGTGTACTGGGTGTCCATGAAAGGTATGGAGAAGTTGAGCAGGGGTGTGCTCAGGTGGGTGCACTGGGTGTCCATGGAAGGTACAGAGAAATTGGGTAGGGGTGTGCCCAGGTGGGTGTACTGGGTGTCCATGAAAGGTATGGAGAAGTTGAGCAGGGGTGTGCTCAGGTGGGTGCACTGGGTGTCCATGAAAGATACAGCGAAAGTGGGCAGGGGTGTGCCCAGGTGTCACACTGCATGTCCTTGAAGGGATAGGGAAAGCAGGCAGGGGTGTGTTCTGTGGGATGGCCAAACCAGGGGCCTGGACTCGTAGCAGAAGCTGCTGTGGACTTCAGTATCATTCACATGAAGTGTGGGGAGCTGGCCCTGCTGTTTTGCAGAGGTTTTACATGGTGGGTGCTGATGTGCTCAGGGGTGGCATGTGTGTAGCCCAAGGCACAGCAGTGGGGTTCATGCCGTGCTTGGAGCCCTGCTGGCACCACCCAGGGAGGCTTCCCTGGGCACTGGGTGTTCCCTTGGAGAAGCTAATAGCAGTGACAGTGGCTGGCATTCACAGAGGGGCTCTGCCACGCTCTGCATCCCTCCTGTACCTCTCCTTCCCAGGAGGTGCTTCATGAGTAGAAATACTCAGGGTTGCAGCGCATCTGCAGGGTGGACAGGAAGCAAGCACAGCTCATCGAGGCTGACACGAGGCTCTGGCTGTGTCACCCACCCCGTGGTGGGCAGCCCAGGCCACAGAGCCTCTTGTCTCTGGATTGTTGCAGTTGCTGCTAGGCATGTGCTCATACACTCATCTTCACGTGCTTCATCAGCAGGGAAATGGGAAGCCACAGTTTTGGGACAGGCCTCCCTCTCGTCTGCTGTGGCCAGAGCCAGCAGAGGCAGAGCCACCAGGCTCCAGGTGGGGTCTCCAAAAAGCTCAGTGTGGTCAGACCCTGTCCTCCCCACAGAGAGCTCTTCTAGAGCACTTGTTTGTTTTTAATTTGCAGCGCTATTTTAAAACCAACAGTAAAGTTTGGAGCCTGCTCTTCCTTGGGATGGCTGGAGAGCTGGGGAGGTGGGAGAGGAGGGAGCCCTGATCTCCTGGGAGGGGGCAGGAAGGTCCTGCTCTGAGGAGCCGCCAAACAAAGGGCCATCTGGGAGAAGAAAGGGCAGGGATGAGCAGGGGAGGGATGTTGTTTTGAAGTGCTTTGGCTCAAGTGGAGTGTTAACTCCTTGGATTGCCCTGCCTTGAGACCGGTGGTGGTTAAGCAAGGCTTTGAAGTGAACGGCTGCCATTGTTCGGCTGCAAATTGTTTTCTGAGAGGCTGGGTACCAGAGCATCCCTTTCCAGTGACACGGCAACTATGTGCCAGCCTGGAAACAACTGCAGATAGTGTGGGAAGGTGGGAGAGGCGGAGACCCTTTTCTTTTTGGAATCTCCCAAATTGCACCCTTGCTCTATACTTTGTTTTCCTTCCCCGGGAGGATTGTAAAGATTATTTTGTAACACCGAGCAGGTTGTTTGCTGTCCCCAGCTAGGGTTTTTTTGTCCATCAGTCTTTCAGCAAGCACAGCTCATCCCAGCCCATTTTAATTCGGAAACTGTCTGCATCCAGTAATTCAATGGCCTGATCTTTGCCTTGCAGGGGCTGTAGCAGCAGCTGCAGAGGCTGAGGCTGGGCCATGCCCGGGGGCCTGTCTGCTCCCAGGGCTGGCTCACAGCTGCTTGTCACCCTCAGGGGACCAGGATCTCAGCCTGTATCTTCTCTGCCATGGGGTGGCCATGGATGACCCCACATTTCTGATTTCTGATGATGTTTCTCATCTGGGACATTCAGTTTTGGCAATCCCAGGGAGAACAAACCAGTACTGTGTCAGGGCTCGCTGTGCCCTCCATGGTGTGTGCCTGCTTGGCCCTGACAGCAGCAGGGCACCTGAGTGTGCTGCTTGCTGTCCCTGCAGGCTGCACGCTGTTCTTCTACGAGACGGACGGCAGGTCTGGCATCGACCACAACAGCATCCCCAAGCACGCCGTGTGGGTGGAGAACAGCATCGTGCAGGCCGTGCCCGAGCACCCCAAGAAGGACTTTGTCTTCTGCCTCAGCAACTCCCTCGGGGACGCTTTCCTCTTCCAGGTGGGTCTGTGCAAAGCTTTGTTCTGTCCCCAGCAGGGAGGCTGTCCTGGCTCTGGTTGAGATCGGTGCAGAATCTGCTGACTCCTGTAGGTTTGGGGCTTTCCTTTGGCAGCACTAGAGGAAGGACATGGTCTGAGCATCATCAGTGTCAAATCTGCTTTTTTAAAAACCAGCTGGACCCTCTTTGTGTAGATGGCTGGAGGAAAGAATGAAGAAATGCTCTTGCATCCCTGTAAAAACTGGTTGGACAGCATGCTTAGAACACAGAGTGTGACCAGTTTCAGCCATGTCCTGTGTCCAGTGCCAGCCAAAGGCAAGGGAATTGGGAAGGAGGGGTCAGTCCTTCTGGAGAAGAGCCTGTTTCTGCTTGGGGCTTCTAGCCTGAGTGAGGAAAGTGGTGTCATTCTGTGCCCCACTTGCTGCAGTACCAGCAGAGCATGGGGAGCATCAGTCTGAAGCCCAGCTGGACTGCTCTGGGAAGCTCTGCTCAGCTTCATCCTTGCTGTTGGCTGTGACCTCAGCGAAGATGACCTTCCTCATCTTCTCCAGCAAACACAGAAGTCATGCTGGGCTGTCTATTAATAGATCAGGCATCATCAGAAAGTTTAATTAGAACAAGGTGGTTTGGCACCTTGCTACCTTTCCAGCCAGGAGCCAAATACCAGTGTGATTATTGCCACAGGCTGACACTCATACAAAGTCCTCTGCAACCCTGAGCTGGCTGGAAAGTTTTATGACCTACTGTAAAAAGGAATGGAGTTTAGTAAAAGGTCTAGGAAGATTGACTTTTCACTGTGAAAATCTGGAAAGAAGAATCTGCAAAGGTTCTTCTTTGTGTGTCAAAAGCCTCTAATCAGAGTAGTTCTCTTCTAGAAAAAAGTTCTGGTGTCTTGTTCTCCATCCTGGTGTCTCATGGAGTGGTTTGGGCTGGAAGGGACATTAAAGATTATCCAGTTCCATGGCCTGCCATGGGTAGGGACACTATCCCAGGTTACTCCAAGGCCTGTCCAGCCTGGCCTTGGACACTTCCAGCAAGGAGAAATGTTCCCTTTTTCTCAACTGCCATATCCATGCTTGGGAAGGGACAGTGCCAGAGCTCTGAAAATGAGGATGAGCCTGCATTTAACAGTGGTAACAGGGGTGTCTTCAGAAACAGAAGGCTTTTTGTCTGTGCACCACAATAAAGCTACTCATACTTATCATGGTCACATTTTATGCCATTAATTTATTATTAACTGCTGCATGCCTGAGAAGAGCAGAGCAGTGGTGCATTCCCTGCCTTAAGGAACTGGAGTTTAGAAATCATCATTAAATGCCAAGCTAGAGATGATGGCAGCCCTGCACTGAGCCAGGGAGTAATTCCTGAGGCCTTGCTGGGAGGCCCCCACAGAGCACAGAGGTGCAATTCCACGTGCTGGGTGCCTGGTGTTGGGTTAAAAACAGCCTGCTAAGGATGATGGGGGTTCTTGCCTGGACAGGAGTGAGTGGATTTAAGGCTTTGAATCTGGAGATCAAAGGGCAAGGGAGCTCCTTGCATTTGTGGATCAGTTCCAAAGAGGGTGCTCTCCTCTTGTCCCGTGTGCAGACCAGCAGCCAGACGGAGCTGGAGAACTGGATCACGGCCATCCACTCGGCCTGTGCCACGGCCGTGGCGCGGCAGCACCACAAGGAGGACACGCTCAAGCTGCTGCGCACCGAGATCAAAAAGCTCGAGCAGAAGATCGACATGGACGAGAAGATGAAGAAAATGGGCGAGATGCAGCTGTCCTCCGTCACTGACTCCAAGAAGAAGAAGACCATACTGGATCAGGTAGACCCTTGCTCGTGTGGAATGAGTCCCTAGCGAGGGTTTAAGGCCTTGTAGAGGTCGGTGGGAGCAGGAGAGCTCTGCTGGCTGCCTTAGCTGCACCCTTTCTCCACTGAGGTCCAGCATGGGCTGTGTTCTGCTGGTCTCCAGGAGATTTGGATGGCAGGAGGTTGGCTGAGGAGGCTGCCAGGCCATGGCTGGAGGATGGGGAACAGCTGCTCACACACCAACAAACGCTGCTGCTGCTTTCAGTGTGCCAGAGGCTGCTGCTGCTGCTGGCAGCTGGGCTGAAGGAGCTGTGCCTGGTTTCTGCCTTGACCTTGTGGTGCATCCCTGGCTCCCCTGGGCCCGCTGCTGCTGCCTTCAAGTGGACAGCGTGGCTGGGTTTCAGGAGCACAGAGCCTCGAGCAGATGTCTCTCCCACTGCTGCAGCAGCACCTTATTTTGGGAAGCTTAGCATATGGCTCCTGCTTCCCTCCTTTGGAGCTCTCCTGCCAGGGCTGCCAAGTGTGCCTGTCATGCAAAGCACGGGAGGTGGCTGGGGCTGAGCTGAAGAGATTTGTACCCCCTGGAAGCCCGGGAGAAGGGGAGAAAGGGGAGGGAGATGCTGAAGAGCTCCACTCCAAGCTGTCAGTCACGCTGAGAGGGCAGAGCAGTCTCTCTCTTTACGTAACTGAGTTTGTCTGGATGCTTTGAAACTGTTTCCTATAAGCTGTTTGAATTATTTAAATGAGTCCTTCCATAGGCTGATTACAGCACTCTTCCACTGATCAGATTAATTATCCTCAGTGTATGGCACTTTTTCAGGCCCTGTTGTTGCTCACAGCAAAGCTGCTGCTGTGGCTGCTGATTTGGGATGCCCTGTGCCTGGAGTTTGGTGGGGTTTGCTCTTCTGGTTCCTCCTCAGATGCTCTTGATGCGTGAAAGAAGCCTCTTAAGGGACTGCTGAGCAGAGAATCCTGGAAATACAAAGAAAATTAAAAATGAATTTTTAATCCTGTTAATTAGCATTGTATCAAAGGAGTAGTTGTCCCAGGAGAAGACTTCTGCCATGAATGTAGAAAAAGTTATTTTCCGTCTAATGAAAACTCTTTTACTCTTTGCATCCTTTGGGGGGTTGGGAGGGCAGGGGAATGTGGGAAAATCAGGAATCAGGGTTTGCTGAGTGAGATCAGCATTGGTGAAAAGGGTGTTACTGGGAACTTTTCAAGGCATTTACCGGCCTCTTCTCCCCTTCTCTCCCCTTGCTGCTGCACCCTGGGCCCAGATCTTCGTGTGGGAGCAGAACCTGGAGCAGTTCCAGATGGACCTGTTCCGGTACCGCTGTTACCTGGCCAGCCTGCAGGGCGGGGAGCTGCCCAACCCCAAGCGGCTGCTGGCCTTCGCCAGCCGCCCCACCAAGGTGGCCATGGGCCGCCTGGGCATCTTCTCTGTGTCCTCCTTCCACGCCCTGGTGAGTGCCACGGGCAGGGCAGGGCGTCCTGCCCACATGGGGGCCTGGGTGGGGCTGGGGTGCCTGCTGCCACCGCCTTGGGGATGACTGTTTTCAGTTTCCACCACCAACAGGTTCTCCTGTTACAGCAGCAGGGCCACCTCAAGTGTCCATGGCCTTGGGCCTGATCCACACATGCTGTGGGGTCAGTGGGAGCTGTTCTGAGGCCCTCAGCATGTGCTGGCTGAGCCCTTCGTGGGCATATCTGACTTCATTCCACATGGATGGAGCTGCTGTTTTAATTATCCTGCCCAATCACTCCAATATCTGGTCTCTGCTCATCAACACCTGATGCTCCACAAGGGAGGGGAAATGCTCTCCTCTGCTGCCTGTGGTGTGGCAGAGAAGAGCATTGAGACATAATGGTCGTTCAGTTTTAAGCACTGTAACAACCCAGCTCCTAAAAGTACAGGGAGGTGTTTTGCAAAGTGGGGGGGTTTTAATGAATTCAAATCGAGTTCTTGCAGGTTCGGCTTGGACTCCTGGAGGTTCACAGAAATAGCTGAGCTCCACTGTTGTCTTGTAGATGTCAGCTGTACCCTCCAGTTAAATGCAGAGCTGTAATTCAGTTAGGGGCGTTTTTATTCTTTCCTATATGAAAAGATTAGCGTCATCATCCTGCTAATTGCTGGTGGATTTATTATATTTTTTAAGTGGCGGGCTGTAATTTGCATTTATGCTTTTTGGGTTTTTTGCATCGAGCGAAGCACTGAGCGTTAGCCTGAAAAACAGTCTGCCTCTTCATGCTGGTGTCTCTGGAGAGCCAAGGGAAAAAATATGTTTTGAAAATGCTGTGTTGGAAGAGACACGTGTTCTCTTCTCCTCTCAGCAAACTCTCATGTCCTCCTTTGCCCCCAGGAACGTGGGGAAATGCACCCTCATGTTAGGAGCCCTAACTCAGCTTTAGGAAGGGAATTTACCCAGAGCAGCTGTGGCTGCCCCTGGATCCCTGGCAGTGCCCAAGGCCAGGTTGGACACTGGGGCTTGGAGCAGCCTGGGACAGTGGAAGGTGTCCCTGCCATGGCAGGAGTGGAACTGGATGGGCATTAAGGTCCCCTCCATCCCAAATAATTCTGTGATTCCATGGCCCAAGTCTCCTGAGTGTTTTCCTCAGTACATTCATCCAGGGATTTGCTAATATCCCAGGTGGCTCTGCATAAATGTCCTGGGTACAGCTGTGGAGCCTCTCTCAGTCCAGGCTGTGGAAATGGAGATGTTGCTGTGCTGGTCAAGTTCTCCTTCTCCTCGATGTCCCCACGTTTCCCAAGGAGAGCCCCCGTTGCTCACACAGTTCCTGTCCATCCCAGCTGTGGTTTTGGATGTGCTGCCTCCAGCCAGGCAGTTCCTCAGCCTGGTACCCGGGGGCATCACTGGGGGCTGTGGGTGTTCCCACACGGTGGCAGGGCCACTCTGCTGGCCTGGCCTGTGGGAATGCAGCACTGAGGTGTTGCAGGAAGGGCAGGCTGCAGCATGGGGCTGTCTGTCTGTCTGTGCCTTGCCTCCCATTCACACCTGCCATTCCCTTTTTGGCAGCAGAGGAGCTCCTCTCCTCAGGCCACCTCCACGTGGGAAATCTCCTTGGACTTGGGCCTGAGCATTCAGCTCTGAGAAATGTCCCACTGCTCTCCTGCACATGGGAATTGCTCCCCACACAGCCGGGCTCAGGCAAGGCAAATGTCTCCTGTTGCCACGGGGCATTTTGCACAGTGGTTGACACTGCTCTGAAGGGAAGGCTCATTTCAGCTCACTTCTCCCCTTCCTGTGCCTTGCTCAGTCCTGCAGATGTCACTTATCTTTCAGGAAGTGCAGGCTGGAGTGCCGTGAGCTCCCTGCAAGCCTTTATCTGGCCTTGCTGCACTTCTGAGTCAGCACCAGGATGCCCAGAGTGCTTCCACAGGAAAGAGCAGAGAGGAAGACCGAGTTTTTGGGAAGCAACAGATAAGGCTGGGAATCTCAGGTTTCACATGTCCAGCTTTGAAACCTTGCTAGGAAAAGAAAAACAAAAGAAAAAACCCAAACCCTTGACTGGTGCTGAATTTTTGCCCTGTGACGATTAGGCTCCTTTAAAATATCTCCCATTAAACGCCAAAAAACTATGGGGGTGGCGTGCACTGTCCATTTGGATGTTTGATGTTGGGAGGGGTGAGTTAATCTGCAGTGAGGAGGCAGCATCCCCACTGTCCCAGCAGTGAGAGCCCGTTGTTGCTGCAGGATTTGCCTTTTTCCCCCAGTTTGGAGGGGGTGTGTGCTGGGGCTGCTCCCAGGCTGAAGCCGTGTGCCATTGACAGGTGGCGGCTCGCACGGGGGAGTCGGGGGTGAGGAGGAGGACACAGGCCATGTCCCGCTCTGCCAGCAAGAGGAGGAGCAGGTTCTCTTCTCTCTGGGGGCTGGACACCACCTCCAAGAAAAAGCAGGGGAGGCCGAGCATCAACCAGGTAAGCAGGGTGAGGTTGGGGGTGTTGTTGTTCACAGGGTGGTTTTGGCAGCACAGAGAGCCACTGGCACAGAGTCACTGCATTCCTCATCCCCTCCAGGAATCAGGGACTGGAGCTGCACTGCCCTGCACAGCAGCTCCCAGCAAAAGTGTGCAATTTGCCCTTTCTTTAGCTTTTCTTTCTCTTGTTGCATTTCTGCTGCTTCTGCTTTTCCTGGAGGTGCCTTCCCTAATCTCAGGAGCAACAAAGCATCAGTGTAGAACAGTGTACAACTTTAAAGAGAAACAAACCCCCAAACAATCCAGACTTGTTTGCTTGTTTTTAATTTAACATGATGAGTTTCTACAATGCTTGAAATGTAGCTGAGTTGGGTGAAAACTTCCTAAAGTGACAAGAAGCTTTGCATTTAGTCAGGACACTCCCTGTTTTGCTTCAGATTTGTAAAAAAACAGAAGTTGTGCTGTTCCCACCCAGTCACTGCCCAGATCTTTCTCTAGAAAACGTGTTCCAGTGTGGTAGGAAGGTGCTTCCCTGTTATTCTTTCCAAACATTCCTAATTACAGCTTTCACTTTTTGAGAGCCATACCTCATCTAATTGCAGGAAGCGTGGGCTCTGCCTTTGTTTCTCTTCTCTCTCTTCTTGTGGGGAGAGGCGCTGGGGACACACGTTGTTCTGTGCCCTGTGACTCCTTGTGCTGTCTGTTGAAGCAGCAGTGGGTGTTTGTTTTGTTCAGCAGAGGATGAATGCCGTGGAATCGTTCAGATTGTTTGGAGTGAGACACTAAAAGCTCACCTGATGTTTAGAGGCTGAGCAAAAGCCCAGGGCTTGGCTGGATTGCAGCTCCATGAGCATATTCCCAGTTCCTTGTGCCCATGCGGCAGCATCCCTGTTGCTTTGTATTTACTTGCCCCAAACCCCTTGTCCTGAGCTGGGATCCTGCCCATGCTGTGTTTTCAAACCTGTTTTTTTTTTCCCCCTGAGCTCCCCCTTTTGTTTTCCCTTTCAGTGGAGATAATTGCATTCTTCACGCTGCCTCCCCTGCTCCTGCCCCCCTCACTCCTCCTCAGCACGGGCATGGGGAGGGATTCTGTTCAGCTTACAGGAAAGTCATTGTGGAGAGAGTTGTAAAAAGTGTGAAGTTTTGAGAAAGCAGCAGAGTGTGTAGATGCAGTGCCTGAACACATTTCCCTTGCTTGTGCAGTGTTGCCTGTTGGGACCAACCAGCTCTAAATCCCTGAAAGGCAGAGACCTTTTCCCATCCTGCCTGGTCCCTGCTCCATTTTAGCCAGGGAATAATTAACCAGCCCAGCAACTTGACCCTAGAGCTGTGCTGATGTGGAGCTATAAAACTGAACTTTTCAGTTTTCATTGTTGGATTCTGCTGGATCTGATGCAGTCCTGTGCAGATTTGGGGTGGATGCTGCAAATGTTCCTGTTTGGTCATTCCTCCTGCACGGGATCCTGTTGGTTTTGGCTCCCTGGCTCGTGCTGGGTTACCAGCTCCTGTTTCATTGGAGAAGGGTTGCACTGGCTTGTGCTTGAGTGTTTGCTGAGTACATTTTGGCAGCTGGGTCATTACAAAGCCAGCCAGAAGCAGAGCCCTTCTGAGTTGTCAGTGTTGGCAAAGGTGGGGAAGTGTTCATTTCCCACTTTTGCTGATGGGGAAACCCAGCACAAAGAGAGATAAAATTAGTCCAGCTCCACCAAGGCAGTCAGGACAGCCCTCCCAGCAGAAGTGGCCTCTGATCTTGTGTACCAGCCCATCAGCAGCTTGTTTTCCACCTCACCTTCTCTTCCATCAGGCTGCTGTTTTCCTTTTCTGCAGTGCCTCTGCTGCAGAGGCAGGCAGTGTTGGAGAGGTCCCCCCGTTCACTGCCCTGCAGACCTTGGTGCAGGGCCCAGCTGTGGGCAGGGACTGGTGCCAAGGTGTGCCTGTGTCAGTAGAGCCACCCCTGTGCTCAGCAGGAGTGATCCTAGTGAGGGGCTGGGGGACACAGGACAGCACCTCCCAGTATTTATGGAATGGCACTTGGAGTGAGCTGAGCTGGTGTTTGGGACCCCCTCTCTGCTGAAAACACCTCTTTGTTCTCGTGTTGTTTCTCTTTGGGTGACAGGCTCAAGCAAAAAGAGGTTAGAGGGGCTGCTGGAGGTGACACCCACCCTGAAGAAGGTTTTCCCCATCCCAGATTTCTACAACAGTGAACAATTTCTGCAAGCAGTGTGTTTGGAGCTGGGTGTTTGTATTTCTCAGTTTGGATTCCGTGCTGGATGTTAGACAGGCTGTTCTGCCCGTGGCATGTGCTGCACACAGGGAATCCCATTCATGTTTTAAAGCAGATTCCCTCTGTTGTTCCTCAGGTGTTTGGAGAAGGAGTCGATTCAGTGAAGAAATCTCTTGAAGGGATCTTTGATGACACAGTCCCGGATGGCAAGGTGAAACCCCAGCTCTCCAGCTGCCTCCTTCCCCCACGTTTGCAGCCAGTAAATTCAGAATAAATACTAAGATTTGTTATTTTGCCATTTCTAAGCATTGCAGCCAGAGTTTTGCTGGCATTGGTTTGCCCAGAAACACTGGGCACTTCAGTTTCAAATGTAAATCTGCTGTCATCCCTGCTGGTTTTGTGTTGCATTCCTAGCATTCCCAGTAGCCATAGGGTGAAATCCCAGGAGAAGCACGCTGCAGCAGTGCAGCTGTGTGGGTGGCACAGGGAAAACTGCTGGGTCCTGTCCAGACAAGCCTTCACCCTGGGTTTAGGAGCAGAATATCTTCTTTCAGAGGGCTCTGACAGAGCACAGAATGCCCTGGGTATTGATGGAGAGGGGGCTGTGTTGGGCTGGGATGCTCATGGTGGATTTTGTCTCTTCAGAGGGAGAAGGAAGTGGCCCTGAGCAGCGTCCACCAGCACAACCCCGACTGTGATATTTGGGTGCACGAGTACTTCACGCCCTCGTGGTTCTGCCTGCCCAACAACCAGCCCGCCCTGACAGTCATCAGGCCTGGGGACACCTCCAGGGACGTGCTGGAAATGATCTGCAAGGTAAAGCTGCCCTGGGGCCCTGGGACATCAGGGCTGCCTGTGTGCCAGGGCTGGGCCTGCTCTGCACGGGACACCGGGGCTGTGCTGGGTGAGGAGCACAGCCTGCACTGCAGTGCTCGGGGCAGGAGAGCAGCAGAACACGCCCTGGCTGCAGGGCTGGGCTTTGCCTTCCCCACCGTGCCTGGAAGGAGAGCCTGGAAGTGCCTTCACACTCTGGCTGTGCCTCTGCTGTGCCTTTCATGGATCCAGCCATGCTCTGTCCCTCCAGTGGGGCCAGGCTGAGTGTGGGACCCCCCTCCCAGCCCCATGCTGTGGTGGTGCAGCCCCTGGCTCTGTGTCCCTCCCACAGCCCCTTCCCCGCTCTGCCAGGCAGGTGAGGTGCTCTCAGCCCTCCCCAGGAGCCAGGGCACTGTCTCCAGGTGCCAGCCCTCCTTCCTTCCCCTCAGGCTGGCCCTGGAGTGGGAGGAGGTGCCCGTGTGTGCTGCCTGCCCTGCACAGTCAGACCCAGCCCCGTGTGGGTGGCAGGAGGGGACACAGGAGAGCTTTTCTGTCAGCATTGGAGTGGTGGGGAAGAAAAACCACCTGG
The DNA here is from genome assembly GCA_013400435.1 of Pycnonotus jocosus. NCBI lineage: Eukaryota > Metazoa > Chordata > Aves > Passeriformes > Pycnonotidae > Pycnonotus > Pycnonotus jocosus. Next base: position 50,109 of record VWYP01027642.1, on the reverse strand, counting down.
ATTTCTTTGCCAGATGAAGTATCAGAGGCATTGGGCCATTCAAAAGAGTTCCATCTCTGAAGAGTTGGGAACTTTGACAAGTTAAACACTGGCTTTCAGATCTGGCAGCCACATAATGTGTGTTTGCTGAGCGAGCGAGACCCAACTGCTGTCACGTGCTGCTCTGAAAAGTGACTCTGCTTTGTACAACAACAACAGCAGGGGAAAAGAAAACATTTATTACTGTTGAGAGCCTAACTTTGGGGGCTTTCAGAACGTGTTGCATGTGCTTCTAAAGAGAGGGAAGGTGAGAGAAAGGCGTTTGTTTCCAGTAATTGCACGGTGCGCTCGTCTCTCTGCCAGGTGCACTGCAGCTTGTGAAAGCTCTGCTTTGTGTTCAGCTACAGATGACATTTCTGGGCAGAGACATAACAGGGAAGCTGGATGACACATCATTAGTAATGATTTATTTTGGGGATTTATGTTTTCCTTTGGGTAGGGATGGTTACTGGTGGGCTGAATCCTTGGCTGGAGGAAGCTGGTGTAGCTCCGTGGATTCAGCAGGTGCCTGCTGAGGGTCTGGTCTCTCACTGTGCTTTTGCTGTGGTGGGTGGGGGTCTTCAAGGAGAAGGGGAGCTTGCTGAGTGTTTTTTCAAGAGCTATTACCTGTTTCTGTCCTTTCTGTAAGAGTTTTCAGCCTGAAAAACCCTGTTGAGATGCTTTTTTTTCTGTAGCATTTAATAATCAATCTTTTTCTTCTGTCTCTTGCATTCAGCTCATTTTCCCCCCTTTAATATCTGATCCACATCATTTCACATCAGTTTGCCATCTGCCATCTGAGAACCAGTCAAGTTCTGGTACAGTACACATTTCAAGCTCTGCATTTCATATAAACCTCCTCATGTTTGTAGATGTGGTTAAATCTGTGCTGCTAAACCGAGCTGCTGATTCTTCTGTTGGAGAACATTAAATGCACTGAAGTCATTGTGGGAAATGTGTTCTTGTGCTAACAGTGCTGCTTGTTATTGTACAGCGAGTTAGGCTTTGGAGGATGCTTTGTGACATTTTTATGATTCAAGATTGGTGGGAGGAGTGTTTAAAGCATTTTTAAAGTGGTTTCTCAAAGATTTCTCCTAAGCTGTAACTAGCAACATCACTTGGAAGGCAGGAAAACTCAGTGCATATGCATTAAATTGCTTTCTCTGGCTGATAGGAGATAGTTGGTCCCTTCCAGTCTTCAGCATCCTGTGATTCTGTGATGGCACTGCTCAGTGTGAGCGAATGTATATGCATTACTAACATTTGCATAATGGTGTGTCTTAAAATGGAGGAGGAAATCACACTCTGTGTATGGATTTAGGCAGAGCCAGTGTGGAGATAATAACACCAAAACCCAACATGGAGATAATAGCAGTAGAAAACAAGCCTGGATGACTGCATGGCATTTTGTCTTTTGACTTTTGCATAAAAAAGTGAGGCAAGAAAGGTTTGGGGGTTTTTTTTTCCCCTTAAAATTTACATTTTTCAAAGGCACCTGCATGGGGGCCAAGAAGCAAATAGCCCAAGGTCTCTGGGTTTGTGCTCAAAGCCTCTGAGGAGCTGTTGATGCTCTGGGGCCTTCCTTTGCTTTTGGGCTGGTGTTTCCCTGCTGGCAGAGCTGGCCCACACAGGGGCACTGCCCTGGGACAGTGGCTGCATTCCTGGGGTGCTGCCACAAGGGTCACCCCACCAAGCTGGGGGGATGTCCCAGGCCCAGCCAGGCTGGGTGAGGAGCTGGGGGTGTGTGCCAGCTCCCTGGGGCTGCACTGGGAGCCCCTGGAATGGGATCCCAGCCCTGCTGTGAGTTCTTCTCCTGGAGCACCTCAGTGAAGCTGTCGTGTTGTGCTTTACACGGGGTTAGCTGCTTAATTCAGTCCAGACACAGCCAGGGTTGTTAGGAGAGAAGTAAATAAGCCAAGAAGCTGATTTGGATGGCTGGAAGGTATTTTGGGTGGTCTTGAAAGGATATTCATGTTGTTAAAGATGCCCTGCTTCTGCTGCCACCTCCCCACATATGGATGCAGCTGCCAGCAGCAAAAAGTGGGTTAATGGTTTGGCTTTTAGGGCAGCCTGGCTGTGTCCACGTTCAAGGGACCTTTTCCTTTCCCTTCAGCAGAGCATCATGGCCCCATTTGAAACTCTTTACCCAGTGTCAGATTTGGAGGTAGACACAGCCTTGGGGCAGCTGTGGGATGTTAATTAACTAAATGGGGTGTCTGATGGGTTGGGACTCTGCTTCCTGACCTGGATGGGATGGCAGTGTGCTGGATTGATGGCATCCACCTGGCCTGAAGGGCTTTGCTGGAAGAAATCCTTTCCTCCTGTCCCTGTTCCCTGGGAGCACAGCCCGACCCCCCCGGCTGTCCCCTCCTGTCAGGGAGTTGTGCAGAGCCACAAGGTCCCCTCTGAGCCTCCTTTTCTCCAGGCTCAGCCCCTTTCCCAGCTCCCTCACCCCCTCCTGGGGCTCCAGCCCCTTCCCCAGCCCCATTTCCCTCCCTGGACACCCCCAGACATGGGGGTGCACTCAGTGGGTTTAGGTCTCCTCTCTGTGTTTTTGTTTAAGACCCTTTTGTGTCTAGGGACAGTAAACTGAGCTGACTAGAAAGTAACCCAGGACTCCTGTGTGTCATTTCTGAACCTCTAATGCCAATTCTGCTTCCCTTTAAACAACCCTGAGGTGTTTATATGTGTGTGTCAGTAAAGAGAAAACGACTGCAAACAGCAGTAATCAGTGAGAAAAGCAAGCAAGAAGCTTTCCAAAAAAGAAAAAAAGTGAGGGAGCAAGGATATCTCCTGCATTCAGCTGTTTCTCTTTTGGCCCTTGATAGATTTCAGTCATTATTTAATTAACTAGGAATTTGCCTGGCCTGTGGAGGCTGTTCCATTGCAGGTACTCCGTTTCATCCGAGGATAATTTGATCTTTGGGTTGGGCATATTTGAACAGAGCACTGAGCAGAGTGCAGCAATAGATCTGGTTTGGTTTTCCTGCCTATTACTGGGAGTTTTTTGACTCCTGGGCTAATCCAGGCTGTCCAAAGCATTCTCTGCTCTCTCTGTGTTTGCTGGGGATGTTTTCCACAGCTCCCTCAGTGAACACTGCTCATCACCTCAGTGCTGCTGTATCAGGGCTGGAACTGGAAAAGCCAGGCTTTAAAAAGCAGGACAAGCAGGCAATAATGATGCTCTGGCATGAATTTTCAGATAAGCCATTGTTTTCAGCACAGCCTGAGAAACCTGGGTAGTTTGCTGGTGTAAAATGAAAAGGCTGAGGTATAAAAGCCTTTAATAGTGGGATTTCAGAGGTGACAGTCAGGAGAATTTACCTCCTGTATCTGTGAATCACTTCGGGGTTTCTCATTAGATTTAGTTTAGGAACTTTGAAAGTAACTTCTGGAGAATATCCTTTGTGTTTATCATACTTGTAATGTGTTTTGATTACACACTGCATTAACCTCTGCTTAAATCAACCTTATTAATCATGCTGAGAAAAGGTCATTAACATCTCCCAGACCAAATGCTGTATCCCCAGCTAATTATAGCTAATTCATTAAAATGGTGTGACCTGTTTCCACTGGGATGCAATCCAGGATGCAGCTCTTGGCTCCTTCTAGCCTCATAAAGCCAGTGTATCCTGAGCTGCTTTGAATTTAGAAGACAGACAGATTTTTTGTGTTTATTAACCTTGCTTGAAATCTGCCACATCATATTTACCTGCTAAATGATGAAGATGCTAAAAAAAACCCCAAAAAACAAAGCCCAAACCAAACAGAAATCACCTGTCCTGCTGTGTTTTGCTCTGCTAGCAGAACATTTTGTTAAATATCCTTTTATCCCAAGGCATGCTGCGAGGTTTCTGTTGCAGCATGGGCTTATTCTGGGATGGCTTGGGAGGGAGCAGCGTGCCAGGTCAGCAGAGGATGCTCCCAGGTGTTCTCTGTGGGTTTTGTTGGTTCCAGGGCAGGAGATGCTGCAGGAAGGTGCTGCTGGGGGGTTTTTGCTCCTGTGGGGCTCAGAGGGGAGGGGGAGGCTGCTGCTCTGTCTCAAGGCTCTCTCTCTTGCAGACACACCAGCTGGACTGCTCTGCTCACTACCTGCGCCTCAAGTTCCTCATTGACAACCAGATCCTGCTCTATGTTCCAAAGCCAGACGAGGAGATCTACGAGCTGGTAATGCCGTGGCTCTGGGCAGGACGCTGTTAATGGGTGTTTAGCTGACATTCTGGAGCAGAGTTGTGCCTTTTAGTTTGCAATTAGGCTGCTTTGCAGACCATGGCAAAGTGGCCTTCAGCCACGGGATCTCTCCAGACGTTTCTCCTGTGTTGGTGTTTAACTCATGGTTGTGTGTGGATGTGTCAGGGGAGAGAGGAGGGACAGCCACAGGTGTGAAAATCACTCTAAGGTACATTTAAGCTTAACTCCCCTCCAAGTTGTCTTTTCCTGTTGTTCACGTTGTCCATGGAGGTTTTAAAGACAGAGGTGGAGGCCTGAGCACTCCTTGTTACAGTCCCTGTCTGAGCTCTAAAGAGAGGGAGAACACACAATACACAAGTTGTTGTTGGGTGCTTTTTGGTTGGTTCTTTTCCCCTAATGGTAAGGTAAAGATTGAGGTCAAGGAGGTCTGGAGTTATGTGTGACAATATACTTCCTTAATTGCCTCAGCTGGCTGTTTTCGTCTCATTCATCTCCAAAACAGACTTCAAAGGAATTTTGCCATGAGAGATTAAAAAAAAAACGACCAAACAGGATTAGTGTCATGCTTTAACTCTGTGATTTTACACAGGCATGCTGTAAACCTTTTTAAAGCCCTTTTCAGTGGTGGTTGGCTTACTTATAAAAATTAAAACTTTGCTAGTTCTTGAGGCTTTTGCCCATTTAGCAAAGGACTTCTGGGATTTTCCATTAATGCTGTCAACAACAACAACAACGATTAGTGAGAAAGTGCTAGAGGAGTGCTAGGACTGGGAAGTGTGATATAGCTGGGGAAAATGAAAACTCAGAGGAGACAGCTTTTAGCTGTCATTGTCTGGAAGGACTTTGGGGACTTGTCTTGTGTTGAGAGGGTGCAGGATTGACAGAGTCATCGCTTATTGTTTGTTCTGAAAAGCTGTAATTAACCCAAAACTCTGTCAGTGGGACTGTGCAGATGCTGGAAGGGGATGGGAGAGACAGGAGCTGCAGGATGATGTCTAATGTGTGGATATAAACCAAAATACTCGGTGTGTTTGCTGTCTGTGTGGGCTTGTTTGGGGAGAACACTGCAGTTACTTCATGGGGCTGTAACTGTTCTGATCCTTGATTACTGAAATACTGATTTTTGCAATCTGAATACTGATTTTTGCACTCTGACAGAAGCAGGAGATAAAATTGTGTTTTTATTATTAGGGAAACCTTTTGCAAATGAGTTCCTCTTCTTTTCTAAAGGAACAGTTCACCTACCGCAGTCCAAACACTGAGTTTCAAAATGTTAATTATTGTGAATTGCGTTTTTCCACGCTCCCAGCAGCATGTAGACAGAATTAATACTCACCTGTGGGCTCTCCTTCACCCGGGGCTGTGATTTTTTCCGAGGACAAAGGGCTGGTTCGTTATTTCAGTGCTGAAAGGCAGAGGGATTTGCAGCTGGATGGAGAGGGACTTCTGGGCTGTTGCCTAGGTGTGAATTGGTGCTGGTCTCCCAGGAAGCATGTTAATGACCATTTCAAAGGCTTGGGGGCTTTCCTTGGTACAAATAAACATCGAGGTGTTAAAGGTGAAACGTCATGCTGAGGTATAGCAAATCTGACAGTCTGTTAATGACAAAATGTATTTAAGAAACAAAGTCACTCCTTGTGATTTTAATGCTGTTGATAATTGAATTCCTGCAATATCTTCATTAAAATGTTGTAAAAACATGAAGCTGTTTCTACCTGTAAATTAGGAAGACAGCACCAGGAGCTCTGTTTCTGTGCACTCAGGATGGTGTGGACTGAGTGGAACAGATGCATGCTCTGGTTGGTGATGGGGGTGGGAGAACACTGTTTGCACTGTCCTCTCCTACTGTGTTCCAACAGCAGAGCTGAGTGGCACTGCTAATGCCTCTCACACAGGTGGAGAGGAGCTGTTGGATAAATAATGACCACAGTCCCTTTCTTCTGCCTGTAATTAAAACCCAAAAATCTGTTCCAAACGATTACAATTTATGTGTCCTCCCACAGCAACATATTTGTGTTTGTTTTTTTCCCTCTCCTATTCAGCTGTACAAGGAAATAGAAATCTGTCAGAAAATTACCCAGCACATTCAGATGGAGAAGTCTGATGCATCCTCTGATATTTATGGTGAGTTATTTGCTGGCTTGTTTTGCTGTTTCTCCCCAGTCAGTTCTAGCAGGTTCTTGCGTGCTGTTTACTGATGTACCTGAAAGGTCTCCTGAGCACAGGGGAAAAGCAAAGCCCTGCTGATTCCTGAGCCACCCACAGCAGCACTCACCTGCCCTGGAGGAGGCCAGCTTTGTTTGGAGTGCTCTGAAGGAGCCTTTCCTGGAGCTGCAGGATGTGCAGGGAGGACAAATGTTTGCTTGTTGCTGTCGTTGCACCCACGGAGGGCGTGGGTGGGAGCAGCATCCTTTGCCAGCTGTCACATCTCACACAGAGCCTTCTGCTGGGGCTGCCACGCTGCCCACGGCCTGCAGGGCTCTGCAGCTCCACTCCTTCCTCCTTGGCTCCTCCTCACTCCTCCCTGCTCAGGGCATCACTGTGGGCATGAGGCATCTTGAGTTTTGTGCCCAGGCAGCTCCAGAGGGGCTCTTTGGCTCCTTCTCACCTGCCAGGGGCACCCAGAGTGGGTTCCTGCCTGGCCCTGACGTTCCTGAGGGTGGGGATACCCAGCTCCAGGGTGTCCCAGGGATGCTTCAGCCCTCGAGGATGTCCCATGGACACCTGGAGCCAGGATGTGACACATGGCAGATCTGTGTGAAACATGAAGCAGGGGAAGGGCCTCCCTGTGTAATTTCAGCAGAACCTCTCATCTCTGTAGTTCCTTCTTCTCAGCTTTCAGGTATTTCAGCCTGGTGAGTTTGCCCTTTGGCCTGGCAGTTACAGTTCTGGGGTGTATTTTAGAGTTATCTGTGCAACCTCCCCAAGTCTGCATCTTTTTGCTGTTTATCTAAATATTCTCTTCTAATGACTAGAATAATTCTGAATCCCCAAAACTGCTGAGGGAAAATAGCCAAATGTGGTTTGCCTCTACTTGGCAGAGGCATTTCTGTGGTCCGTATGTGTCTCCTTGTGTGTTCCTCCAGTGACAAGTGTGTGCTGGAATCACACAATCCTGCAGCACTTTGGGCTGGACAGGGCCTTAGAGATCACCTCATTCCAGCACCACATCCCAGGGAGAGCTCACCTGGGAGCATTCTGGGGTGTTCTACTCCCTCCAGGGTGTCTGTGAGGGCAGAAATCAGTAAGAATCCTTGGATTCCAGCTGGTAGATGCATCAGGAATGTGCTGGCATGTTCCCCAGCAGCTGGCTGTGCCAGGGGGCTGAGGGGATTATCTGCAGGTGGATTTGTTCAGCTGCTGAGCTGCTTTGGTGAGGCCACGTGCACTCAGAGGTGCAGGTTTGGGTTCTGCTGTCATCAGAGCTCTGCAGTGAGGAGAAGGCTCTGCCTGGGTCAGCAGCCATCTCTTCCCACCTGTGTTTCAGGGTGATGTTTTTGGCAGCAGGGCCAGCTCATGCAATCACTGTGCCTTGCAGCCTCTGCTGATGTTTGTGTGGAGCCCAGGCAGGGGGCAGCTGTACCCTGCAGTGTCCATTCCTGCTGCCCCCCTGTGTGTACACCCTGCACACGCTCTGGGACGAGGCTTTCTCACCTGAGTGCATGGCAGGGAGAGCACTGCACTCCTGCTGCAGGGCTGGGAGATGCAGCACTGTCACAGCACTGTCACAGCACTGTCACAGCACTGTCACAGCTGGGGAAATGAAGCAGGGCAGGGGCACGGTCTCTGCCTGTGGAGGGGTTAACTGTGTCTGTGTGAGGTGACCATTGCCAGGCTGTTCCCAGCTGCCCATCTCTCATCCCTCAAAGCTGATGACAACCTGTGTAATTGCTCCCTGTGCCCTTTCTGCCAGGAATAACTGCAGGATTTATGGGTATGGCTGAAAGATGAAATAAGAAGCAACTACGTGTGCACTTAGGCCTGATGGATTGAAGAAGGCAGAGGTCTTCTCATGGAGGAATCACAGAATTCTGTGGGTTGGGTTGAAAGGGGCCTTAAAGCTCATCCATTTCCACCCCTGCCATGGCAGGGACACCTTCCACTGTCCCAGGCTGCTCCAAACCCCATCCAGCCTGGCCTTGGGCACTGCCAGGGATCCAGGGGCAGCCACAGCTGCTCTGGGCACCCTGTGCCAGGGCTTTCCATCCTCACAGGGAACAATTCCTGCCCAATCTCCCATCCAAACCTACTCTCTGTCAGTTTGAAGCCATTCCCCCTTGTCCTGTCACTCCAGGCCCTTGTAATGATTCTCTCTCCATCCTTCCTGTGGGCTCCCTTCAGGAAAGCTGCAGTGGGGTCACCCCAAAGCTTCTCTTCCCCAGGCAGAACAATCCCAGTTCTCTCAGCCTTTCCCTGCAGTAGAGGCAAAGCTTGGGGCTGCTTGGGCACACTGATCTGCTCTCAGTGGGGCCTGAGCTGCCCCTCAGCCTGGTTTGAACACTTTGGGTTTGGCCCAGAGCAGCATTTCAGCTCTCAGAGCTGATGCTCTGTGCTGACTCAAGCTGCAGCCTTGGGCACACTCTGCTGTTTCTCTGGGTGAGGGTTTTCCAGGTAGGCTCTGTGGTGATGACAGCCAATAACTCCTATATTTTACAGCTGCTCTTTTAGTCGAGGGCTCTTCCCTCTGCCAGAGCTGGTGTGTTGAGTGAGCTTCACAAATTCCCTTTGATTCAGCCCGAGGAGCTGGCATGCAGGTTCCAAGTAGCTCAGTAAGTCATGAAAGGCCATATGCTTCTCACTGCTGAGCTGCCACGTTCTTCCCCCTCTTTTCTTCTTCTTGTTTTTTTTTTATTTTTATTTTTAAATCACGGATGAAAAAATAACTCTCAGCCATAAGGATCAGCTTACAGGGAGTCCTGAAGTCAGGATAGGCTCCCAGCACATCTGCACCGCTTGGCTGGTGGCTGATTCCCTGTCAAAACAAACGGCTCCCCCCAGAGGTTTGTAAATGTTTTTCTAGTCTCCAGAAAAAGAGAGAGCAAATGGTTGCCTGCACTCATTTAGGGAGTAATGAAGTTTCAGAAAGGCAAATGTTCTGCTTTAGGTAACTCTCCACAGTAAATAAACAGCCTGTGTTAAATTGGCACGGTTGTATTTCCTTCAGGTGTCACCCACAAATGGCAGGGAGATGCCCCAGGCCAAAGCTCCCAGTCCCATGGCAGTGTTTGGAGTGAGGCTGTGCCAGCACTTCCATCCAGGGCTGGTCTGTGGGTCTGTGCTGAGCTGAGGCTTGGCAAATGCCAGGTGGTGCCAGGAGCAGCAAAAAGGGGAAAGGGGCATTTTTACAGCCAGGCCAGCCCAGGACTCTCAGAAAGCAGAGGTCAGCCCTCTGTTCTAGCAGCAGCTGTTGTGCCTTGCCTGAGTTTGGGGTGGCACATCAGCCCTCCCTCTGGGATTGCTGGGTTTTGTCCCAACCCACGGCTCTGTGCAGCTTTGGTCTGCAAACAGCAGAGCCTCCTGGAGCCACCTTTGATGGCAGCAGAACTGGGAGTGTGTTCCAAGGCTTTGCAGCTGTGGTATCCTCAGACATGTCTGTGGATAATCGGTGCCTGCACTCAGAAACTCAGTTCAGCTTTTCATTAGAGCCGCTTTCACTGTCGAACATTCCCGTGGGGTTTGTAAAGGTTTGAGGGACAGCAGAGGGACAGGTTCCCCCTGCTCCTGGCTGCAGGGGGTGGTGGCTGGGGCTGTTTCTGACCATCTCCCTGGCTGTCTCCCCAGGTTTCTCTCTGTCCTCCGTGGAAGAGGAGGGGATCCGCCGGCTGTACGTGAACGGCGTCAAGGAGACAGGCCTGGCTTTCAGGAAAGGTAAAGCACTGCCCAGAGCCCTCCCAGCTCACTCCCTGGGACATAAACACAGTACCAGCAGCTCAGTGCTCCCTGTGGCTGGGATTAGTGCCTCTGGCTGTGCTTGCAGGGATCCCCAGGCTGCCAGAGCAGGGTCTGGTTCAGTGCAGCTCAGCCTTTGCCATCCCTGCCTCCCCTGCTGCACAGACAGGCTGCTCAGGGAGCTGGGCAGCTCAAACCCACCCACACTTTGAACCACAACATGGGCACCATGAGGGCTGAGAAGATTCTCATCTCTTCACAACCCATTGGTGTATGCAGAGTCCTCAGAAACACCTCAGAGTTCTCTTGGGGAGGGTTTATGTGGCCTTGCAGAGCTTACTCAGCAGCTGGCCTTGCCAAAAGCTGTTCCAAAGGCTGCTCTCCCCCAGGCTGCTGCATCCCCTGGCCTGGTGCTGCCTCTGGCACCGTGCTGAGCCAGTCCAGCTGATGGAAAAGTGCCCTGGCAGTTTCTGTGACCCCAGGCTGGTGGAGCTGGCTCCTGTGGTTGGGAATGGGTGGCCAGAGGGGCACAGAGGAGGCACAAACAGGCAGGAACAGTGCTCAGGGGGTGAGGGACAGGCTGGAGTTGCACCCCAGCTTCAGAAACCCACGTAGGTGTGTGTTAAACACGGATAGACCACCCTGCTCTTCCCTGTCCCTCAGCCCCCAGCATTCCCTGATGAACAGGGTGGATATCCTGCCCAAAGCCCTGGGCAGAGGCTGCCACGGGGAAAGGACACCCTGTGCGTGCCTGTGTGCAGCAGAGCCAGTGCTGGCTGAGGGTGGATGGGGTTTCATCAGGGCTCTCCTGGTTTGTTTTAGTCACTGCTGGAGGAAGGGTTTGGAGGATGTGTGAGCACAGAGTGCCTCCTGTGGGGCTGCAGTGCAAGGACAGGCAGGAAACGCTCCTGGATTTGTGTGTGCTCAGAACTGACCCAAAGGGCACTTCTGTATGAGCAGCAGTCAGCAGGATATTGGGACAAGATTCCCTGAGGTACAGCAGCAAGGGAGGAAAACTCTCTGTGCCTCCCATTATTTACATGCACTGTCTGCATTTGACTGAGACACTGCATTTCATTTTCAGTCTTTCCTCCAATTAGAAGCCTTTCATTTTCTCCTGGTCATTTTTTATGATTTATCCTTTTGTTCCTTGTGTTGGTCTGCCTTAGCAAGGCAGGCATTCCCTGTTGGAATGGGAGCTCCTTGATTGCACTGAGACAGACGTGGTGCTTTATCCCAAACGATCCCAAACAAAGGCTGCAAGGAGTAAATGAAGCCCCAGATCCAATGTTTATGGTTGCAGGCCTGTTAGTGTGCTACTATTATGCCACACAACCACTAAGTAGAATAAATTAAATAATGCAAAATGCTCCACTTGCCTTGTTTTGTGCTTCTTTCAGATATGATTTTACAGTCCATTTACTTGGTAGCTACTCTATCTGGTTCATTTTATTCTCCCTGAAACTGCACACCACGCTAGAGTTTCTGGGCACAATTGGGTGCGTTTAGGGAGATCTCCATTTTCCTGAGGAAGCTCTTTAGCCTCCTCCCTTCCACATTTCTTGCTGGAATGTGGGTCAGGCCTCTGTCTCCTGGAGGATCCATCCAGGCTTTCAGGGTGCCATGGCAGGGCTGGTCACCCCAGTGCTTTGGCTGCTGTAAATTCCAGCTCTCATCCCTGTGAAGGCAAGGATGGAGCTGGGGCTGGTCCAGCCCTGGGGGCTCTGGGCACTGCTGTTCCCTGGTGTGCTGCTGCCTGCCTGCCAGGGATTATTTGGGATTGGAGCCCCCTGCAGCTGGCTGTGCTGCTCAGGGAGGGCTGGCTGGTTGTATTTCCTTCAGGGATTCCCGTGTCACCTGGCAGGGCTGCACGCTGTCCCTCAGCATCCCGGGGAGCAGGATCAGCTGCTTCCCTGCACAGCCCCTGCTCCCTGGGGCTCTGCTGCTATAAATAACTCCTGGAATCAGCCTGCACAAAAGCCATGACGAGCTCAGCAAGGGCTCAGATCTGCCTTTTGAAGATCCCTGTGCTGCTGTGGCATTTGGCAAGGGTGGCAGGCTGCACGCGTGTTGTGTAGGGTTGTGTAGGGTGCATCGGGCACAGCGGCTGTGCCATGGGGAAAAAGGAGATAAATTGGTGCTGGCACGGGGTGAGGGAGTGCCTGGGCACTCTGCTGTTAGGGTGGCACTGGAGGAGCAGCCAGAGAGCAGATCTCAGGAACCCATCCCATGTCAGTGTCATCTGCAGTCATTAATGGCTGTGTCTAGACACAGACACCCATCAGAGCTCTTGGGGTGTGTGGGGAGCCCTTGGCCGTGCGGGTCTGACCCGTTCCCGTGTGTCACAGGCCTGAAAGCCGGCGATGAGGTGGTGGAGATCAACCAGAGAGCCGCAGAGGAGCTGGACTCGGCGCTGCTGAAGGACGCCCTGGGGCAGCCCTCGCTGAGCCTGACCGTGCGCACCCACCCCGAGGCAGAGGAGGGCCAGAGGCTGGGCCAGCCGCCCCCACGGCGCCCAGAGAACCCCCCAGAGCCCGGGGACAGCGCCCTGGCCCTGCCTGGGGGCAGCCAAGGTACAGGGCTGGGGCAGAGATCACTGCTGCACACACACTGCGGGGGGAGGGACGGGAATGACAGCCTGGGCTGGGCACAGAGTGCCTGTGTCACCTGTGCCACCACCAAAGGCACCTCACAGACACTCACAGAAACAACTGCTCCCTCCTGGGCAGCTCAGGAGCTGCTTTTCCCGCTGGATTTACCCACAGGGTCTGTGTGTGGCAAGGGGAAGAGGAGTTAAAGCATTCTGTGTGCAGGTTGGGGCACCACTGCATCAGACAGGTCTCAAGCTGTTGGAGAGTGTCCAAAGGAGGGACAGGAGGATGGTGCAGGGTCTGGAGGGGCCATACAAGGAGCAGCTGAGGACACTTGGGATGTTCAGCTGGAGGAGAAGGGACTGAGGGGAGTCACATTGGGATCTGCAGCTTCCTCCAGAGGGGCAGCTCTGAGCTCTGCTCCCTGGGACAGGGAAGGGCTGGAGCTGTGCCAGGGAGGTTTCTGTGGGGTCTCAGAGGGTGCTGGCACTGCCCAGGCTCCCCAGGGAATGGGCACAGCCCCAGAGCTCCAGGAGAGTTTGGACAGCGCTGCCAGGGGTGCCCAGGGTGGGATTGTTGGGGGGTCTGTGCAGGGCCAGCAGCTGGGCTGGATGACCCTTGGGGGGCCCTCCCAGCTCAGGTGATTCTGTGGTTCTGAGATTCATCCTCAGCCAGGAGCACAGGGGCCCTGTGTGCTGGATGAGATGCACAAATAACTCACTGGGACTTTCTAAACCACCCAAAGGTAGGGACTGACATTAGAGCCTGACATCTCCAGGTGATCCCAGAGCACAGTGCCATGGGAAGGGACATTCCTGCCACCACACTGCCCTGCTCAGGGGACACAGCTGGCAGAAGATTGATCTAGAGCAGCTGGGAATTGTTTGGCTTCCTGAATTTCTACGTGCTCCTCTAGATTTGACCACAGAAGAGGACACTGGTCATACCTCTTTGCTTCAGTTTTTGGAATCATTTAAAATACAGTGGAATTGCCAGAATGAAGTAGTTTCTAGGTAATTAAAACTGTTCTGAGTGAGCCTGACTTTGGGGAGAGTGATACTCACAGCAAGTGGAAAAGAGGGGGCAAGAAAAGCTTCCACAGCTTATTGCAAACCCCTCTGAGGGGACTGCTAACAGCAACCTTGTGTCAGATGTGGACTAAACCTACACAGGCAGTTAAAATTCAGCATTTTCAGGAAATTGTCCCCTTTTAATTTTCGTGGAAGTTTTCCCAGTTAGGCTTTTGTGCTGGAAAATCGAGGTAGCCTTGTACATTTTCATAGCTGGCCACAAGATGCCCCCATTTGCTGCTCAACACCAGCTTCTCACAAGGCTCTTGTCTTTGCCTGGGGTTTGTCACTGAAACCCTGAGTGCTGGAGCTCAGCTCTCCCCTGAGGTGTCTGCCCTGGGAGCACAGGGCTGGGAGCTGGGATTTCTGTGTTCACACAGAACCTGGAGCTCTCCCAGCACTAACATTCCTTCTAAACACAGGGAATGCTGGGCTGGCATCCTCCTCTGTTCCCCCCAAAAGGAGGGGAGTGTTTCTTCAGGCAGCAGGAGCAGTGCAGGTGTCCCTGGCAGCTTCTGGAAGTGCCTGTCGGTGCCACATGGAATAATTTGGGATGGCTTAGCCCGAGGTGGGAGTGAAATCAAGGCTGTGCACCCAAGTGTGTGCCTGGGAGGCAGATGATCTTCCCCACCCATTTCCCTCTGTGTTTGTAGAAGTCAGTGTTTGGCTGAAGCTTTCTTTATCTGCTCCTGTGCTTTGTCAGGGATCTGTTACCTGAAGTGGGATCCAGGTGACATTTTAAAAAGGAGTCTGTGCTTATATTTGGGATATTGTGGTGTTATCTTAGATTTTTGTTCTTGGCTCCACAGCTTCTTGCAGAGAGCAGTCAAGTATGAAATACCCACTGACCTATTTCTCTGTGTCCTTGCTGACTGCAGGCAGATGAGCTCCATGATTTCTGCTGAATGCTTTATTCCTGGGACACAGATTGTGTGTGTGGCCCTGAGGCCCTGCAGCCCCTCTCAGCAGGGTCACAGCACCTGTGGGCACAGCCCTTCTCCAGGAATCCAGCATCTGCCTGGAGCATCCTGCTGGTGGCTCAGCATTCTCTCCTTCCCCAGCAATTCCTCAGCAGAGTGAAGGCAGCAAAGGCTAGCCTTCATTTTTCATGTGAGGCAAATGATACTGTGTATTTCCAAAATACCCAAAAGATGTCTCAGGTTATTTTTTTTTAAAGGAAGCTGTCCTGATGCCGTGGTGCTCAGTGGGAGGTGCAGAGGAGCAAAGCAGGGCTGTGTTTGTGCAGTGTGTGCCAGAGCTCCTGTTCAATCCGATCTCTCCCAGCTCTTCCATCATCAGGAGCTCCCTTGCACCCGCTGAGCTTGTGCTGGAGCTGCAGATCAGCTCTGTGGCCCTGCTCCCTTGGCTCTGTTTGCTGCACAGGTTCATCTGCAGGTGACCTTGGGGTTTGTGTGATGGATGTGAGAGCTGCCACCCTGGGCACCGTGGATGCTTTCCCATGGAGCTGCACTGCCTTTGCACAGTTCCTCTCACCATGATTGCCTTTCCTGCCTCTGGTTCTCTGCTGTAGCACAGCCTGCATGCATTTGGCTGAGCAGGATTAGCTCTGCTCCTCCCTGGGGCCCCACAGCAGGTTTTCCTTATTGCCTCAAGGGATCAGTGGGGTCTGTCTGCCTGTTCTGCTCCCCTCCTGCAGGGAAGGAGAGCTGAAAGCTGGGAACACACCTTAGCTCTCCCCAGATCATCAGGAAGGTATTCTGCTGTTAGAAAGGGATCTGGCAATGGGAGTAGGGAAAACACCCAGATCTGTTGGTGCTCTCCCCACAATTCACTCCCTCCTTTCAGCATGGGACAATCTCTGAGGTTTAGGCTTTGCCTGCTGCTGTATTTTGGAGACTTTTAGCATGGGGGATAATGTGAAGCACATAACTCACCGTGCAGAATGGGTAAAGACTGAAAAAGGAAGTGTCCCCCTGCTTGGGATGGGTGTGTCAGTCTCCTAGAGAGGAAGCAGGTGGGTGTTTGAGGGAGTTTGTTATTTTGTCACTCAGAGAGCAGCCAGAGGCTGGAGTTACTGACACACAGGCTAAATCTGTGCTGTAAAACTGAAACAAACTTCTACTGCCCTGTAAGAACAGCCACTGGTTTTTATTCCTTCTTGTCCATCACAGGCCGCCTTGGGCTGAATAATTTGGATTTCAGAACCAGAGGAGGCCACCCTAATCTCCTCAGGGTCATTTTCACGAGGCTGACAGCTGGTTTCAGATCTCCTGTAGCCCCGTTCACATTCAGTGCTTGATTTAACCATTCCGGGGCGCTTCCCGCAGCAGCCACTGGAGGGCTTTGGGATGAGAATTCATTTTTCCTCCCGAATTCCCCAAATTGCTGCGGTGCTGCCTCGCCCTCTGGCGGCTGTGCTGGGCTGGACCTGCAGCAGGCAAGGCTGGTATTCCCAATTTCCCCATGGAAATAAATGCCTCATTCCCGGCGTCCCAGGGAGTTTCACTGTTCAGTGTTTCAGAGCTATCCAGGATTCTTCTGCAAGGGAGAAAAAAGTACATACTCACCTGTTTTACTGCGGATTTATAGGTGAAATGTCATCTTAAAGAAAAATGTAATTCAGGACAACATTCCCTAACAACTCCTATCAAAGATGGTGCATTTAAGGACAGAGCCTCTTCAGTGTTTTATTCTGCTGTCCTACCGAGGCCATTCCCTGGCAGCATTTGGGTGAGGGAGACTGCTGTTAACCTCCAGGTGGATGATCTTGGGGTGTTTTTGGAGCTCAGGGAGGCTGCTGTTAACCTCCAGGTGGATGATCTTGGGGTGTTTTTGGAGCTCAGGCACTGCAGTGCAGGATTCCTGGTTCGTGGTTTGTGTCAGCAGGGTGCACACTTTGGGCTGCAGCCTCAGGATATTTAGTCCCATGGCACCAAAATAAATATATAAATAGGAATAAATAAATAAATACATAGCCTGGCAGCAAGAAGGAGGCTTTAGGAGAGGTACCAGGCCTTGTGGAAGTCTCATTAAAACCTGGAGTTACACCAGCCCTGCAAACTGGAAGCAGCAGTCCTGGAAAATCCTAGCCCAGTGCTGGGCTGGTGCTGAGGCTTTCCATGGTTTCCAAAAGGCCCAGCTCCTTTTGCTCCAGTGATGGAAGATTTCCTTCCATTGTGCTGCTTGTAGCCACAAGTGGGAGTTCTTTAATTGGCTTTGCTCACACTGTCACAGGTTTCAGGCTCCTGTGACCTCCCTCTGTGCTGGGGCCACAGGGATTGACCCCCTTTTCCTGCTGCTTTTTTTGGCTTTCCCCTTCTCATTCCTTCATGTCCCGTGAAGGCAGCACATGGCAGTGGTCAGGAAGCAGGAAGGCAGCTTGTTCTCCTGGCAGAGCTCAGTCAGGACTGAGAGGGCAGAGGGCAGGTGATGGAACGATGCTGACAGAAGTGGGACAGGAACAGGGAGGCATTAATGGGCAGGAACCTGCAGCTTCACTGCTGGGATTGCACTGAACCAGCAGCACAGAAACCTGCTCAGCCTGGCCACAGACAGCAGCAGCAGCCTGAGCACACGTGCTGTGTGTCTGCTGCAGTGAAGGGTTCCTGTCTGCTGGCTAAAAGCACAGGAAACAGCTTAAATGGGGCTCGGACACGCAGGAAAAGAAAAAGGGCTGGCTTGAAAGGAATAAGAGCAATTATTACTGCCTTGGTTTGGGGTGAGAAACAGCTGCATTTCACACAGCTTGAGAAGGGAAATGAATTGCAGTGGAAAAACACAAGGTGCCCCACACGAATTAAGGCACATAGCACTTATTTGGTCTGGTTTTTGAAATGGACACCTTGAGAATTCTTTTTCACACGTCAATAGGGAGAGCAGAAAGCTGATAGTGAGATTTCATAAAACCTGGGCAAGGCAAAGAAAATGGAACGTCTTACAGAAAAAAACCCACTTCTTCAAATAGATTCTGTGTTGCCAAACAACCCCTCCAGGCCCATCATTTTCCAAGGTAAATCCTCTCTTTTCAGAAGAGGGGCCTGAGCTATCCTTTATGTCCTTTGCATTTCATCAAGGCTCCATCCCAGTGTGCAGAATATGTTCTGAAGTTATTTCCAGATTTCTGAATCCTGGCTTTTCCAGATTGTCTCTGGACATAACAAAGTGGGAGATCTTGCACACTCTTTGCAAATTATTTTTAATACTGGGGTCTAACAGCTTGCAGGAACAGCAGCTGAACATTGGACTCCTAAAAAGTCTACAAGTGGGTTTGTTTCCTCGGTGAGTGAGTGTGCCAGGCCAGCAGTGCAGGCAGGGGAGTCACCATGTGCCACGTGAGGGAGGGCTGGCTGGGCAGCACCAGCACCAGCACAGCCCAGTGTCCCCGTGAAACCCCCGGGGTGGAAAGGTCCTTGGCCCTGCTCACCAGCCAGGCAGTGAATGCTGGGTGTCAGGATCAAAATGTGACATTTCAGCCTTATCTCTGAACGTGCACTTGCCAGTGCAGTGATGTCTGCTCACAAGCTGTCTGTTTTTACACCTGCCCTTGACCCGTGCTGCACACCCTGCTCCTCTTGGAAGGTGCTGCTGTTCCCTGGGAGTTGCAGCAGGTTTTGTGGATTTTGGGGAATCCTGGCCATGCTTTGACACCTGTGTCACTCCCTGCAGGGCACTCCCTGTGCAGTGACCCCGACAGCTCAGCCGAGGTGGCCCCGGAGGAGGTGGAAACGCAGGACCTGGAGTCGTCAGACGAGGCCGACAAGATGAGCAAGGTGAGCAGGTTCAATTTGCACCTGACAGGGAAAGCAGCCAGGCCAGAGCAGCTTTCTTGGGTTTGCTTTGTGTTTGTGGGTGATCCTGGATGGAAGAAGCCACGCCTTTGGGTGTGGCACATCACCCTCTGCCTCTGGAGCAAGATTTGTGCCCTTTTCCCAGGGTGGATTCACATCTCCAGTACCTCGTGATGTTCCCCACACAGTTTGTACATGGGGCTGGTTTATCATCTCCATCCCCAGAGCAGCTCCACTAAACCATGAGGATTATTAGGATTTCTTAATCTTTCTTGATGCTATGCTTAGGACAGATGTTAAACCAGAGTTAAACTGCATTTCCTTAAAGCAGTAGCATCACTCACACTGGGGTTTCTGACTGCAGACTAATCCCAGCCAATGTGCTCAAACTGAAGCAAACCTCTCCAGCTGTAGCTCAGTGAGTTGCTAATTGCCATCGATTTAGGGACACTGGTTGGTGCTGACAGTGGGTGATGATTGGTGGCTTCTGAGGCACAATCCAGCAAAATTACCTTGATTGCTTTTAGGTATTTGTGATAGAGGTGATGCTGAGAGCTTACAGCTGGTTTTATTCACAGTTAATGATCTCATGAGAATTAGATGTGAGTTTGTTGGTGTTTTCTCTCCTGTTTTAACAAGCTGGGTTGTAGTGAGCTCTGGGCTGGTCCCTCGCTGCTCTGCTGCAGAGGAAGGAAGGAAAAGACCTTGGCCTCTTGTTTCCTGATCCCTTGTGGCACTCTGGCCTGGAGTTTTGTCCTTGACAGCCAGACAGTGGAAGTCAGATACGAGGGGAGCATGGAATGCTCACAGAGAGGGTGATTATTCACACAGTTTGTTTCCAGGTTTTACTGAGGAACTTTTTCTTGTAAGTACAAATAATTTCTTCTTCAGTCAGTGGATGTGTCTGTTGAGTTGAGATTTTTAACTATAAAATTCTTCTACAATAAGTGGAGATGTTTGTTGATACTTTGGGATTTTTAACTGTTAATTTCTTCTTTAATAAGTGGAGGTGTTTGTTGATATTTTGGGATTTCTGACTGTAAATATGTGGGATTTTCATATGCTCTGAGCAGAGCCTGTTCTGTCAAAGGAAGCAGTGGCAGAGCAGCCAGCACAGCATGTGGCTGCTGGGGAATCAGTGCTCTCCATGGGTTTTCCAGAGCTTTCTTTCCCTGAGCTGTGCCCCAGGCTGGGGGGTTTTGCCCCTTGTCTGCTGGCTGCTCAGAGCTGTAATTGCCTGCAGAAGGCGTAAGGATTACCCGATTAGCTCTGCAGCTCAGCAGATTTAGTCAAACTGAGAAATGGGTGTTAGCAGCTTTAATGCTTAATATTCCATCCTGGAGGAGTAGCTCCCAACTCTGAGGAGCCCTGGTTTCCAACGGGAGGAGCTTTCTGCCTGCCTGGCAATGAAATGTTGAGTGTTTCCTTTTGGGATACAGAAATGTGTCTCTCTATTTCTGTGGGGTCAAGGGGAGTGTTTTGTTGGGTTTTTTTTTCTGTTTTAAACTGCCTAAAATGTTCTCCCACATATAAAGGGCACAAGTGGAATATATCCTATGGATATATCTATGGAATGTATCTAACCTATTCAATTTGGCAATCTCAGGGATGCTGCTGTCCCTGCTCTGTACTCAGTGCCTTCCTTGCTGACTGTAGAAACCCCCAAATTATTCTGCAGTGCCCATAGAAAATTCCAGTAGTGGGGAAAGAAAAAAAGGCTCAGCTGAGGGTTTTCCGGATCCCTTGGCTTTTCTGCGTGCTTGGGAACGCTGATGTGCAGGGGAAGGGAGGATTCTTGCAATGTGTGTTTTCCCATGGGAAGTTACAGACAGCCAGGAGAAAAACAAAGGTGTTTTCCTGTCTGTGCACTCCCACACCTTTCCTTGCTCCTGGGATTATGGCACAGGAGATTAAGGTGGTGTCCTCAGGGCTGTTTCATGGGGGTTAGTTATTTCTGTACCTGCCAAGGGGAAGGCTCTGCCCTCGTGCCAGGTTTCCCTTTATCCCATGGCTCCCACAGCTCCCAGCTGTGGATGGTTGAGCTCAGAGGAGATTGCTCTTCTTTTTCTGCCCTTTTGGCTGCAGCAGGGCAGGAACACTCCCATCCATTCACTGCTGGTCATCAGGGGAATGTTCCCATTTTTCCAGCACAGGGGCAGCGTTAGGGGCTGGAGATCCCAAAATAGCCTTTGGGGTGTCCTGTGCCAGTCCTGGGGCAGGGCTCCATCCATGCCCAGGGAGCACTGCAGACAGGGATAGCTCCCAGCCTCCCCAGGAAGCTCCCTGGCTCTCCAGCAGGCAAAGAGATCCCAGGGCAGCATTAATGATTGATGGGAAGAGGAGAGCAGCGAGGCGCTCGCAGCCCGGTTCATCTGCTCTCCTAGCACAGGCTTGGTGTCAAGGTAAGAGGGGGGAAATCCCACCCAAAGCTGGCCTTGGGCCCTTCTGCCTTTGCCAGGCAGGTGGCAGGGGCTGTGTGACACGGGAGGCACTGGGATGTGTCCCTCTTCCTCCTCCTCATGGCTGCAGGGTCTCTGTCCCTTCCCCAGCCCGGCGTGTGTGCACATGGGTGTGTGTTTCCTCAGGAGTGCTGCTTTTGCTCCTTCATCTGCAGAAGCCTCCAGGCTGTGGTGGTGCTGAAGGATTTGGAGGTGCAGCAGGAGCTCTGAGGATCCCTCCCTTTTCTGAGGAGCTTGTGTTCTGTATATCCTGAAGGCCTGATGATGCAGAGCTTTTCTCTCCATCGCTGTTGTCAAAGTGATGATTCCATTACACAGAATAAGGGGAGATGAGGTGTCTGTTGTGGTAAAATACTGGAAGCCCTTCTCCAAGGTGAGCTGAGGTGTCAGTGGTGTGGGATAGCTGCTGTTCTCTGGACTCACTCCCTATCTGATTTCACCCTCTTATCTCTTGGGGTGACATCTGTGTGAAGGGTGGCAAGCACGGCGCTTTCCAGGTGCAGCCCTTTTCCTTAAGCCACACGCCTGGCCCTGCCCCAGGTTTTCTACAAGTTGTTTCTGCTCTGGGGTGGGCTTCTGGCTTTCCTTTCTGTCCCTATTTCATGTAGGAGCCAAGGGGAGGAGAGAGCTGGGAGGGAGAGGAGTGGGGGAAAGGCAAGCCTGCTCTCTGCCACCTTCTCAGGCTTGTTTTCACCTAGCACCAAATTTCAGGCTGTTTATGGAACGGGGGGCATGCCCCTCTGTTAGCCTCTGTACAACAGAACATCAGAAACACTTCACACCAGAGTAATTCCTTCAATGGTTACCTGCCCCTCGGGTGACCTGATTATTTTGGCCTTTTCAACATTTAGCTTCCAAGGGGGCACCCAGAAAACAGCGTGTGGGTTCCTGATGTTGCAGGTTGCCAAAGGCTAAAACAGGTGCTGTGTTGAATCTCAAAATCAGTCTCTGTGTGTGTTTCCTTTCCCTGTCGTGGCCCTCGGGATTTAATTAGGGATGTGCTGTAAGACGTGTGAGCAGTTAAATTCCTGCCGGGCGCTGGTTTCTCCCTGTTTCTAATTGCAGCCGTGTGCCCGCGGCAGTCAAGGCCAATTACCTGGCTCGGGGGAGCGTGCCTGATGGGCTCTGTGTGTGCACGCCCGTGCCTCTTGGAGGGATTTTTCCCAAGAAAAGTAGGTCGGCTGCTCTCTGCAGCATTACTCGAGACCGGCACAAGTGCCCAAACCTTCGGAGTGTTGCAGTAGGCGTGCAAGGATTAAAGGGGGGGTTTGCGGGCTCGGTTTCCCAGCGGCAGAAGCGGCTCTTTGAAGTTCCTTTCATCCCGTGCCGTGTCCCTTCTGCTGTTTGGTATTCCCGAGCAGTGCGGCGGCTCTGCCCAGCCCCAGATTCTCCCAGGCAGCGCACACGGAATATTCCCGATATTCCCAGGCTGCCCTCGCTCCGCTGCATTCCAGAGCTGCCTCCCGCAGCAGAGCCCGGCTCGGCATCCGCGGATGCGGTGAGCAGATGGCACAGGGGAGGGGAGGGAAGGGAGGTGGGCACTGCCTGCCCCGCTCCACTCGGGATGTGGGAGCCGCCCGGAGTGCCTGGGAGGAGCAGGGGAATAGCTCAGGGTGCCTGGGAGGAGCAGGGAGAGCAGTTTGGGGTACCTGGGAGGAGCAGGGGCATATCCCAGTGTCCCTGGGAGGAGCAGGGGGATATCTCAGTGTCCCCGAGAGGAGCAGGGGACAGGATATCCCGGTGTCCCCGTTTGGAGCAGGGGCATGTCCAGCCCCGGGGCCACACCGCCCGCTCGGTGACAGCCCCGCAGCTCTCCCCTCCTCTCCTCTGCTCTCCGGCCATGTCGGCGCTCTGGAGGGGGAGCCGAAAGCTGCGGAGCGACAGCGCCGGCAGGGACGGGGACGGGGACTCCCTGCTCCGAATGCTGTACCTGGTGAGCGCAGCCGGCACTGCGGGGACGGTCGGGCTGGGTCATGGGCGGGTTCCCAATCCCCGGCTGGGAGGGAGGCGTGTGCCCTGCCGAGGCTCTTTGTTGCAGTGCTGGAGGATGCGGGGAGCCTTGCTTTGTTTGGGCGGGCGCTGCTGCCTGCACTGTGCTCCCAGAGGTGTGCAGTGCTGTGCCACATCGGGGCGAGCTGCCTGATGCCCGGGCACCTGCGTGTCTTTGCATGGCAAACACGGCAGGAAATGGCTTTGAACAGCCAAAGCTCCCCGCCGTGGGCAGCAGCTGTGAGTGTCCTTGGTCCTCCTCCATGGGGAGGGTGTGAGCCTGGCTGCTCTGCCGAGCCCCTTCCCGAGGAGGGGTCAGTGCTGGTGAGCTCCACTTCCCAGCTGGGGCAGCCCTCGGTCTCGTTTGCAGCTCGCTTGAAGGGATTGCTTGTGGGATTGTGCCTCAAGTGTCCTGCTCTAATTCTCCTAGAGAAATCCTGGTTTAGTGCTGTCATTGCCACCGCTGGCAGAGCTGGTGCAGGGAGATAAAAGGATCTGTTTCTCTTCCAGACCTTCCCTACTCCATCCACTTTGTCTGGGAAAATAGGGACAGAGAGGTTTTGGTGAAATCTGCTTGAGAGTTTTCACCAGAATAGCTGTGCCTTGAAGCCCCCTGTGTGCAATGTGTGTCTGCTTTGTGTCTGAAAATGGATTTTTTAAAGGGAATACTGGGTAGACAGGACCGTGCTTGGGGATGAAGCACAGCAGTTGTTGCATTGGTGGAGTGGCGGAGTCATGCAGTTCAGTTCTAGGAGAGAAACAACAATACTTTTATTGATATGGACTGATCAGGTAACCAAGTTTGCTGGTCAGGATGGTGGTGGTTTAACAAGGCTCGATGGTGAGGCTCACTTGGTTGTTTACTGCAACCTCCAGTTGAGGGGTGAGGGTCAGAAAGGACCCTTTAGGCTTTAGGTGCAGCTGGGTCTGCTCTAGTCCCAGACTTGGTCAGTGGGTTGTGTCTGAAGGGTTATATATGCACAGCCAATGCTTTATATCCCTTGGCTGAGAATACAAAGTTCAGCAAGTCCTAACCACTTACCAGGGCTCTGGTGGTGGCCCTGAGCCTTGAGGAGACACCTTGAGACCCCTTCCCACTGTGGAGTGGTCCCACAGCACAGCTGTTCTGTGGACAGGCACAGGTCTGTGAGCATGATTGTGCTGAGACCGTGTCCCAGGGGCGTGGGGTGTGTGATATATGGGCAGAGATGTGGGGCAGGGCACTGGGAAGGCAGTGCTGGCTGTGCCTGGAGCCCTCGAGCGGTTTATTGAGTGTGCACGAGTGGAGATAAGGCTTTGGGAAGTCCTGCACACTTCCTTCCTGCCATATGGGTGTAGCTGCTCCTGCTGGGGCACAGCACATGCCTCCCTCAGTTATTTCAACTCACTGCTGAGCTGGTGTTTCACGCCCGGAGCAGATTGTCGCTCTCCCTTTCTGGGTGACCCATCTTTCCCTGCAGGAATGTGCACAGGAGGGGAGGATCTGCGGGGTGGCAGGCAGGAACTGCTTCAAACACTTGCCTTATTTTGGGGGTTGATCCCAGATTGTGCTTTGTGCATTAGAACTGGTTTCGTTTGTACATTTGGACGTTGAAGCAAAACACCGCTGGACGCGTCTGCCTCGAGCAGTGCTAACAAAGCCAACCAGTACTGAGCAAAACCCTGCCTGTCCTGGGTCTCTGCAGGCTCACAGTGTTGGCAGACCTGAGCTCTCAGCTCTCTGAGAACAGGGGACTTGGGAAGGTGTTTTAACCTTGCTGGAGCTGAGCCTTCACCTACTGCCCCTGGTGGATCTGGGGCTCTTGGGATCAAGGTCACACCTGCTGAACTCTGATGCAGATCTCACCTAAATGCTTGGGTGTGCTTTAGACTTAAAAGCACAGTGAGTATAGGTGGAACCTTGCTGAGAAATAGCAGGAATTGTTGAATAATTAAGGCTAATGAATCTCAAATCTCAGTGACACGTGCCAGGAGCAGAGTGAGTTGGACTTGGACTGGTCCAACTCACTGCTTCCTCCTGTCCTCAACTTGCAATATTTTTCCTTTCTTCCCCATCTGAGTTAAACCTGGGAAACTGAAGGTGAATATTTTCCCTGTAATAAAGTGTGTCCAAAAGGCATTTTTGTATAGAGAGCCAGTTACAATGAGTTCCTGGCTTACACCTGTGTCCTGAAGAAAATGATCCTTTGTGTGATGAGCATCTTTGCTCATGTGCTGTGTGCAGTGGGACCTCAGGGGAGCATTTGCAGCCCTAAGAGACCTCTGAGGAAAGGGGGTGGAAATCCTTCCTCGTCTTACATGGATTGTAGGTGCATGGAGAGGAAATAGCTCTGTGTGAGCAGACTGCATGGTTTAAAAAACGTGGAGATCACATCCGCCAGTGGGTGGGAGTGAAGTGCTGTCCCAGGGGCAGGGCTTTGTCTCCAAACTGCAAGGTTTGTGCTTTATTTTCTCTCTCTCTCTCGCTCTCTTTTTTTTTTTTTTTTTTT
>VWYP01027642.1:12044-24613 GCA_013400435.1 Pycnonotus jocosus | reverse complement strand
AGGCTGATTGGGGGTCAGTTGTTTCACAGAATTACAGAATTACTCATGTTGGAGAACACCTCTGAGATCATGGAGCCCAAGCTGTGCAAATGCCCACCTTGTCACCCAGCCCAGAGCACTGAGTGCCACATCCAGGAATTGCTTGGACACCTCCAGGGATGGACTCCAAACCTCCCTGGGCAGTGCCTGGCCACTCTTTCCATGGGGAAATTCCTGAGCTGGGGGGCTGTAGGGGCAGTGCTGGGACATCTCTGAACCTGGATTGAGGTGCTGTGGCAGGATTGTCAGTTGTGGTCACTGGGGCAGCTCTTTTCCCTCAGCTTCCTGGGAGGGATGGAGAGAGCCTTGGCAATCCTGGGGCTGTCATCACTGACACCAGAGACTATTTCTGCTTCAAACTCTTCAGTGTAATGAAAGATGTGAGGAAGTGATCTAACACGAGGGGGTGAAGTGAGGATAACTGCCTTTTTATATAGGCAGCTGATTAAATATTAAAGAAAGCGGGGAGATGGAGCAGCTCTGGGACACGGCCCTTACGGGGGAGAAGCTCACCCTGCCAGGCACATTTCCAGACACAGACAGAGCTGCTTTCCCAAAGAGCTGGTGCTTGGAGCCTGCAGGGGCTTTAGCTGGGAGGCTCTGCTTCCCCAAACCCCAGTGTGAGTGGTTTCTGCAGAGCTGCTCACAGGGCTGCTGCAGCCCTGCCTGGGGAACTGCCAGGGGGCTGGGCTGTGTCTTTCGTTTGCACAGGCATTTTTGGTTCCCAATTCTTGGGCCTCTCTGCGAGTTTGTCAACCTTAAGTGCTGGACGAGCCTGTTTTAATTAAAATTCACGTGTGTCTGAAACCAGGAATGGAGCTGAACAGCACTTCAATTAATTCGAGTTCTGCAACTCTTTTTTTAATTTTCCTTTTTCCCCACTCACAGAGAGACAGGATAGACACTTGAGCTGCCTGTTGAAAAATCCCCAGGCTGCTGCTGCTGCTGCTCAGCTGCAAACCCCCCTCAGCCCCACGGTTCCTCTGGCTGTGATTTCCCGTATGACCGCCGCTCTTTCCTCTCCCTTCTCTCCCAAGAGCACAGAGCAGGTCGCAGCTTTCTGTCGCAGCCTGCATGAAATGAACCCCTCTGACTGCAGTGCTCCCCCCCAGGACTGTGCAGGGCCCCAGCTGAGCACCATGAGGCAGCTGACGGACGCAGACAAGCTGAGGAAGGTCATCTGTGAGCTGCTGGAGACCGAGCGCACCTACGTCAAGGTCAGCACCCCAGCGTCCCCTCCCCTGCTGGGCTCTCCTGGCCTCTCCTCTGCTGCTCCTTGTGCCTGTCTGCTGGGGAGCTGGCACTCAGCTCTGCCCTCTCTGCCTAAAATGCACCTTAAAGCACTGGAAGGAGGCATTTCCAGAGGGCTCAGATGGCTCAGCTGGTGCACAGCTCCTGAGATCTGCTGTTGATTCTGTACCCAGAAACGTGCCAGTGTTCCCTTCTCCCGCCTTAAATTTTTCATGCCTTAAATATACAAGTGTTGTGTGTAAAAAGGAAAAATTCTCAGATGATTTTTGGAGGATTTTTAAAATCAAAATTCCTAAAATTTGCGAAGTTTCGGAAAAATTCGTGGATGATTATGGATATTTCCATATCCAGAGGATATGTAATCTGTAAATATCCAGAGGGTAGGCTGAGGGACCAACATGGGACTCTTTTTTCTGAATTTTTAGGACTTAAATTGTCTGATGGAGAGATACCTGAAGCCTCTACAAAAAGAAACCTTCCTCACCCCAGATGAGGTACGTTGGCCTTTGCTTGTCTTTTTGCCTGTCTCTTCACTCTGCCCACCCAGCTGGGCTTGTTTGTCTGAAATTAATTTCACTGAATTCCATTTCTTTCAAATAATGGATTAGGTAGAGCATCAAGGTGCTGCTCAGTCATGTCTGCAGCTTGTTTTTCCCTGACATCACCTTGATGATACAATTGGACTGAGAATTGCTGCAGTTCTAGAAAACACAATTTAGCCTCAAAGTGATATCTTCAGCATTCTGCTTTTTTTTTTTTTTTTCTCCTTTTATTAGCTGGATGTTCTCTTTGGGAATCTGACTGAAATGGTAGCATTCCAGGTGGAGTTCTTGAAAACTCTGGAAGATGGAGTAAGGCTGGTTCCAGACCTGGAAAAGCTTGAAAAAGTTGAGCAATTTAAGGTAATCATTGTTTATTTTCATATATTAAAAACACATTATTTGCATTGTCTCATTGTTTAAAGTTTGAGGAGACCTTTAACATTCTCATCATATTTTTGTGACTGTTGCCACTGTTCATGTAAAAACCTGCATTTGTTTTTATTTAAGATTAATTTTCAACTGGTGCTGGTGCTGCTGAAAATTTTTCCTGCTGCACTCGTAGTTTATGCTACATTTAGCCATATAGAGCACTAGAAACCATGTGCTTTTGGGTTCTATTCTTGCCCTTCTGCCAGATTTCTTGCCTTGAGCTGTCAGGAAATGCTAGAAATGGAAAGTTACATAAAATCCTTGTCCTGACAAGTCTCATGTTCAGGAGCCCTCTCAGGCTACAGATCAGAGCAATACATGGAATTTCGTGTTGCCACTTGCAGTCCATGGTGGCAGATACTCCTGCCTTTAGCAGGTGTGCACATTCACAGGTAGAAATGTCAGCTGCAGCTCTGTGAGCTTCATTTAAAGCCCAGCAAAATGTGGGAACAAGTTTCCTGTTGTGTCTAATGCAGTGGTGCTGGTAGTGGAGGCATGGCAAGGAGCTGACAGAATGTTGTTCCTTTGGGGAATTCTACTCTGGCTCTGAGCACTCACCTTGGAAAAGGACAGGATGAGTAATAGTAATAATAATAACTATTGTTATTATTACTATTATTCCTCTGCCCCCTGTGTGCTGTGAGCTGTAAGAGAGGAGTGCCAGTGAAGGATCCTTCCAGAGAAAACTCCATCTCCTGAGTGCTGCTGCTTCCAGCTCTTCCCATAGGAGCTGCCCCAGGCTCCCTTTCAGTTCTGCCCTGGGCCATGTCTGGGAGCAGCTGGGTGTGCAGTGTGGGGTTCTGTGGTTTCAGTTCTGCCCTTGGCTTCCCCCTCTCCCACCCACTGTCCCTGAGCTGCCCACGTGTGGTGTCAGCTCCTCAGCAGGTGCTGTCTGGTTTCCAGGACATTCTGGGATTGTGGGTGACCCTGAGCACCCCCTCATTTCCAAGCAGGTGAAGCCCTTGGTGTGCTGGTGAGGGCTGAGTGTTGCCTGCAGCTCCTCAGTGCCTGATCATTGCAGGCTCAGACACATCCAGGCCTCTCTGTGGCCATTGCTGAGGTCAGGGAGGGTTTCCAGTGCAGCTCTGGAGCTGGGAGCCCACTCCCTGTGGAGTTAGTGCTGCCTCCAGCACGGCTCTGGGCTGGTGATGCTGATTACAGAGGCTGAATCCACACTCCAGGGCTGGGCCTGCTTCGTGGTGGATGAATCAGGGAGTCACAGAATGGTTTGGGGGGAAGGAACCTGCAAGATCCCCCACTTCCACCCTCCCACTGTCCCAGGGTGCTCCAAACCTTGTCCAGCCTGGCCTTGGGCACTGCCAGGGATCCAGGGGCAGCCACAGCTGCTCTGGGCACCCTGTGCCAGGGCCCCACCACCCTCACAGGGAGGAATTCCTTCCCAATATCCCATCTAACCCTACTCTTCTTTTAGTTTGGAGCCCTTCCCCCTTTCCATCCCTTGTAAAGAGTCTTTCTGCATCTTCCTTGCAGGCTCCCTTCAGGCCACCCTGAGCTCACCCCAAAGCTTCTTTTCCAGGCTGAGCACTCCCAGCCTTTCCTCCCAGCAGAGCTGCTCCATCCCTCTGCTCATCCTGGTGCCTCCTGGGCTCACTCAGTGATGTCCTGGTGTGCAAACACACTGAAACTGCATTGTCCTGTCCTCCAAAAGCTGCAGATCACCTGGCTGAAGGCAAAGCAACTCAATGCCTTTTTACTGACGCTTTTTTCTCTTTGAATCCCAGAAAGTGCTGTTCTCCCTGGGTGGCTCCTTCCTGTACTACGCTGACAGGTTCAAGCTGTACAGTGCCTTCTGTGCCAGCCACACAAAAGTCCCCAAAGTCCTGGTGAAAGGTAAGAGTTTGTGCCAGCAATCCTTGCTGCTGGCAATGCCAGGGAAGCCCCAGCCAATGTGGGGGAACACTGGCAGCCTCTAGGAGAGGGTCAGCCTGGGAGAATGTTTTATGGGAGCTGGCAAAATATTTTAGCCCTCTGTCCTTCCTCTTGCCTTCATTCCAATTTGCCTGGGCAGTTTCCATGTCAGAATTCCTAGCAGAGCTTGGCTTGCTGAGCTGGAGGTAAAAGCCCTGTGGTCTGGCTCCTGGGCCAGGGATGTTTTCCTCTGTGGAAGTGTAAATCTCCAGGAGTTACCAGTGCTTCATGCAATTCCTTTTTGGCCAAGACATTAAACAAACAAATGATTCCAGCTGTAGCAGCAGTGCCAGTGAGGGAGGAACTCTTGTGTTTCAAACAACATCTGGATGTCTGACAGTCAGAAATGTTGAGAGTTTTTTTGTTTCTTGGTTGGTTTGGAGGTTTTTGGTGTGGTTTTTCTGTGCACTTTTCCTTTTTTCATTTCAGCTTGTAAACTTTTATTCCCTGTGCTGCAAAGAATACTTGGCAGCTCTGTGGAATACATAAATAAATAATTTGTTGCTAGTCACAGCCATGCTTTCTTTTGGCATTGCTTTATTGGACCCTGATGTTGAAGCTGTAGACTGGGTAGATCTGGTTATTTTGCTTTTCTTTCCATTGCTGACTGTATTTATAAATGAGAAAGTGTTGTGCTTGAATTATGGCATAAACAGAACTTAAAATCCTGTTCCAGAGATAAATCTTTCCAAAAGCCTGGGAGTGTATTTCAGGTGTCACTTGGTGTCCTCAGCTGAGGTGCAGGTAGCTTTTGCATTTGAAACTCAAGTTGCTTTATGGAAATCAGGTGACTGCCTGCCAAAACCCCTCAACCCTGGCAGGGGACATGACTCTAATAAAAGCAATTGTGTGGAATTGCTCCTGCACTGAATAATTTGTCTGTCTATAAATACCACCTCCTCCTTCCCTCCCTCCTTATGCTCCAGTGGAGGGAGCAGCAGAGGAAATGGCAACTCTCTAAATTGATAGCAGTCAGGTAGAAAAGGTGATGGCAGTCAGGTGTCCAGACTGCCTGTGCTCCCAAAATCCGCTGCATTAGCCTCAGCTTGCTGCTCCTGCTGCTCTGCAGCTCCGGATGCTTGTGGTGACTCAGTGCTGCGTTTTGAGGTTTAGTGAGGTAACAAGAGCCAGGCTTGCCAATACTGTGGGTGCACCATGGCTCAGAAGCAGTGACTTCTCACAAATGTCCAATTTGAGGCTTTGCTGAGAGGGAACAGCTGATTAAAACAGTTTGTGCTGCTCTAGAATAGTTGCCAGGCCAGGAGTGCTTACTGCTGTCTGCAGCTCCAGTCTCTGCTCCCTGGGACAGGGACAGCACCCAGGGAAGGGCTGGAGCTGGGCCAGGGGAGGGTTAGGTTGGATTTAGGGAAAGGTTCCTGCCCCAGAGGGTGCTGGCACTGCCCAGACTCCCCAGGGACTGGGCAGAGCTCCAGGAGCATTTGGAGAGCACTGCCAGGGGTGCCCAGGGTGGGATTGTTGGGGGGTCTGGGCAGGGACAGGAGCTGGAGTGGGGCCCTTCCCACTGAGGAGATTCTATCATGGATAGTGAAATTAAAAATTGCCCATGCTGGAGGTGGATGCCTGCTGTGAAATCCTAAATAGCACATCCAGGGAGAGTGGCAGTGACTCAGATCCTGGAGGGTGTAAATTGAATTCTGCAGGCCCAATAAATCCACTCCTCCTTACAAAATGTCTCGGGATAAACCAGTTTAAAGCTGGAAAAGTCACTTTCTGAGGGCAGCAGTGATGATTTCTCACTGACCCTTGCAGCCAAGACAGACACTGCTTTCAAGGCGTTCCTGGACGCCCAGAACCCGCGCCGGCAGCACTCCTCCACCCTGGAGTCTTACCTCATAAAACCCATCCAGAGGATCCTCAAATACCCCCTGCTGCTCAAGGAGCTCTTTGCCCTCACTGATGTGGACAGTGAAGAACATTATCACCTTGATGGTAAGGACTTAACCCTGCTTTGCTCTGCTTCACCTCTGCTCTGGACCCTCCTCCCCTCCCTTCCTCTCAGAGGGTCAGAATTCCCTTTTGCTCATGCCCTGTCTCTCTTCCAGTGGCCATCAAAACGATGAACAAAGTTGCCAGCCACATTAATGAAATGCAGAAAATCCATGAAGAATATGGGGCAGTGTTTGACCAACTCATAGCAGAACAAACAGGGGAGAAAAAAGAGGTAAAAACCAGATTTAGAGAGGAAAGGGCTGTTATTGTGGTGCCTGTTAAACTGGATGCAGTGTTTACCTTTTCTGCTGTGCCATTGAAGTAGATCCTGGTGCAAACATAAATCCCAGCTTGGTTCAAGACCTGAATTGAATTGAATTGAGGCTTCACTGTGGGTGGGGTGGAAGGATGGGATAATGTCCCCCTGAACTGAGGATGGCCCTCACTTTGTCACTCTGGGGGACCATGAGGACAAAGGTCTGGTTGCTGCATCTCCCAGCAGTTGGGAGCTCCTTTCTTGGTCTGTTCCCAGCAGTGTGGTGTCCACAGAGGAGCCTCTGGGCAAAGTCAGGAGCCACAGCAGCTGTGGGGAGGGGATGCTTTGACCACTGCACCTGCTGCAGTCTCTAAACTTTACCCCAAACTGATTATGTGCTTCAATATTCCAACAAAATACAAAGAAACTGCTAGGGGGGAAAAAAAGGACAAAGGAGAACAAAAGGCAAAGAAAATCATCTGGTTTTGACCTTGACTTCCAAGAGCTGGACTCTCGAGTTTAACTTACCCTAGTTTATGCTCATTAATTAAGGGTTTACATGCATCTGTTTGCAGTCAGCTGATGAAGCACTCCAGGAGTTTGCTGGGGGGAATTTTGTTCAGGACTAGACCTGCTGCAGGTTTCCTTGTGCTGCAAACTCCCCTCAGCCTCCCTGGGCTGATTGCAACCCTCGGTGTTGGTGTTGGCAGGTCGCCGACCTTTCCATGGGGGACCTGCTCTTGCATAACACAGTGATCTGGCTGAACCCTCCTGCTTCCCTGGGCAAGTGGAAGAAGGAACCCGAGCTGGCAGCGTTCGGTTTGTATCCCAGGACCTGCATTTCACGTGCCTCAAAGCGTTTATTGAATGCCTGACATCATGGCTGAGCAGATACTGAAAGGGACTGAGCGTGGCCTTCCCCAGGGCTGGTGGGATATGAACAGGGGCTTCTCTCTGTGCTGCAATGCTCAGCTCGGCTCTCTGCTTGCCCCAGGGGCAAGGTTTGAGTGCTTGGGAAGAGAGGAGACCCATTCCAGGCCTTGTGGACTCCCTTGAGGAGAGGCCATGGGAGATGGGCCTGCTCAGTGTGGGGAAGGGAGGCTGAGAGGGGATCCATCAACCCACACAAATACCCCAGGAATCCACACAAATACCCCAGGAATCCACACAAATACCCCAGGAATCCACACAAATACCCCAGGAATCCACACAAATACCCCAGGAATCCACACAAATACCCCAGGAATCCACACAAATACCCCAGGAATCCACACAAATACCCCAGGAATCCACACAAATACCCCAGGAATCCACACAAATACCCCAGGAATCCACACAAATACCCCAGGAATCCACACAAATACCCCAGGAATCCACACAAATACCCCAGGAATCCACACAAATACCCCAGGAATCCACACAAATACCCCAGGAATCCACACAAATACCCCAGGAATCCACACAAATACCCCAGGAATCCACACAAATACCCCAGGAATCCACACAAATACCCCAGGAATCCACACAAATACCCCAGGAATCCACACAAATACCCCACCAACCCACACTATCCCATCAATCCACAGAAATATCCCCAAGGGCTGTCAGGGGATGGTGCCAGGCTCTGCCAGTGGCAGGATGAGGAGCAGTGGGCATGAACTGAAACACAACAAGTTCCACCTCACCCTGAGGAAGAACTGCTGTCCATGGAGGGGGCAGAGCCCTGGAACAGCTGCCCAGGGAGGGTGTGGAGTCTCCATCTCTGGGGACATCCCCAAAATCGCAAATTGCTGTGTCACCTGCTCCAGGTGACCCTGCCTTGGTAGGGGGGTTGGACTGGGTGATCTCCAGAGGTCCCTTCCAAGCCCAGCTGCCCCAGGATTCTGTGATTCTGTGACTCCATGGTTTATGTCTCTGCCTTTCTCCTGCAGTGTTCAAAACTGCCGTGGTCCTCGTGTACAAGGATGGTTCCAAGCAGAAGAAGAAACTCGTGAGTGTGCAGGGACTGTTGGGGTGATGCCGTGGGCATTTCTGGGGTTGGGATGGAGTTTTGTTTTCCACAGAGCCATGGAGCTGGCATGTGCTCTGGCATGTGTGGTCCCTGTTTGAGGAGCTGGGTGGGCACAGCAGGCATTCCCTTGTCCTTTGTTGCCCTGCTGTGGGGTGGATTGTCTGGATGAAGATGTCACTGGGGGTGTGTCTCTTGGCTTAGATTCTTTGGTCGCTGTGTGTGATTAATGTCTGTCACCTCACACCGTGCCCTGGGTGCTGTGTGCCACCAAGCAACTGCTGGCTGCTCTCAGCCACATCAGGAGTGGCTCAGGGATCCCACTGGAGTTTGGGATTCCAAGTTAAAGCTGACAGTGCTCCAGTGGAAGCATAGTCCACAGAGATGTAGGGAAATCAGAGATCCATGCCTGTGGCATAAACCAGAGAGGGACTGGAGGTGCCTCATGGGGAAAGGCAGCAGGCATGGGGTGACTTCACAGTGAGAATCAAAACTCCAGTATATTCCTGAGTGTGTGTGCACCTGGGGCTGGGCTGGGGGGCTTTGGAGGGATTTGCTAAGAGCTGATGGGCCTCAGGGCTGCTTTAGTCCAGATTTCAGCAAGGGCTCCACAGAGGGGCCCCTCAGGGAGCTGCTGGGGTGAGAAAACCAGGATTGCAGCAGGTCTGTAGCTGGGAGCCCTCAGCACAGAGCTCAGGACTGTCTGCCTGCCCCGGGGTGTCTCCTTTCCTGACAGTGTTTGAAATTCTTCCAGGGAGGATCACACAGAGCCTCCATTTATGAGGACTGGGATCCGTTCCGATTTCGCCACATGATCCCTTTGGAGGCGCTGCAGGTGCGGGCCCTGGCCACTGCAGGTAATGCTCCCACAGCTGGATCATGCTCCCACAGCTGGATCATGCTCCCACAGCTGGCTCGTGCTCCCACAGCTGGATCATGCTCCCACAGCTGGATCATGCTCCCACAGCTGGATAATGCTCCCACAGCTGCAGTCTGGCAGGGCTGGAAGCTGTGGCCTTCACTGAGCGTGGTGTAAAGGCTTGGGAGTTCCAGGTGAAGGTAGACACGATGTTCTGCTTGGTTTTCCTTTTAGATGCAGAGACCAACTCTGTGTGTGAGATTGTCCATGTGAAATCTGAGTCTGAGGGCAGGCCAGAAAGGACATTTCACCTGTGCTGTAGGTAAGTGGGTTTCCCTGTTTTCTGTGGCAGCTGCATCCCTGCTGGCCCCCACCTTTCCTTTGAGGCAATCTGGGAACAGTGAGGGTGTTAAAACCTTACTTCTGGAAGGCAGAGTTTTGTACAATCTCTGCAAATAAAGGCAAATAGCTTGATCAGCTTTGCACCTTTATGGGAAAAGCCTTACTGTGATTTTCCAGTTCAACTGCAGCACTGGATCTTTATGACAGGCGTTGTGTTCAGCTGGTTCCTGTCATGGCACCAGGTGCCAGGCTCTGCACTTGGGACACTGCCTTTCCTTTTTTAAACATCCATTGCTGTGGTGGTGGCTGCCCCAGTGTGTTTTTAGGGTTCAGGTAGAGAGCTTGGAGCACAGGTTCATCAGGATCCAAGAGAGCTGATGCCAAGGCAGCTCCTCCTTCCAGGCAGAGCTGCAGGAGCTGTGCAGCTGTGGGGTGTGTTTGCAGGGACACATTGAGCACCACAGGTCACTGGATGTGTGTTGGGCACAGCCAGGTGTGGGTGGCACTGCAGGGAGAGGAAACCTCCAGAGGGCTGAAGGGCTGAATGCTTTAATAATGACCTGGGTATTGGTTTCCTTGGATGCCCACTGCAGTGACCATGGATTTAGCTTTGCTTTGCAAACACTGAGTTCAGTGGAGCCTTCTCCTGGGAAGCGCCTGCCAGTCGATTTGCACTGTCTTAAATCACAGAGCTGGCCATTGTTCACCTCATTTGCAGCCAGCTATCAGCAGTTCCCAAGGGGTGACTCTGCTTTTTGTATTCCCACCTGTTTTTCAGCTCTCCAGAACACAGGAAGGACTTCCTGAAGGCAGTGCACTCCATCCTGCGGGACAAGCACAGAAGACAGCTCCTGAAAACCGAAAGTTTGCCCTCATCCCAGCAATATGTTCCTTTTGGTGGAAAAAGATTGTGTGCTCTAAAAGGTGCAAGGCCAGCCATGAACAGGGCAGGTACTGTAGGGCTACAGACTTTCAAGATCCCAGTAACCCCAGCACCGTTGTAGGGCACGTGGTGGTGTCTGTCACTTGTGTATTAGGATTAGCATTCTCTCCTGTGTATGTAAAAACTGCTGGTTTTCCATGCTTCACTTCCCTGAGAGCCTTAAATTGCCTCCATTTACCTTGCTTTGCACTCGAGGCTCAGCTTCAGAGCCGTGCTGCTGGCATGGAAGGGAAGTGGGATTCCTGGCAGTACCAATGGGCTGTGCACTTTATTCTGAACTGCACAGAGCAGAAGCTGTGTGATTCTTAAAAGCCTGTACAGAATTTCGAGGTAACTCGAGCACTTTTGACCTAAAATGCAGTAGGGAAAACAGCTCCCTTGGCTTGGTTTGAAGGGGCAGCTGTGGGTGTCCTCCACTGGGCCTTTTCAGCTCCATTGCTCAAGGGCACGTGCTCCTCCTTCCCACGTTTGGAAAAGCCTACACTTGGTACTCTCATTTTTGTAATGGCCTGTCCTAAACCGTGGATTTCCCTTTTCAGTTGACTTCAGGCAAAAACAGTGAGAAAATCCCAGGGAAAAGCAGGTTTTCATTTTCAGACCTCTAGATGCTGGAGGGAAGAAATATTTGCCTCCAACTGCAGAGTACACAGCCCTGCTGCATGTTTTGTTCTGGTGTGTTGTTTATTTCTTGTTCTGCTCATTAGATCCAGCACTGTAGACAGCCAGGCTCTCTAAAGTTCCTGCTCTGACCAGGACAGGCCAGACCAGCACCAGCTGACCCAGCTTCTCACTCTGGTCCTGGCTGCTGGAAGTGCCAGACCCCCTTTGAGTTTGGCTCTGTGGGGCATTGGTGTGATGAATTCTGCAGGGATTGAAATCCCGCTGTGGAGCCCACACCTCTCCTACAGATACAATTTGGAACTGCTGAGCCATTGTATTTAATGCACCTTGTGAGGCTCAGGGACATTAAAATGTGACCTCAACCCGAAGGCAGAGCTGGATAAATTCATCCTGCAGGTGTTGAGGTGCTGTTCAGTGCAGGGGAGCCAACTCCAGCCTCAGAGCTCTGAAGCACCGTGGTGCCTGCAGGGCTGCCAGCTGCAGGATTTGCTCCTGCCTGGGGAGATGTTCTGACACAGAAGATGGGAATTGGCTAATTGGGCCAGTTGCTGAGTAGATGCTGAGGAAGGAACTTCTGACAGCTCTTCTGGGTTGGGGGATTGTTTTTCCAGGACCCCAGTAGGGAGGAAGTGAGGAAGGGAGTAGCAGAGCCTGGCCAGGGCACGTAATTGCCTGTAAATAACGCAGCATCTCCAGCACTGAGGTGTAGCCACTGGGAGAGCCGTGGTGCTGCTCTGGGCCCGGACAGGTGTCCCTCTGCAGGGTGTGAGGCTGTTGTAGTTGGTGTTGTGCTGGCAGCAGGGGCTGAGTGAGGAGCTGAGCAGCTGCCCTGGGTGCTGGCTGCCTGCCCGGTGCTCAGCAGCAGCAGAGCTGAGGGCCATGCTCTGTGGCACGGTGATGTGAGGGAGCACAGGGAGCATGGCAGTGCCCGGGTCAGCACTTAGCACTTGGCTCTGTGCATGTGTGCATGTGTGTGTGTGTGTAAAACACCTGTGGGGTTTTATCTTTGTGTGTGCAGTGTCAGCCCCGAGCAAGTCTCTGGGGAGGAGGAGGCGGCGGCTGGCCCGAAACAGGTTTACCATTGACTCGGAGGCCATCCACGGCAGCAGCCCCGAGAAAGAGCCCGCGCAGCCGGCGCAGGGAGGGGACACTGACCGCTGGGTCGAGGAGCAGTTCGACCTGGCGCAGTACGAGGAGCACGAGGACATCAAGGAGACCGACATCCTGAGCGACGACGACGACTTCTGCGAGGCGGCACGCGGGGCGCAGCGGGAGCTGCGGGAGCGCCTGCGGAACACCAGCCTGGCGGGCGGGCGGCGGCCCGAGGGGCACTGCCCGGGAGAGGGGCACTGCCCGGGAGAGGGGCACTGCCCGCCCGAGGGGCACTGCCCGCCCGAGCC
>VWYP01027642.1:0-11936 GCA_013400435.1 Pycnonotus jocosus | reverse complement strand
CCGTCCCCCCCGTCCCCCTCCATCCCCCCGTGATTGCACACTTGCACACACCGTTGCGGCAGCTCCGTCGGTCCGAAGCCATGCGGCCACTCCTTAGGCGACTCCAGCGCTCCGGAAGCGGGAACGAAACGAGCTCGAGGTCCTGTCTCACGTTAACCAAGGGCTTTGACACTATTTTATTTATTCTAAAACGATCAGGGGCTGGAATTGAGTCTGGGGAGAACACAATCACTGGAAAACAAATTACTGTGGGTGTCTTAACCTCCGTGCAGCGGATGGGCTCCAGCAGGAGCGCGAGGCCGGAGGGGTCGGTGGCCCTGGAAGGCGTCGGTCTAGGCTCATCTCCTTCACAAGGAAACTGCCTTTTTAACCTGTACAGTCGCAGTGTTCTGAGCCCCTTTCCCTCTC
The DNA here is from genome assembly GCA_013400435.1 of Pycnonotus jocosus. NCBI lineage: Eukaryota > Metazoa > Chordata > Aves > Passeriformes > Pycnonotidae > Pycnonotus > Pycnonotus jocosus. The sequence goes on along the minus strand of VWYP01027642.1, from coordinate 11,528 downwards.
TAAATGTAAGAGAATATTCATGTATTTTAGGAATGTGTGAGGAAAGGTTCGGGATTTATGTTGTGTTCGGTCCTCTCGGTCTGTGGCTGGTCTAATTTAACGTCGATGTTGGAAGCTCTAGTTTTACATACTCTTGTAAAGATGCCAAACTCTCTTAAAAGAGATCCAAATTTAACACTTGAAGAAATATTTTTTTGTATTTTACCTGAGATGCAGGGGCACAAAGGGGTAAGAGATTTAGGGTAGCTCCACGTCTAGGATACGAGGCTAGCTTTTTGCAGAGGGTTAGGAATGGTGGTTTTATATTAAAATATGAACTGGAAACTCTTATTTAGGTATAACTTTCTTCAGGAAGAGGTTTATTGTATATGTTTGAGACTGGAGTTTAGTTAGCTAATAAAAAGAATAATAAATAAAACGGCATGACCGAATTGCAGTGGAACAAAGGGATCCGTGGTGTGCCCTTGCTGGAGCCCCACAGATCCCTTTGCTCCACTCCTCTCTGGCAGAGTCTGGGCTTAGGGGACAGGGAATTCATGGCCAAAAAACTGACCTCACCCACTGTCCTACTGTGGGTGAAACTAGTGTATTTTAATTCTTTTCTAAAAGCTTTTCCACTGCAATAGAGGATGAAAAAAAGTTCTACGCAAGGAAACTTCAACATTTTAAATCTTTTATTTAAACATCTAAAACAGGGTAAAATGTGACTAAAATCTCATGGTTTTTAAGTAGACTTCCAAATACGAAACACAAAATAGCACTTTTTTTTTTTAGGATTTATATAGCTTTCCCCATTGCAGTCTCACCTATAGGAAAAAAAAAAGGAAGATTATAAGAAATTTTGTTGTTTTGTTGGTATCTATTGATGTTTGACACATCACTAGGTACTTTGAGAACCTGAAATTTTATAATAGCCTTAGGATTATATTTTATAAAATCCACTCTGACTATATTTTAAAACATAACAAAAATTATCCCCCCTTCCCCCAACCATCCATCACCGTCTGTGTGTCCCAGCTGGCATCCTCCCCTCGCCCCCTCCCTCCCCTGGTTTCTGGTGCACTCTCCTCCACTTCTGGAAGCTTTCTCTGGTGACTCTTTTGCTATCTCCTGGTTTTCTTCTCCTAAGAGCTTTAGAGGAGTTTCTACCCCCTTTGTATGATCACACGGTTGTTTTTGTATGCTCACCTGTCGGTCGTGTCCCACGTGCTGGAGGGTTTGGCTGTCCTGGGCTGCTCCCTGAGGATGCAGCCAGCACTCAAATACTGGAAGGCTGGTACTGGCAAGGTACCGTGGCTCTTGTACATAATGTCATGACATGTCCATGTCAAAGGTTCTTATATATTTCTTTTATAAGCTGAAAGAAGGTCTATTTTTATGTTTTTAGTTCTATGAATGGAACGTTGTAAATGCCTGTCAGAAATAAAATACTGGGAAAAAAAAAAACAAACCCAAAAAATAGCTGCAGAGAGTGGTGTGTGGAGGCCACGTGTCACAGGGAGCCTGTGCCAGGAGGGCTGTGAGGTGCAAGGGGGGATACCAGGGAGGAGCTCGGGAAGGAGCCCTCAGGTAAGGCTCTGCTGGTGTTTTGGTGAGGGGACACTTCCCATTTCCCTTATGGCATCCATAACCAGCCATTCCTGCTGCTTTTCCAGGCTGCTCACAAGGAACCTTTCAGTGAGTGTTTAAAAAAAAACAGCAGCGAATTCCAGAAGAATCCCAGTTGCCTCTGAAGAACTCCCCAGCCTCTCAATGGCCAGCCCCTCTCCCTGTGGGGTGCTGGGTTTATCCCAAACCCTGGGAATGTGCTGTGGGTCAGTGTTTTGTGCTCTCTCCTGGGGAGAGCCTGGGAGTGCTGTGGGCAGGCAGAGAGGTGAGTGCTGCCAGGCTGTCCCTGGAGGGGACACAGCACAGGGGAGGAGCTCTGGGGGAAAGCAGGGACAGCTGGCACAGCCCCGGTGCTGGCGCGGCAGGGGCAGGGCACGGGCACCCCCCAGACCCTCTCTGAGGGGTGACAGAAGGGACAGAGGAGGGAAAGGGCATTGAAATGGGGTGGGGGGGGTGCAGCACTTCCTACAGCATCCCTGCAGCAGTGCAGTGCTTGCTGCTTCAGGCTGGGTTATTTTCAGCTGGTAAGGCTACCAGGCTAATCCAGGATCCTCAGGAAGAGGGGAAATGCTGGAAAGAAGACACAGCAAGGGCTTGGAGAAGAAAGCAGCACATGAGTGGTAACAAGTGACACCTGTGTGCCAGCTCCACAGCTGAAATGCATTGCCTTCAATGCCTTGTGCTGCCACCTGCCAGGAACACAGGACAACGGAGGGAAAATTCCTCCTGCATTCCCTGAGCAGCTGGGAGAGGTGAGCACCCATACCTTGTTTGTGTGCCAGGACAGACTCGGGTGTCCCCTGTGCCAGAGCTGTGCCAGGTCCCCAGCTCACAGGGTGCCATCAATCCAGGACCCCTCTGCAATCCCACCTCGGTGCAACAGCCAGGTGATCTGCTGCTGGGGAGAACACTGCTCAAAACAAAACAGGTAACTCAAGGAGACAATTAGAAATACCATGGGGAAAAACAAAGAGGGCTTGAATTGAATTGATGTGGGAAGCTGATCAAAGGCAGAAACTCGGGTGCCTAAAGCTGCAGGGAGGGGTGAATGGAATATTAAATATGTTCTAGGCTGTCCATGGATGGAGGGCAGGCCCTGAATCAACGCCTGGGGTGCTCAGAGTGTGGCAGAGGAGAGCATTTTGCCCGTGGGGATGGTGGGGAGATGGAGGGAGCTCCAGAGAAGGACAGGGGCTGTTCTGGATCAGCGGCTCCCGGGGCCAGGGGAGCCTCTGGCGCTGCATTTTAAACCCAATTGTCCAGCCGTGCTTCCAGCAGCTTTTCCTTCACTTCCTGGGGGAAAACCTGTTTCCTTCTGGGTTGGTCCAGCAGGAATCCTTGCTCCTTGAGTTTCCTCCGTGGGAGTCTGGAGGCTCCTTGGGCTGCACGGGGTTGGAGTTGGGATAAGGGTTAGCGTTAGTGTAAAGGTTGGGCTCAGGCAGCTCTCTGTGCTTCCCCAGGCGTGCTGGAGGCTTTTCCCTGCTGGTCAGAGCCGACAGCCTCAGCACAGCGCCCGGGATGCGTTCGGGAGCGTTCCAGGGGATTCCTGCTGGGCTGGCACGGTCCGGGCTGTGCCTGTGACCGCAGTGGCTGCAGTAAATGATGCTCGGTGCCCATGCCCGGTGCCCTTGCCCGGTGCCGATGCCCTCTCGCAGGCTGAGCCCAGCATTCCCCGCATCCCGCTGCCCCCGCTCCATTCCAGCTGCTGCCGGCTGGCGTCTCCCTTCTCCCGCAAATCCCGGCCGGCTCCTGGCACATCCCAGCGCTTCCCGCTCCTCTGGAAAGCCACAAACAGCAAATGACTCCCGAGCAGCTCGGGAACAGCATCCTCCGCTCTGCTGGCGCTGCACAGCCATCCCGTGCCGGTGGGCTTGTGCGTCATTCCATTAGGGAAAGTAATTTCCAGGGATGGATTCAGCTTCGCTTCATCTCGGCGGAGATTAAACCCCTTTAATTAACTCCTCAAGGGGTATTAGAGAGCAGAGTGACTCTGTGGCTGTTTCAGAGGGGTGAGGCTGGAGTGATCTCAGTGCTGGAGGAGGCAGAGGGATGTGGAACAAAGCTCGGGTAGAAATGCACTTAGAGAGAATCCGCTCCATCCCCTGCCACAGGTGCCGGGAGAGCTCCTAAAAAGCCCTTCAGATCTCCAATAGGAAATGAAAAGACTCAGGCAGAGTGGGAACATCAGCTTTCTTCAGGGTCACTGCAACAGCAGACTATTAGTTGAATCATAGCATGGAATACACCAGGAGAAGGAGATTAAAAGGAAGTTACTCAAAAAGATAAGAAAATCCAATCCTCTGCTCCCTCTAACCCTCATGAGACATGAGAAGAGCAGCTGGTAATGAAGAGATTTTTAAATGCCCCTTCTTTGCCTGTCTCCTGTGCAAAAGAGCAGAGAGAGAGCTGCTGTTAAAGGTAAAATAAAACAGAGAGTGCAGGGATTAAAGTTGTTAAAAAATAGAAATTTTTGAAAGCAGTAGCTGAGTCTGGGAGGATTCCCCCAGTGTGGCAGAGAGGAGTTGGAGCTGTGGGCTCAGCTCTCTGCACTCCCCAGGGAGCTCAGGACAGGATTCCCAGGCAGGGCAGGGCAGTAACAATTCCTGGCATCACTTCTGCAGGCAGCCCAGAGAAACGCTGCTGTGTGCTGGGGCAGGAGCAGGGCAGGGTCAGGAACAGCCCTGTGGGACTGAAAATCAGGCTGGGAGGGTGGGCAGAGGGAAAATGGGGCTGGGAAGAGAGGCATGGAAAGGAAGCACCACAGAGCAGTTTGACTCAGTTGTGGGGGAGTTAGGGCTGGTTTATTCAGGATATTTAGGCTGAAAAGCTGCCAGACATCCTCCTGCTACCAATAACAGCAGCTACACCTGGGGTGTGGAACAGATCTTTTGGGGAGAGCACAGTACACCAATTAAACTTTCTCTTGGACTCCTGCTCTCTGAAGGGAAGGGAAAGAAAAGGAGGTGAGGAAGGGCTGTGCCCATAGTTAACTCTGCTGCTTTTATAGGAGGGAAAGAGCTTTTCTGTGTCCCATGAGGAGCTGGGGTTGTCTGAAGGTAACAACAACACTTCCACCAGGCTCAGGGCTGCATCACCCACCTGTGGGGTCTGGTTTGGAGAGCATTTTCTTCCTCCATCCCTGTCCAAGCAGGCAGAGGCAGCCTTGCCTGCAGGTTGTGGAGTGAACAGCCTTGGGACACGGTGTGTGTTTGCAGGGAGGCACAGGGACAGCAGCACCCTGTCACTTGGCTGGTACGGTGAAGTTCAGCTGAGTTTGGGCCTGGGGGCACTCTCAGCACAGCTCAGAGAAGAGCTGAGAGCTGCAGGCTCGGGCAGGGGCTGATCAAACCCACCACAGCCATCTCTGCTGCTGCCCCTCCTGCTCTGGTGCCTGCAGACAAACCCTTCCAGGGGCTGTGATGGATTTAAGGGGGTGAGGAGGCTTTGCCTCAGTTCCTGTGAGATCTGCTGTCTGATCATCCAGACACCACCAAAGGCAGGAGGCTCAGGGAATCCTCGGCAGCCTTGGTTTGAACAGGAGTAAATCAAAATCAAAGCACTCTGGTAGCTCAGTTTGCCTGCCTGTGGCTGGGGAAAGCTCTTCCCACTCCGATTTCCCAGACAAATGAATCCTGCAGAAGGGAGAAGCTCTTCACCTGCGTGGGACTGGGATGTGCAGCTCCCTTCAGGCCAAACAGCTTCATTTTCTCCTTTAAAGACAAAGCACAGAAAGAGACGTAGTTTGTGTGAAATATTCCAACAAAAACATCTTTTCCTCAGCATGGTAGGGGGTTTTGTTTGGCTTGGCACTTGGGGAAATCACTGATTTCACTGCTACCAGTTTGTGTATCCCAATCCTGGGGTTAACACTTCCTTTTTCTTTTTTTTTTCTTTTTTTTTTTTTTTTTTTTTTTTTTTTTTTTTTTTTTTTTTTTTTTTTTTTTTTTTTTTTTTTTTTTTNTCTTTTTTTCTTTTTTTGTTCTTTTTCCTTTCTCTTTCTCTTTCTCTTTCTCTTTTTCTTCTTTTTCTTTTTCTTTTTCTTTTTCTTTTTCTTTTCCTTTCTTTTTCTTTTTCAGAGGAAACCCAGTGGCCATGGTGGAACTGGGTCGGTGCAGCTCAGCCCAGGGGGACACGTTGTGCCTCATGGTGTTTGTGCCCTGCAATTCTTTGTTTTAATTAATGATAACCAATATATATAAATTATAAATTCTGTGTTATTCTTAGATTACCTCCAGCAAAGCTGTCATAAGCTGCTTTTGTGGGAACACAGGTGGGGAAAATGCCTGAAACTTTAACTTTTGATAAACTAACTCTGATGTGCTTCAGTGAACAAAGCCTGGGAGAGAAAGATGGATTGGTGAGGATTGGACACCTGGAACGCAGAATTTATGGACCACAAGGACATCTGGCAGAAAGCAGAAGATAAAGAAGAGGCTAAAACACGTCTTGGAAATTGGAGGAAAAAGGTACTAAAAACGTGGGTTAATTAGCAGGAGAAGTGAGAAATAATAGCCCACAGAGGATAGAATACTAATTAATGGAAGAGAATTACATCATTTAGAACCAATGAACATGAAATCCTTCTTTTTTTGCTAAAAATGTAGAAATAGGCAGCGAAGTTGTGTATGAGCCAGAATTTTGTCAGGGATAAAGCCACGCCTGACTTGCAGAGGGGGTGCTGGAAGAGGGGAATGCTGAGGCAACCACTCCAAAGCTGTCCCAGCAAACACATTTATAGGGACAGCAGCTCCCTAAGGAACCAGGGAGCCTTGGCTGTGGAATTAAAGCTGCCCCCAGCCCTGGGGGGCTGAGCTTTGGGGATGCTGACCAGCAGGGAGCTAAACTGATCCTGCAGGATGCCCAGGGAAAGCAGGGGAGGCACTGAGCCCCCAGCTGTGCTCACAGCCCCCGGGTGTGGCCACAGCACCTCGTGTTCCAGCAGGAGAGGGAGGAAAAACATAAAGGAAGGGTTTGGGGGAATAAATGAAGGGAACAGCTGGATGTTTGTGAATCACTGCAGGCACAAATGGAGGGAAAATTGCCAATCAGGAGTCTATTGATGGCCACACAATCCACAGTGATTCCATGTGCACTGCCTGGAGCTGCACTGCTGCCTGAGTGCAGGGGGAGAACCTGGCTGTGGCAGGCTGGGCAAGGAGCCTGCAGGAGACACCATGAGCTGGAATTTCGCATTTTTCCTTGGATGTTTACCATAAGCACCTTTTAAATCCCTTTTCTTTTTATTTTCCTTTTGAAACAAAGCTCTTAGCTCTGTTACCAGATTTCTACTCTTCCCAACCCTCTCTCCCTCAGGAGAGCTCTTTATTCCCAGTGTGAGGAGAAGAGGAGCTGCTGTGGCTGCACCCAAGGGGGCACTGAAGGGAAGGGAAGCTGGCACAGGTTGTCCCTGGCAGAGCTCAGATTTGCTAAAGCTCAGATCTGCTCAATCTCAGCCAGAATCCTTCCCGTGACAAACTTTGCATTCAGCAAAGGGACAATCCTGACCCCTTTCTGTGTCCCTCAGCAGAGCCTGGCTCAGCCCCTGTGTCCTGATCCCCCCAAAATGCTGATAAAAATGGGATGTCAGCCAGAAGGATTTTCCTTCACGGTGACATCAAAGGCTCTGAACTAATTTGCTTTTTGTCAATTAGATAAAGATATTGAGTTAATGCCTTTTGTTCCTCGGCAGAACGTTTTAGTCGGTGAGCAGAATTAATTGTGTTGACACAATGGATTTATTGTCCCCACAAAACGCCTGCCTGTTTTCACGCAGGGGATAAAGGACTGACAAAACCCAGTGCTGATACCAGGGGATCCTTATCAAGCTGAATTTGACTGAATTTTGACTTTTCTTGTCCAAAGCTCTTCGTGCCCATGAGAGAAAGAGGTGGCAGGACAGATTTATTTCCCTTTACTGGAGGCAGAAACAGCCCGAGTGTGACAAAAGCCACCCACTCCCTTTGCCATCCCGAGGGACCTGCTCAGCTCCCTCACCCCATCCACCCCAGGGAACTGCTGGATGGGGGAGCAGAGTGTTCAGCCTCTCCCAGGGGATCTGCACCAGCTCCAGGCACACATTTCCCTTCATTTCCCAGCACTGGGGACTCTGCCCGAGCCAGGGGAGCCTCTGGAGTGCCCTGGGGATGGAGCCATGGGATAAACGAGGGGACAGCGGCAGGGAGGGCACAGGAGAGACCCAGGGACAGAGCCCAAGGTGCCAACCCTGCTCCCTCACACTCGTGTCCCCCCTCTCCACACCCTGGGTTGTCTCTATTGCACAGTGAGCTGTCTTTATTTTATTTTCACAATCAGGAGAGGGAAGCTGCCCTGAGAGCCAGCGAGAGCTTGGCAGGAGGAGGAGGAGGAGACGAGTGTCTGCCCCCTGCTTTGGTGCCCCCTGCGTGCTGGGGTGACAAACAGGGGGCTGTGAACTGAGAACCCCTTGGAGATGGTGTGTTCAGGCCCACAGGGAGGAATGCTGTGGCTTTGGCCCTGCACCCAAGGAGCAGGGATGCTGCAGGATGGGATTTAGCAGGGATGTGGGTTCTTTACTCACAGGGGGTCTGTGACCCTGACTCCACAGCAGGATGTTAAACTCTGCTCCAGGACCCTCAGCCCTGCTCTCAGCTCCATCCTGATTGACCTCAGCACAGCCTGGGTCACAGCTCCAGTGGTTCCTCAGCTCTGGAGCGCTGGGAAGGAGTCACAGCTGTGCTGACTGTCAGCATTGAGAGGCTCTGCACTGAGAAAAGCCCCTCAAAGCCTCCCCTATTCCCCACAAACTCTGTGGGATCAGCACAATGTCACCCCCAAACCCCAAAGCACAACCAGAGAGGGAGTCTGTGCAAACACCAGCTGAAGCAAAGGGGGAAATCCCAGAATCTCACTGATTTTGGAGCAGACACTGTGGCTTGTGCAGATTTTAATTCACTATTTGAACTGCAAATGTTTCAGTTTTACACTGGGCNACTGATTTTGGAGCAGACACTGTGCCTTGTGCAGATTTCAGTTTTACACTGGGTGTTGTGTTTTCCCTGACAGTCTGCTCTGGCTGCAATCCACCTGCCACAAAAAGAGCCCTGGATCCTTGGGATGAGCTGGGAGAGGCTCTCCCTCCATCCCACCCTGCTGCTTTCAACAAGCACGGGTGACCTGGCTGTGCCTGAAACTCTCTTGAACTAAAACATTTTAAAAAGCCTTTCAGAGCTCTTGAAACCCAGACGGGTTTCACTCCTTGCTGCCAAAGGTGGCTCATTAAAGGCTCTTTTCCCTCTGTCTTCAGAAACAGTGTTGTGTCTCCTCAAAGGTGTGGGGTCACTGCAATAATCGGTTTCTCTCTTAGGATTGCATGTGGTGGCCTCTTTTTTAAACCTTAATGGAGCTGCTCCGTGCCTTTGGCAGGAATAAAGGATTGGATGGAGGCCCTCACAGTTTCCAAATCCCAGCTCTCCTGGCTCTCCCTCCCAGTGAATGCATGGAGTGAAATTAATTTCCAGCATGGTCTTTTACCCACTTAGAGGCACAGTCCTGCTCGGGGAGAGCACAATGCAGCTGGCTGGATCCACTCCAGCCCTCCTCCATTCCACTTTCTGAGGCAATTTCCCTGTGAGGAGGAGCCCTCTGGCCTTTTGGGGAGGGTGTATCATTATTATCACAATTGTTATGACGATTATTATCTCGAAATTTATTTTTAGAAGGTTTTTTTTTTTGTACTTAAGATGTGAAATTTTATTTATTTAATGGATTATTCCTTTAAATTTTATTATTTATTTGCAATCTTTTGATACAGAAAAGCAGGGGCAGATGAAAGGGGAGCAAGAAGTGGAACCATTTCAGAATCAGGATCACAGACCCATGGATTTTGGGAAATGGGACACCTGCAGGGATGGGCACTCCAAAGCTCCCTGGGCAGCCCCTGCCCCTGTTTAACCCTTTCCATGAGGAAATTCCTGCTGCTGTCCATGCTGAGGCTCTGAGCTGCTCTGCCCCAAGGTGAGCTCGTGTGGCATCCACGGTTTTGGGCAAGGGGCCAGGCTTTGGGAGCTGGCTTAGGAAAGGAAAGGTGCCAGGCAGAACCTCTCACAGCCAGGCTGCCCAAAACCCTGCTGGGAGCAGGCAGGAGGGGAGCAGGGCTGGATGCCCCGAGGTGTCCTGGCTGTGCTGGGTGAGCAGGTGAGAGCAGAGCAGCCTGTTTGCTCCCTGCCCTGGTGTTTGGGGCTCAGAGTGCCCAGACAGGATGGTTCTGCCCCTGGGGAACCTCCCCGGGGTGCTGTCCCACGGGAGAACAGCTCTGGGGTTTGGAGGGGCTTGTAAAAGATCCCACTGTTGTTCTGTGCCAGTCTCTTCCCAAAGCCCTGCTGGTCCAGCAGGGTAAAATATCCCATAAAAAGTAAGACCTGAAGAGTCAGCAGGAGTGAGAATCCCACAGGCAACATCCTTCTCTGCTCATCAGTGCTGCCACTTCTTCTGTTAGAAGAAACTTTGAGAGAACAACAACAAAAAAACCCCCTTGGAAAATCCTTTATAGGGAAGTTGGAAACAGCAAAAAAAATATAACCACTGGCAGGGATAGAAGCCTGAAATGAAAATCTGCGGGATCTGGTGGAACTGGGGCACACCAGCACTTAGGAGATCATGAAGAATTATGCTTGATAATATCCTTGTACACCCTCTGAGCGCGGGGAAAAGCGGATTTTGGCGCAGCAAATTCCCCCCGAACCTGGGAATGTCAGAGCCCTGCAAAGCCAAAGCAGATTTGCCTGCAGCACAGCAAAACTCCTCAATTAATCCTTAGCCAAAAGCTGAGCCTGGCTGTGGCTGGCTGCTGGGGGTTTGCCACAGGTTGGCATGTAATCAATACAGCACATGGTGTATTGATCAATTGATGTGTGAACCACCCAGCAGGGCAGGGCTGGGCTGCTCCAGCAGCCTGGGAGCTGATCCTGGGGTTCCTGAGAGCCCAGCTTTGGGCTGCCAGGGACTGCAGCTGCATCCTGAGCAAACAGACACGTGGAGAGGGATAGAAATGGAAATTGAAACCAGTACAGGGGTAGAAATGGAAATTGAAACCAATACAGGGATAGAAATGGAAATTGAAACCAGTACAATCAGCAGGCAGCTCCTTGGCTGTTTCCTCGTGAAGCTCTGCCCATGTGTAACTCCTAAAAAAGGGAGAAAAGGATAAATCTCCTTACCCTTGCCATTTGAGGTGGGGAAAGGCCTTTCTCCCTCCAGCAGGAGCTCAGTCTGACTCTGCCTGTCTGAACCCTGAGGTTTTAATCTCTTTTCAGGCCTCCTGTGCTCTTTGGAAGGAGAATTTTTTTTTTTTTTTGGCTATCCAGTGATTTCCCAGCCACCTCAGTGACCTGCTCGTGGCCCAGCAGAAAGCTCCAGGTGTTGGAGGAGCCCTCTGGAATGTGCTTTCCCAGCAGCACAGGTACCTTTGGTGGGAGCTGCCCTGGGGGCAGTTAATGTGATGGCAATGATTGTTCCTGTTCTGCTCTGCTGACAGAACTGAGCAGCATTATTTCTGTCTCCTCTGGGTACCCGAGCATTTATGTTGGGTCAGATGCTGTGGGCAGAAATTAAAGAAAATCCAATGAAAAGTGGTGCTGCTGGGGGATAACCTCTAGAATCACAGGATTTTCACATCTCTGCTTTCTCCTTTCTCCTGGGGTGCCAAACCTTGCTGCCCCTTCATCCCCTCTTCCATCAGCTGCCTGGAAACCCCTTCCCAGAATCGATCAGGACAAAACCGCAAACTTCCTTCTAAAAAAAAAAAAAAAGAAGAAAAAAATCCCTTTTTTATTCCAATTAAAACTTTGCACCTTGCTGGAACTGGTGGAGAATAACAAGACCTGATCCTTTTTCATTCAAGTTGATGGGATGGAAGCTCAAGAGAACACATGTTTAAATAATAA
>VWYP01027641.1:92913-149952 GCA_013400435.1 Pycnonotus jocosus | reverse complement strand
AAAAAAATCACAATACAATTACAGTCAATCTACAGAACAAAAGGTTAGTTCAATCTGTAACTAAAAAGCTCCTTTTAAATATTCAATAAATCTCATTTGTATTATATATCATGTTAATTAATTACTAAAAATACACATAGGTCATGTCATGCCCTTGGACATTTTATTACATGTAAATAGTGCATTTCTGCTGATCTAGTAAAAGAATTATAAATACAGCAATTGTATTTGCTGTAAGATGAATTATAAGAAAAAACACAAACAATTTTCCATTGCTATTAATAAAACCACCTCTTTCCTAAGTGAAAACTGCTTTGTTAGCAGGTAAGGTTATAATGTATTGATTTTCTTCTCCTTTATCCACCTCTGGACTTTAAACACTCCATAGAAGTTTTAAGTATGCTTATATTTTGCAAAATATAGAAAAAGTAGAAATATCTCTGTGAGGTTAAGCATTCAGTCTCAAGGGTGCTTTGAAGTTAAAATTAATTAATGTCTGGTAAGCAGTCTGAAATCCTCAGATGAAAGCATCCGTATGGGCCAAATTCTGATCTACTTTATGCAGCTCACACTGAGAGTGGCCCAAATACATTCTGGTACAGAAGATACCAATGAATCATAATAAGTTATTATTATACTACAAAGTCAGTTTGCACGTTTTACAGTGCAAACTACAAATTTGCTAACTGGAAGCACTGTAAATCCACAGTGGGTTTTGAAAGCCTTAGTGATTTCTTCCTGTCTCCATTAATTAAGATGCCACAATCAAAGCTTAGCTGATAATTTGTTGATAACATGAACCGGAAAGGAACCAAGATCACCTCTGAGAGAGGTGACCTGTGCAGAAACAACTTCAGACTAAAGTCCTCCTTAGAATGACAGAAACAGATTTGGGCAGGTGCAGACCTGCCAAGTCTCATAGATTGAGGGTTTAGACCTATTTAGATTTAGATTTAGACTGATTCTCCCCTCACGTTCCTGAACAGCAGATGCCCCTTCCAGCACATTCAGTGGGCACTGTCCACCTGAACACATGAAAAGGATGCTGTTTCACAGTTCTCTTTTTTCTGCAAAAAACCATGCATTAGATCCTAAATTACCAGAGAGGAAAATATCAAAAATTGCATTAAAATAGCAGGCTCAGAATTTAGTAAACAAAAACCAGTACTGAAGATATTTCTACAATCTGTCCAATATAAGCATGTATGACAGGTGGTGCATTCAAGTTAGGAAACATATTATTATCCCTTTTAATAGGCATGGAATTGATATACATTGTCAAAGGCTTCTCCCAGGTAATCTGTGAGACACTGAATAATTCAATGTGGGTTGTCTGCACCCTGAAGCTAAAACCATCTTTAAGAATATGCCAGCAGGTGAATCTTGAGACTTCAACCCTGCTGTGCCAGGAAGCGAGGAATCCTCCTTGGCACATGCAAATGTTTTGCAATTCAAAGCCAAAATCCAGAGCTTGTGCCAGTGGAACCATTTCTGTTCTCTTCACCATGAAGAGGTCTGCTGAGATGCTCCAAAACTAAGAAGGAGAAACAGAGCCCAAAGTATTTTTCCAGGTCCTAGGCTTGCTCACTGTTGGTTGAAACTGGATTAACCACAGCAGCACTAGGACTGACTACTTCTTCCTTTCTCCCCTCTCATGACAGTGTGAACCACAAAACCCATGTAATGGTTTATTGTCTATAACTGTAAAAGCTGAAAATCTGAGGACTTGGCTGTATTCCTCTGTGTTTCTGAAAACAAACTTTAAAATGAAAAGGGAGAGGTTTACTTTCAATAATCTGCTTTTGTATCACACACTTGGAAGAAGCTGTTCTTAGTTATCTGAAGAAGGTGAGGGATATTTTGACCGAAGGAAAAGAGTAGAAATAAACTCCCAAACTTCATAAGGTGACTAATCATTAAATTAGCACAAATCACCTGTCTGTAACAGGTATGTTTCATTTTGAACAAGTAACAGTGCCCCCAAAAAGTCAAAGGAAACTTCAGGTAAAACAAAACTACAAAATACTAAAAAATCACCATCTACTTTGAATTAATGTAAACATTATTTAATGCTATATATTTTAATGCAAAGCAATCACTTTGTGATTGTATTAGTTCCCAAAGATGAGATTACCCTATTTTTTTATCAGCAACTCCCAATTACACTCAAACTTCTAGAACAAAAAAAATTCTTTTCTGATTTCCATTAGATGGAAAATTTAAACCCAGGTAATTTGTCTCTTGCATCATCTGCAATAATAAAGTTTGTGGGTGCCTAAATGCTGCCTAAATGACACCTGTACATGTTAGGTTACATTCAGATTTTTCCCCTTCTTTCATATCTGAATTTCCCCTCTTGGTAACAATACTGCCTTTTTTCATCAACAGGCCCTAGACATGTTAGAAATAGAAGGCAATATCAATATCCCAGTATTGGGAAGACCTCCTGTCTTCCCAAAATTTGTGTACCTTTTTAAAACTTAAATAAACTAATGAATAAAAAAAGAAAATTAATTCATCTCTCTCACCTCATTTACACATCTACAAATAATAAAAGTTATGATAAATACAGCAGAAAAAAAATCTAAATTTCCCATGAAACACAAGCTGCAGAGTAAGGTGATGCCTTTGTCACAAGATCCATTTCAGGATAGCACTGCATATGAATAAAAAAATGGACAGCTCTTTAAATGTCTATGAATAATCAATTGGAAAAACCTCGTGGTTCTATGAATAAAATACACAAACAACAGATATCAGAGGCAGTGTGACAGTTTTGGTAAACTCTGAAAGAGGAAATTACTAAAACAGTAGATTAAAATGAGCAAATGTATACCACCAGCTCTAAAACACATAAGAGCAAATCCTGCAAATCCTGCTATGTCCTGCATATTCTCATCAATCTCACCATTTGTTGATAGTAGTGAGTGAGCTGCATTTTGCTGTGGTAACCACTTGATCTTGTTTATTTTTTCTTCTATCTCCAAGCTCTTCAAATAATCAAATTCAGGTTCATGGCTCTGGAAAGTGCTGTAAACATTGTACTCCCCCTGATTGTAAGGCTCATTTTTACTCTGTGGAGAATAAGAACAACAGAAACTTTGTTTGTGACAGCAATATATCTCCATCTCTTAGGAAAGGTGTATAAGCAACCTTATAAATATAAAAATATTGAAAATTTTATTTAATTTCTCATTTAAAACATGATATTGACAGATTTGTTTCAGCAAGAATAAAATTTCCTGTGAGTATTGAAACATTTAATACTAGAATTTTTGCAGAAATGTCAGCTATTCAGGAAAAGCTTCTATTAATGACACTGTAGATGGGAGTGGGACAAGTGGGATATAAAGGTAAGTGAAGGTATTGTTTTAAATGGAATGGGGTCATCAGGCAAAAGCTATTAAAACAAGGCAGAAGTAAAACAAAAATAACCTTCTTTTTTCTTATATTGGAATTTTGGAGCTTTGAAGCATTTTTATTTGGGACAGCAAACCTACAAGCTAAAAATCCTTACTCTTTTTCATTTCCTGTCTGAACAGGTGACATGCTGTTTTACTGAATCTTGAGATTATAAACAAGTTTTTTAATTCAATTCAAATGAAGTATTAAAAATTAAGCCAGGTTTAATCAAGCTATTAATGACTACATTGGTAACCCACATACCTCAGGTTCCCTTTGGAATATAACAACTCGACCCCCCTTGTCACCAGTAGCCAGCAGTTCTCCAGTGTGGTTGAACTCAACTGTAGAAATAATATCAGCTGGAGGAAGAAAGAGAAAAAAGGTAGATTTTAGACTGTTGCTACAACATGAAGTCACTGGAAATATCAGGCACTCCACAAAAAATACAACAAATGAGGGATTTGAAGGAATACAGATGAATTCACTAATGCAAACAGGCTGCATGCCATTACATTCTAACGAAACAAGTGCAAACATTAAAAAGGCAAATTTCTCTTCCCAGCACATCTGCAGTTTGGGGGAGGAAAAGCTCTCTGGAGAGGATATGCTTCAAGAAGAGCCATCTTTGGTGGCTGTAAAGGTTTTTGTCAGTACTGACCAAGAACAAAACTGGCCTCCTGCTATATGCTCTAGCAATGACCAATATAACATCAGTTCTCTTGCATGTATTATTTATTCTACAACCTTTCTAGCGAACATAACCCCCTAGCATTAGATTTCTCAAATATATATTTGAGTCAAGGATGCAAAAAAGTATGTGCAGCCTGTCCTACCACTGAGGAATGAAGGCAATACCAGAAGTGTTCACTGTGCAGTGCTGGCAAGAGCCCATTCTAATCACTGTTTTCAGAAAATCATTTCAGCACCGTAAAAATGCGTCATCATAAGACAAAAAGGATCTCAGTCCCTCTTTTCCTGATTTTCAACAACTGCCTCTCCCTAAGCAATTTCATCAGTTTAAACAAGAAACCTCATCAAAACCTGAGGCCAGTCTTGAGCACAAATTACTACACATCAGGATGAGAAGGAGAAAGAGGCTCTAGGAGCTGAAGAACTGGTTCTTCTGTTTGAATGACAGTACATGCTAGAATCATAATCTGCAGTTAATCCTACACTATTAGCATAATTTGAATTAAAATGCCTAGTGCAATAGTAAATTAAGAAACCATCATATATACAATCACAGGCAAATGCAGGGTATTACTCAGAGATTGCATGTATGAATCCTCTATAATGATCAGTATTCACTCATCAGAAACATGGGCCAGATTTTGGAAGCGTCAGTAGTTAGGAGCTCCCCTTTAGGCATAAAAAGCTGCAGTTCCCAAACACGTTCATCATCCATCAGCTTATAGTGAGAACAATGAAGTGACAGTGGGCTAAGCTCTTTTGAAAACCTAGCCCCAAATGAGTTCACAGAAATTCAAAGGAATTGAAATAACAAGTGGATGTACCATTTACTTGATACATTTTATGAATTGAAAACATCTGCTCCTATTATTCTTTTAATAAACTAGCAGTTTGGTGTTAGAAAGCTTCTGTTGCCAGTAGCTCTCACAGCCATCCAAAAGCCAGATTCTTACTCAAACATTATAAACTATTTACCATCTAAAAAAGGAAAACTTTGCTCCAATCACAGTAAAGAAAGTATCTGCATTTTTAAACAAATCTTACCTATCAGATTCTTCTAAGTCAAACCAACATTTCTCCATTTTTTTTCTCCACTACTCCATATATAAAGGAGGAAAAGGAAATTATAAATGGATGCGTAGACTTTGAGAAAAATGAAGACTTAAGAGTATTTTGGGTCTGAACCCAAAGCTTCTGAAAGGTAATGGCATTTGATTTTTATGTGGACTTCCACAGACTACATATTTCATAGGTAATAACTACAAAAGCCTGAGATTTACCAAAGTATAAGAAAAGGACAGACTCTGATTATGTTTCATGATGCTCTGGGGTTTGCAATGGGTTGAGTTCGATGTCCAAAAAAAAAAAAAAAAAAAGGGGGGGTTTTTTTTTCCCAAAATCTGAAAATCTAATCTATTTTTCTGGAATGTAAAGTTCATTCAGACTGCTTTCAATGGAAGAACACCTCTTGGCTATTTTCTCCTTACCCTGCAGAATTCATACTTATAGTAGGTGTGGTCACCTGCTTATAAAATGATAGCTGCATGATTTTACTCATTCAAAGCTGTATCTCACCCCAAATCACACAGGCACAACTGCAGAAGCCTCATGCTGATACTCCTTTTAAACTGTGCCTTATTATCTTAAACGTGCAATGAGCAAGAAGGGTGAATGCAGAAGGAGGAATGTAGTATTAAAATACGTGCATATGTATGTGTATGAGTCATGTACATTAGACTTTCTCAACAGGTCACAAAAGAATAAGATAAAGTAGCTGCAAAAGGGATGAATGGCATTTGGACACATGTGTGTGAATACACTTGCTATTGGCCTGGAATAATTCCACAACATCACAAAATATTCTTCTCTACAGTGACAGTGGTCATAAAATATATTGCACTTTACAGAGGGCATCTGTCATTGCCCAGTAAAGTCCACAGCAGTATTTGCACAGCCTTCAATAATAACTGAACCAAGATCATAATAAAACAGCTTTACTTATTATATTGCATTTGTTATTAAAATACCATACACAGTTAGACGATTATTGTTCAAAGAAAAGGACTGTGGGCAGTGTGCAACAATGTTGTTCTGAAGCAAAATTTTCACCCCTTCCCAAGGTGTTTCTTCCAGATACATCTCTCCTTTGTATTAGAAAAATAATCCTGAGCTGGAAACTACCTATCATTTTTAAATTAACTTGTTCTGAAAAAGAGCAGATCCAATATTATGACCTTATAGGCTATGTAGCCTGTTGGTAAAAATTATCCTTGAATTGGAAAATCAGTTTTATTGATCCTGTAAATAACAGCTGAAAACAACAGCTATCTGTCCCCTGTGCAGACACCACCCCTCCCAACACATCCAGCATATCTGTTCAGCAGGTGAACATCAGTCATGCTGTTTTCTTACAAAGGGTTAGCCAGGCTGACTCTTCCTAAAACAGAGAAGGTAAGGACAGAATCAACCAACAAAGCTCTTCATGCTCTTCTGCAGGACATTTCCCCATGGATATATTAATGCTGTAGCAACATCAGCCACTGCTCTCCCAATCCTACAGATCCTCCCACTGCAGAGTGCCCCCCTGAGCACACAGAACAATTAATTCCCAGATTTCAGCCTCTCCAGGATATCTAAATGCACCACAATAGAAAAGCTGATGAATTTGCATGTACTGTAAGCCCTTGGCAAGGGATGGCAGAGATGAAAGACTTCTTCCAGCCTTCTCCTCCACTTACACCTTCCATATCTCTGCTGGCAGTGCCAAGCTTTGCACTGATGATTAGGATTATCAGAGACAGAGATAATTTACCTATTAGGAATAATTATGGGTAACCTCAATGCCAAACGCTTACAATCAAACTGTAAATCCCATCTTTCATAGAGCATTAATCTTCCTACTCCTTAAATTTTCCATTTTGTCTATGTAGAAACGTATCTAAGCTTGGATTTAAAAGTCAAGATATTCAATATTTTCCCTCAATACACAGATGCTGACTGAGAAAATCAGATCCAAAACTTTCAAAAGATGAAAATACTCCAGAGGCATAAACATCTGATTATCTGGTCCACATCCAGCCACTGCAAATTGTCCCAGTATGTAAAATGCATTACAGACTTGAATCCTGAGACTTACTTTACATATTCACAGAAAGATAGCACATTACTCTACACAGAAAGACATCACACCACTTTACAGCTTAAACTGACAAGAAGTTTTTCCTGATCCAGCCTGTGAAGTATCTAATTGATTGACTCTAGTCACCCCTGCCCTTTCATATCTCACTAATTCCTCTTCAGATTCTCAATTTACACTCCTTAAATGTTCTGAATGGCTATGCTGTTAATGGCTGCTGCCTAGCTAGATATATTCAGGTTTTGTGAGATCTAAGTCCATCCCTGTATATCTGGGCACATCAAGGTAAATCAAGCTGATTGTACTGTTCTTTCCACAACTTCATGAGTATTGTTCCAGCACAGACATAGGCAAATGAACTCTCCAGCAGCCCTCGCTCAGGTTGAGCATAGAGATGAAACAAAGGTCAGTACATGTAGCCCAAGTTAATTTTGGCCTTCATTTCACACTATTACATACTTTTCTATGTTCACCTTCTAGCCTCTCACAGCTTTATTTAAAGGAATAAGCTATTAAAAACCATACAGAACATCAACAGGTCTGAATAACTCTACAATAAATTAGAAAAGTCTTATCTATATATTCAATCTTCCTATCATTTTGGGGCACTCAAGCATAAGAGCATGCAAATTTCCACCTAATATGCACTCAGTGAAGCTAAGTGTGAACATACTTACACATCCTCAGTATTTTGGTCAGAAACTTCAAGCAACTCTAAGAACAGCTCAACTGTAATTTTCATATGTTATTTTTACTAAAAATTTCTACCTTTCTGGAACCTTTAATCTGAAGACCATGGGGGTTTTGTGGTTTGTTTTTCTGTCTGGGTTTTTTTTTGGGGGGGGGGCGGGGAGCGGCGTTGGTGGTTTGTGGTTTTTTTGCTTCAGAAGATCAGGAAAGCAAAGAAAATTCTGTAATTATTTCATCCAGCACACAAATGAAGCTTTTTGAACAGCACAGCAAGTTTCAAGGGCAGTCATCGTGCAACAGTACAAGGAAAAGAAGATCAGAGAATATAATCTTCAACTGAATTCCAGTGTAATCCTGATAGAGAATTAAAGGATTTGGAATGGGCCAGAACACTGGAATTAACAACAGTACCCTTCTCTAAAAGAAGCTGTGAAATCCTACCAGCCAGAACAGGTCAGAACTTCTCATTAGTATCACACCCACCACAGTCAGCACAGCAACACTGCCAGCCTGAGCTGACTGAATCAACATCTGGGTCAGGTTTTTGTTGTGTGTGTTCCCAGTGGCTAGCAGGCAAGCTTGTAGTCTACATTATTTCAACCAAGTTCTGACCTGGCCTAACCTTGGTTTGTGAAATCCAATAAGATCACAGCACAATCTGGCATGGCTGCAAGCAATGTTCAGTCATACTGATACAGAAGTCCCTGAGGAGCATAATCTGGAAGAAACAACAAAGAAGCTTTCAACAAAGAGAACCATAAAACAAAAGGACAAATGGCAAATAAAAGAGGAGCAGTATTACAGTATCTCAAATGAAAGGAAGGCCAATACAAAGAGCTGTGCTGTCAGAATTTAGTCTAGACTAAGAAAAAAAAAAGTAGGCAAAGAAAAAAATAGATGCAAAGAAATAGCCTGCTACCTTTTTAAAAGCTGAAGTTTCAAAGGTTTCCTTAAACAGCTAGAAAATAAAGTACACAAAACCTCAAATGTATGAAGGTCTTCTTTTCTGAAATAGCTGGCAGAGAGATCATTGACAACTGAAAAATTTCCTGCTTGAAGTAGCAGTCTCTGTAAAGTGTATTCAAATTGGGCAGTATTATTCACCATCTTGGATCCAAGGATTGTAGGATATCAGGACATCCTCAAAATTCAAGCTAGCACAATGCAAACTGTCCCACATCACACCATCCACCTTGGGTGGGTCAGATACTTAATACCCATAACCAACACACCAGAAAGCCAACTCCACTCTTGGGCAGACAAGACAGAGCATCACAGAATCATAATCTTCAGGGCTGGAAGAGACCTTTAGGATCATCAAGTCTAACCATCAACCCAGCACTACCATTGTAACCCCTAAACCACATCACAAGATACAGGTTCCTTGACCTGCACACAAACTGCCTGATCACCTCTCCAAGGCACAAAAACAACAGAGGTTATGCCCACAAGTTGGCTGGACTTGATGGGGAAGATGAGGAAAATAAGAAACNAACTGCCTGATCACCTCTCCAAGGCACAAAAACAACACAGGTTATGCCCACAAGCTGGCTGGACAGATGAGGAAAATAAGAAAAAGGAGAGCACAAGGATGCATGAGATGGCAAGAGAAGGAGAGAGCATGCAAATGTTAAAAAGAGCATGAGGAAGGGTGAAAAAAAGTGCACCTGAGAAACTACATGCACATATGAGAGCTTAAGAAAGCATGAAAGAGTACAAGGAAATGCTACAATAGAAAAATTGGAGTTTGCAAAGAAGGATCTATCTGTCCCCTCACCACTAGGATTATTTGTCATCCTGGCAAATCTTTAATTTTGCTTTTTTAGCTCATTTATTATGCCTTTAAAGTCTGATGAGTTTGTGCTGAAAAATGGCAAATGTTTGCTCCATGTTAGATGTAGGGACAACACAAAACACAACAGGAAGCTGATTTTGGCCAAAGTAAACTTTGAACACAGATTCTGCTAACATTGGAAAACCTTCAAAGATCAATGAAACAAGGTGATCAATTCAAATGACATCCAGAGATGGGTGTCCACTACACTTCAGGTAGTTATTTTGTTAACTGCCACCTTGCCTAGCTTTTTTGCTAACCCAGGCAACTACATCAAAGGCAAAACCCAAACAGCCCCATTTTATCTTGTCATGCAAGAACAAGGTTTATCAGGCTAAATATCACCTTTCTTCCAGTGTACAACCTCTTTCTGACTTGAAATCCAACACCACACAGTTAAACGTGGAACAGGTCTTGAAAGGCTCATAGAAGCATGACCACTTCAGCTAGGGATGACAGTAAATAGAAGTAAAAAAACCCCGAAGAATGGAAGCAACAAATTTTTCTTCCTTCAAATTCTGGCAAGCACGGTGCTAATCTTTCACTTTTCTTCATCTTTAACCTCCAACTTTTGGGTTTTAGAAATGCTACACATGGTGGCCTGCATCAAGCTTGGGTGACCATAAGATCAGTATGAGACTACTGAGTTGCACAAGTCCATGCATCCCTATCCTCAGGGACCAAGGAAAACACCTTCCCATGCAGACCATCTGAACATATGTTCAATGCTCACTCAAACAGAAAATTCACTTGAAACAGAACCTAAAAAACCCCAAACCCAAAGTCTTAAGCCCCTCTACGAGTGCTTATGACAACTCTCATTTATTCTTTCTAGCCTGGAGATTTAATAGAGTTGGGTTTTTCCTCCACTATTTTTGTATGTGTTTATTTTAAGAGCCTAGAATTTTTTTTAACAGCTTTTTAATCACATGCTAATTTCTAGCTGTATTTCTCAAATTAGAAAAATCAACTATTAGAGCACAGTCAATGTAGAAAAGAACTGCTTACAGGACAAATATGTAAAATAGATTATCTGAGTTCAGTGTTCTGTGCTAAAACAACACTTTATACTGAATACAAGTCACTGAGATTCAATGTTTCATAAACTGACCCTCCCACGTATGTATTCCTCATTCAAAAGCTCAACACTCTTATTTCAGACGTTCTGGCACCCATCTTCCACCTGCAGAGTACAAGGCCTCCAGGAAAAGAGGCCCCAGGGACTTGACCTTCTGCCCACTAAGGTAAATGCAAAGTTTCCCACCACTAAAGTGGTAAATAAGGTCAAGGAACATTTGTCAGATGTAGCATAGCTGAAAATTAGGACACATTTCTCAAAAATTTGGCTACAGTTTTCATGCACTTCAGAGTCTTCACGTTCAAGGTGACCTGCTTAGACCAGCAAGATTGCAAAGGCAGAATGGCTAATTAGCATTATTAATATTATCTTTGCTGAAGTCACCAGGTGCACTGCTTTGTGCCTTCTTAATCTGAACCACACAGTGGAGTGATAAAAAGCTTCCCACCATTCCTTTTAATTGCTATTTAGGGCCCCCCATCAGTGGCAGGCACTGCACCCCTGCAGTCCCGGTGCTGTGAGCCTGCAGCCCTCCCTGAGCACCAACAGGCACTGCAGGGGCTGCTCCAGCCCTGCTTCCAGCACTGGGGATGGCCAAACAGGGGAACACTGAGCCCTCCATCCTGTTCAGCCTCAACAAGACAAAAAAAAATGGCTAGAAAGCCTTTCACTCTCAGTAAGCCATTTGGTAACTCTGCTTGTATCTATTCTTACAAGCAAAGCTTAAAATTGAGAAAACACTGCAGATCAGTATCTATTTTAGCATAAAGATATGCACAGAAAACTTCTAAATTTCACATTCCCTCAAATCTTCTTCACAGCTTACACTGTGTAACACATGCTAGTCATTTACTCTTCTGAGATTTGAGGGGAGGGTAAAAAAAAAAAAAAAGGAAAAACAAAATTGCAGCCAGATTTTTCTTTCTTTGCTGACAGATGAGACCCTCATCTAAGCAAAGGACTCAGTAACAGGCTTGAAACACTCTGCTTGATAAACATGCGCATATTTAGAAAATGTGCCAGTCCACTCCTCTTACCAAGCCACGCTGAAGGACAAAAGAGAAAAAATTGCCAGGGGCACCACATCATGCATTTGCAATTTCCAGAGAGGGGTTCAAACTGGTACCCACAGAAGTAAGGCTGCTGAGCTGGGAGCTGCTGATCAGCTCCATGTTGCTTCCCACCGAGGAGCTGCACAGCCTGGCTGCCAGCTCCAGACAGATTAGAAATGGTGCTGCCAAGTGTTAAAAATGCTAGGCAACCGGCTTTTATGGAGAGCACAGAAAGACCTTGAACCTCGCCCTTCATTTTGGAGCAAATATAAGCCAAATGTGGAAAGCGCACTAATTATTAATATACACTAATTTTATTGTCAGACGTGATTACGCCTGTGCATAATAATTGCAATCATCTACAATAAGAAAATATTAAGTTTTGTTAAAAGCCTGTTCTAAAATGAGGACAAAAAAAAATCCCACCCATATCCCACCCAACTTTAAAGGAGAATAATTAATTTTAAATATATCAAAGACTAATGAAAAATCATCCAATATTTAAAAAATAATTCTCAATAACCAGATTCAATATGAATGTTATTTCCATATATTACATAAAAATGTCAACAGAATTTCACTGCCAGCTGGTTCTGAACTTTCCTTTCCTCCCCTCCTTAACTGAGCAATTAAATTCCAGAAGCAAAGCTCTCAGTAATTCTGTCACAGCAGTTCTCATGTTCAGTACTGGCATTAAACTCCACAGCAACCCAAAGAAATCAGCAAAGAAATGTCAGCATTCCCATTTTACACAAAAGAAAAAAATGAAACAGATCCTCCAGAGTTTTTATCCAAGATCAGAGAACCAGTTTTGATTATACACATACTAAGGGACAGATAATCCATGCTGTGGCTTAGCAAAACATTTCTATTTAATAAAGCCCTTAATCACTTGTCTAGAGACTTAAATGTTCCTATATTCAGCTCAAAGGAGTATGCATGTTGCTGAATGAACACACTGATGGAGTCCCAACAAACAAAGCCTCACAACAGCATGCACCCAGGGTAAAAAAACCCAGTGAGCAGGCTTTTGGATGAAGTGAGGGGCATATAATCTTAAAAATCATTAAGGGCTGGAGCTAGAAGCTGGACTAGAGCCAGAGTCTTTACGCACAGAATGATGACAAGGGAGGCAGAGACACAACACCCCTATCTATGCTAGCAAATGAGGAGTTCCAGGATGTTCCTGGGTTTTGCAGTGCTGTGATTCACACTGTTAAACTGATAAAGAGAAGACCTTGAGAGGCTTTTGGCTGTAATAAATTGCTCTCCTCCAAACACCACCCTAGCGTGGCTCAGAGGCTACAAGGCAGAGCACACACGTGGCCACCATGGTGTGGAAGCTGCAGAATGTCACCTTCATGGGCATGGGCCCCTCTGTGCCAGCTGGTCCCAGGGCTCCCAAACATCCAGTTTGCCCAGTACTTAGGGAGTGGGGCTCATAGGAATCAGCACACTAGCACAGCAACACAAAGTAACATTCACACTCTGCTAGATTATATTATATTAAGGTTTCCTACTGCAGCTGGCAGAGGCTGGGGTTTCCCAGCATACAGGGGGCTCTGGAGCCTGTAGAACAAGCACAAGGAAAACAAACTGTGTTTGCTTTTCTCAGTCATAACCCAAGAGGGTGGATGGCAGTGTTTAAATCTTCTCATCAGAGATTCTGACTACAGCATCCAAACAAACCATATTCAAATACCATGAACAACAGACAGCTCTAACTCACACATCACTAGACATCTCCTTTGTGATTCCCAGCAGTGGACCAGCAAGCTAAGGTCACACACAGGGCTTGCTGCCTGTCATGGGAGCTCCATGCCAAGCCATGTAGATACTCATCTAACATTAGCATCTGTTTGCTTGGCAGGCTCCAAAGGCAATTCAGCTGACAACTCTGAATATGCCTCTGGGTCTGTCACAAGATCATATAACTTTGGGACTTCTGGGAATGCTTAATATTTCTTTGATGAAGATCATGCATATCATAATATATTAGCTCCATTCTAAGCATCCCTTGAAATCAGTGTTTGTGACCTCTCAGAATCATTCGGGTTGTGTGGCTGGATTAAGAGTGTAAACTAAAGCCAAGGTCAAAGATTGTGCAAGTAGCTCTTGTTTGCATCAAGATCTCTTCAGTAAGTTTACATGATGATCCCAAGGAGATAAAAATCAGATTTTTCAGTGTTAATATGGGTTGCTGTTACTGATGGAACACCCAAATCTGCCCCCAAACTTGTCTAAAATGAACAGGATAACTGTATCAGCTTTATTATCAGCCTACTGCTTTAAGGTTTGATGTGCATGTGAAAGTGATACTAAAAAAGCCTTACACAACTTTACATTGGTCTAAAAGCTCGTTTTGTACGATTCAGTTCATAAAAGGCCAAGTCTTTACTTTTTTACCTATGTATATACACATATACATACACACACATGTATGTATCCAAATGAATAAACATGAAGAAAGATGGGAATGCTCACGTGCTTAAAATTAAAAGCAGCTTAAATCAACATATTTTGTCAGGAAATAGAGGAACTCTTGGCCCTGAAACATTGAATTCCAGACAGCTGCAGAGTGAAAACCAAATGTTAAATTTGCCCTCAAGTTTAATGAATTGTATTTCTATAATTACTCATTAAAAAAATTACTTAAAGAGCAGAAGACACTAAAAATCAATGCACCTTTCCCCAGTCTGTGTCTGATAAAGCAACTTCAAACACCATTAACAGCCTCAGGAAATAAACATCCCTGTTTTGGGATATTCCCAATGGACATCAATTACATAACAGGATCAAAGCAGAAAATATTA
Organism: Pycnonotus jocosus; assembly: GCA_013400435.1. Taxonomy (NCBI): domain Eukaryota; kingdom Metazoa; phylum Chordata; class Aves; order Passeriformes; family Pycnonotidae; genus Pycnonotus; species Pycnonotus jocosus. Next base: position 135,254 of record VWYP01027641.1, on the reverse strand, counting down.
CAGATGCTATGGACATGTCTAAAACAGGAACATCTTGCTGGTCAGGCAGTTTCTGGGGTTTTTTTTTAACTTCTGAACGTAGCAGCATACAGGGAACTCAGTCATTATGTAAAACAGTCCTAAAAGCTCTTTCCAGTCTAAAAATGCAATATTGCAAGTGGGAAACCAGATCATTCCCACTGTGTTTACAGCTATGGAATAGGGACTTCAAAGCTTCAAACCTATGTTTTAACATTAAGAAAAATCAGTCCTTCTTCATCAAAAGGTTAAATGCAATTTTTTTCACCCTATTGCTAAAACTGAAAAGTCAAAACCAAAATCATCTGGAAAAATAAACATCACTAATCAGATTTCTGTCTCTTTCTCTCTCCTGTACAAAGACAGACCCAGAGGAATTTCCTTAGGAGTATCTCCAAATCAGGGGGGCTTCAAAGCAAATGGTGGTGGCTCACAAAGCTGCAGGCACCTTCCCCAAGGCCATGCCTCCTGAAGCCATATTGCTTGAGAGCTGTTAATTTGCAGCCCACACAGGTAACATTTACACACCTAAGCCCTTGACAGAAGTGCAAGGCTTCCAGACTCCCCTAATATCCTTGAAGCTGTGCCTTGCAATCATCGCTGGTTGTTAAAATACAGTCCACAGTAATTATTGCTGTGCTCTCAAGGCAGAGCAGCCTTTGCTGCAATACAGCACTTCTGAGACATGAGGCCAACTGAAGCCTCAAGTCTATTTTAATCCCACTATAATTATAAATTATGGATATGTAGTCAAGATGCTTCTGAATTTTTGTTTGCATGAGGGTGTATTTATGCATTACAGACGAACACTGCAGAGGAATATCTGAGCTTGAACTGACTGAACTGGCACCAGAGCCATTGTAACAAGATGCTGTGCCCAAGACATTGCTGCTGTCAGGACTCACTGCCCTGTTCAGAGCTAACAACAAAACAGACCTTTTCACCATCCTCCATTAAGCAATGTTGACACATCCATTAAATACAAAATGAAGAGAAAAAGGTGTTGACAGGTTTCTCCAAGGCAAAACAGAAAAGAAACACACCGGTTAGTTGTTCAAACGACCGTGATACAGGAAAAGTACTATTATCCAAGTCAGAACCACAGAGCAGATGCTGGAAAATTTGCCAAACACTGGTTGAGTGGAGAGAGACATTGTCTTATCCATGCCTGCACCAGCGTGCAGCTGCCTTCAGGCCTCATGCTGCAGAGAAGAGGACAGCTGCAGACCCTGGCACCATTTCCTAACCCTAAAAGAAGCTGGCTCTCTACAACAATGTTTTTATTTTACATTGCTATCCCTTAGTGATGCAATATTTACAAGTAGCAAAATCTCCTCTTTTTATTTCAGTACATCACTGTATTTTTGTAGGAATGCCAACTCCTATCAAATACCTCATTTTTTTAGTTTAATAGCCTCCTGTGTGTGCACTTGCACAGTTAGCAACTAATCCTTTGGAGAAGGAAGTTTGCCTCTACACAAGCTCTGCACTAACTGGAGAGTCCACTGTAAAGCAGTACCATATTGAGTAGATTGTAGGGATTAAGTACATTTTCCACAAACAATAAGGAGGATTTCTGTAATCGGCCTTGCAGAGGGATCTAGATAGATTGGAGCATTGTGCTATGATGAATGGGATGGAATTTCTAAAGTCAAAATGTCAGATTCTGCATGAAGGACAGAGTACAAGCACAAATGAGGAGAGGAGCAGCTGGAGATCAGCCCTGCAGGAAGGGTCTGGGGGTGCTGGCCAGCAGCATCTCACTGTGAGCCTGGAGTGCCCCGAGGGCAAACCCCACCCTGGGTGCATCAAACACAGCCCAAGCAGCCGGTCACAGCAGGGGACTGTGCTGCTGTGCTCAGCCCTGGGGTGGCCTCACCTGGAGGGCTGCCTGCAGTTTAAGAGGATGTTCAGGGCTCTGAATGCATCCAGAGGAGGGTAACAAAGCTGGTGAAGGGGCTGGAAGGAATGTCCTGTGAGGAGTGGCTGAGGACTCTGGATTTGTCTAGTTTGGAGAAAAGAAGGCTGAGGGCTGACCTTGTTGCTGTCTGCAGCTCTCTGAGCAGTGAAGAGAGAGAAGTGCTGGTCTCTTCTCCCCGGTATCCTGTGACAGGCCATATGGAAATGGATCAAAGCTGCATCTGGGCAGGCTCAGACTGGACAACAGGGAAAATTTTTTGACTGAGAGGGTGGGCAAATATCAGAATAGACTTCCAGAGAGGTGGTAGATGCCTCAAGCCTGTCAGTGTTTAAGAGGCGATGCCCTTAAAAACAATGTCTAACTTTTGGTCAGCCTGAATCAGTCAGGTGGTTGGACTACATGGTCATTGCAGATCCCTTCCAACTTAAGGGGTGTACTCTATTTTAATTATTTCACTGTGATCTGCCGTCATGTACTTTTTTCCCCCTCAAACACTAAAAAGAACCTAGACATGAAGAAAGAGATGTATCAAATTATCATTCACAGATCAAAAACAAAGATGGAAGAAAGAAAATTATTTCCTCAGGATGCTGTCATTCAGAGACGATGAACTGAACCTCCAAAATCTTAGTCTGATGCCTCAGAATATACAACAAATTATTGTCTGTGAGTTGTTCATGAGAGTGTTCTTGAACCTCCTCAATCTTCAATCACAGAACTTACATTATAAGAGTGAACTTCAATTGAAATCAATGGGAAATTTAAATAATGCGTCACTCTAAATTTTGACTGTGTTTCCTGAATATTCAGAAATGGTGTTCACTGCATGCAAGGGAAAAATATAGATTTTACCTTAAAAAAAATGTATTATGGGTCCTGCCTCAGAATCTTATGAAGAGAATTAGCTATTATTTCATTCTTCCATGCTTAGAATGGAGGCCTGAGGAAAGCAGCCAAGGCCTGAAAATTCTGTACATCTGTCTCTCTTCTTAAGTCCTATAAACTCCCAGAGTACTTAAGGCAAAAAAATCCTTACAGAAAGGCATGAGGAGATACAGGGACACTACTTGAGGCTAAATTAACACACCAGGGGGAAGTACTTACCAGAGTTTTAAAAGTGCAATCCAACACTCCCTAAAAGAACTGCAGAACCTGACCTGTACCCAAGTATACTCACACAGGGAAGCTGACACAGACAGCAAAGCTTCTTTTTCCAGTAGTTTTGTACATAATTTTGATCTCCTTTCAATAAAAGAGACCCTTTTATCTGCTCACTTCCATCACACTGCTGATTGTGTACCCTAGGAAACTGTCTGCAATAAACATCCAACTATCAAGCAGGCACTAAAATATTCCTTTTTCAGAAACTAGACAAATGACAATCATTATCATAAAGGCCCTATTATGAGAAAAGAAATTTTTTGTTGCACTAATGTTTCTCCTGATGATGTGAAATAAAGAGTCTTTCAAAAGCTGCCATAGTACCTGGCCTGTTAGAGCTAAAAGCATACTAGGCACTTCAGAAAGTTAGAATCAAACCATACAAAAATCTGCATCTTTCTGGTAAAGAAAAGCAGGACACTACGAAGCACACAGAAAAATTTCCAACTCTGGATTTTTTTTTCTTAGTAACTGACAAGATTTACTAGCCAGCTAGTAAAATATTGAAGGAAAAAGGCCAGCAAAAGCATACAAAGCTAAGAGAAACTGCCTTGTACTAATTAGAAACAATGTGCAGCCTGATGACACTTTATAGACTTCAATTAGCATACTCTGCAGGAAGAAGCTTTCAAACATCTGTATGATGATTATTCTCCACTGGGATGTCATTTACAGTGCAAAGTATTAAAAACAGGGCCAAAAAATCAATTATAATCTTTGTAAATGAGCATATTCTTTATCTAAGGGATTTGAACTTGTATGTGGAAATTTGCTTTAAAAGGAGTGACAGAATCTGATTTGACAATGAAAAACAGCAATCCTCCCCCACCCAAATAAAACTTAAGGATCATTAAGATAATAATTTGTATATAAAGTGCTAGAACAAAATATTTTAAGTCAAGCCTAACAAAGCAATGACTACCCCCATGCCAGATTCAAAGAGAGACTTTCATTATGAACATTTTTAGGTAAACATCCAGAAATACAGTCCATTGACCAAGATTACTTGGATGATTAAAAACATGTACACACTAGACAGGAAGACACAAATACGCAAAATTGAGAGAGTAGAAAGCAACCAATACCCAGTGAAAACACTATTTCATCTGGTCCAGATTTAATACATTAGAGTTGTGAATTAAGGATTTTACCCTATAATCAAAGGAAGCCAAAATAATGTGGAAAAAACACAAATTACCAGACAAAAAAATAAAAATTTAAAATTTACCTCAGTAAAATAAAAAGGAAAAAACTCACAAACAAATAAAAACCGTTGTTTGAATGGACTGAAGGTTTCTTTTCTTATTTACTGATTTTCAGACATGTCATTTATCTCAGAGAATATGCTTAGAAGGTATGTGAAAGTAATGCTGAGTTTCATTCAAAAGCAATGGCCAACTGGAGCAAATGGCCAGAAAATTTACCAGCCATTTTATCAGAGTTTTTAATCATGGTAGAAAATCTGGCAGCATTAACCTGACCTTGCAGATCACTGATGACCAAGCACCATGAGTATTTTGTACAGGAAGTAAGATGAATATAACTATTCTCTTGGAGGGAAAACTTTTTTGTCTTTGTGGGGCAGATTAATGACCTACAAATGTATGGCCATACTTCACAAATATGTCAAAGCATGAACTAATGGAGAGTGCAGACACTTGCTGAGTAATGCCAAAAGCATGCCATTCCTGTGCTTTAAAGATTGTCTCCTCATAATTAAAGAGGTACTAACCTAAGGTGTTGCATTTCACCTTTAAAGCCCTAAGCAACCCAAACAACTAGCCAAGAGACCAGGCTTTCTGCACTCTTTACCCCTCTTTCCTTTTTCCTTTTGCTTTTGCAGCAATGATTAGAGAAAAGCTGTGAGTCCCCCTCAGCCATTGTGCCATTTGGTCAGACAGGACCTGGATTTATCAAACCCTCATTCAATCTTCACAGCTCATTTCTCCTGGTGGGTACCTGGGGAGAAAGTAAAAGGATACCCTGGAAGAGTTGTTTTATGAAGCTACCTCTCTGTTTTGTAGTAGGTTACCTGGCAGATGAGCAATTTTAAAATGCTAGTGGGATTTTTACGGTTAAGGCAGTTCAGAACAGGATGAGACACCAATCAGCTGGGTATAGTCAAAGATAAGAGGATGGAGGATGCTGTCACGATGCCTGGACCTCTCCACTGACATGGAACATCATGGCTCTCACTGGTGTTCTGGAAAAAGGAACTGCACAACCTATTTAATATCATGTGCTCTGCAGAAGTAAAATAAAGTCTGAATTTCACAAGAAAATTCAAGATAACTAGGTTAATGCAGGATGTCTGCAGCAGAATTTCAGCTGCACAGCAGTCTCAAGCTATTTTGAGCAGCAGCAACTACTTACTTAAGTAGAATCAGCAAGAGGCCACATTCCCTATTGTTTGGGAATAACAAAGCTGGAACACCTCTAACAGGCTACCTAGGGATTACTTCAGCTAAATGCAGCTTTGTTATCAAAAAAGAAAAGAATTTTTTTTCAGCCTGACAGCACCATAAAAACTCTTGTTCATAGTGAATGACACATGAACAGAGACTGGTATTTATAATTTTCTGCTGCTTAAAGACTCATTCTTGCTCCCATTGAACTAAATGAGGCAAAACTGCCATTGATTTCAATCAGATTGTCAGTAGACCTTAAAGATACTAACCATCAGCACTTATTAATATGGAATTATCAGCAGAAAACATATTGACTAGTTGATCTAAATACTTTATCTTCATTCATCAAAACACTTAATCCAAATGACCAGAGACAGAAAACTGAACCCAGACCAAAGGTCAGGCTGAACTTACAAATTGCAATGAGTGCTGATGCACACTACCAGCAGCAGCAGCATAATGTGCATTGTATCCAATCAAACCAGTGGACAGAATATTAAATGGGAAACACACAGCACACACACACCCCCACACACCTATCTTGCTTTCCCAGCAGTTCAAATTCTGCCTCAATCACAAACATCCTCCACCTTTTCAAATAGAACATGAAAAAAACCATAAAAAATTCACAAAACTGTCTCCTTATTTGCTGAAGCTTTTAATTATAAAAGCCAAAAATTAACTTTTGTCATGATAAATGCTACAATTCTCATAAAAAGCTCTTAAACTACACTGATATTATTTTAACTTCAGAGGAATAATTGATGTACTATAAAGGAGAAGAAGAGTGGTAAAAAAATCTGAATTTAATGATATGAATGGTATTCTGTATACACTTAATTGCATAGCAGTAGCACAACCACTTTCATTACTCTTTATAGCTTCAGATGCCCATTAGCACAATCCCCAAGGTTCCTTATGAATAATTAGATTAGAAAAGGGGGACTCTGATGAAATGCACTAGGATGCAATGCTTATGAAACAGCACATCTTGAATCCAGATGCTGACATGACAACATCATGAAGAGCTAATTTGCACATCCAAATTAATATCATCATGATGATAATACAAAAGAAAGATATGCAAATGAAACAAGCTACAGAAAATAATGTCAAAAAGAACTGAGGTACTTATATTACAAAAATACATCTTTTTGACATTTTAACTCAGTTGGAAAGGTGTAAATAGACAAAATGTCATATTTGTGAGCATGGAGATACTTAAACAGACTTACTAGAGTGTAATTCTCTATTTGGCAGCACATGGGCAAGCTGTTTAAAAAATAGTTATACCCATCAAACATGTGCAGCACTCACATAAACAGGTGAATAAATTTCATTACATTCTATAACACATCTGTTTCTATTTGATTCACTGAATGTTTTTGTATTGTTTGGTGCTTCTTAGGTATATACCATCACCTTAATCAGCAGTGATATATTTCTGAATCTCTGCATGGGGCCAAAAGACAGAAACAAATTGGGTTTAAAAATGTTTTAAAGAGAGTCAGATATTTCTGCAGCTCTCCTGAGTTGTATTTCTGTGTGTTTACATGTCCAAATGGTTAAGAAACATCTCCCTCAAATACACTCAACAGAAAATAATGGCATTTCTGTACAAAGGCAAATAGGTCCACTTCCACTTCTGTCTCTGCTTCATGTACAGATTAAAACACAAGTGCAGGGCACAAGGCAGCCATTTGCTACTCAGACACTGATGTCAAAGACAGCCCCTCTCTCCACATTTTACAGCTTGTATTGTACATGGATCCTGTTTGCCCTATGCATTTGAGAATGTGTTCTGGCAAGGCTAGCATGCAGCTTTTAAGAAAAGTTCATGTCAAGATGATGGGATCTCTTTAGAGTGAAGAAACATTATCATAAACTGAGAAGAAATGATAACATCACTGAAAAATATGGCAGAAACAGAGGGATCAAAATAGATAGACGGGACATGGCAAGAGGCATAAAACTGGAGATGTTATAGATGATAAAATAACAATTTGGAACATAATGACTGGAAATTTTCTTACGATGCAAGGGTAAGGAAAATCCCACTTGATTAAAAAAACCATATATAAAGCTAAAAATAACAGTGTTCTTCACTAAGCATTTAGGAATCTGCTACAAAGTATCACTGAAACAAGGAGATCAATAGGATTCAAGTGATGTATATACTCATGCACATATCCACAAAAAAAATATGACAATAATGACAATAACTGAAAATAACTTTTGACAAAATTTTATTAACTGACAGGCAAATAAAAGAGAAAGGTATATCAAGAAAAAACAAAACCAAAAACCCAAGCCAAAATACAAACCCAAAATAATTCCATTTTTTCACAGCAATTGTGTCAACACTGTGGAAAAGTAAACATTTTTCTGGACAAATGATACCCAGTTATAACAGGATAGTAACAGGTGAAGAACAGCAAATCTTTCACTTTGTGTAGTTATGAGGAAGAATGGATTATTTTTGTACATAATATTACACCTACTACATGCACAACAAAAATTACAGATACTTTGTTATTCATTCTCATGAAACACTTCCTTTTAAAAGAAGTGTGAAGTGCCAGTTTCTTCATTACCACATCCCTACAGTCTTTGCTTACTGAGATTGATCCAACAGTGTTTAAATCACTAGGAGTTCCTTCCAGGGACTTCAAGGGAAACAGTATCACGACCAAAATCTACGAGTAGAATACATTAACAAAACCAAAAATCAAACAACCAGCAAGACAGAGAGGCAACATGCAGTGAGGAAACCTATGTCAGGCATAAGTGAAAGCTTTTATTGGTGTATATAAAAGCATTTTCATGAGCTCTTGCCACTGTAACCCTGATGCTTCCTGTATTTATCTGCCTCTTTTTGTTACCCCTTGCTGTGCACTGTGTAAGTTACAAAATTCTGATGGCATGTTCATTTTAATCCCCTATAAGGCATCATACACTCCTGTGGCACTGAAGTGAATAAATAACATGAGGACTTTTGAGAACACACAACTAAGTGCTCTTAGTCATGATGTATGTTCTACTCATCAAAATAAAACCTCAAATCAATGCAGCCCTTCCTTTGGAAGGAAAAACACTAAAAAGTACATATATTTTAAAAGCTCCTATGCATCACCCTAAAGCTGAAGTTGTTGACAGTCTCCAAATGCATGAATTCACAAAACATCATGCCTAAAGCCAGAGCTGGCACACTGGTTTGCTCCCCTCACAGTGTGCCAGCCACAGTCAGTGCTTTGCAGCAGCACTGAGACCCATTTCTGGACTTACACGGTGCAAATGGATGACATTTTAGTTCCTTTCTTCCCTCATCTGCTTTCCTGTAATTCTTCATTTTCTGCACAAAGGTGGGAAGTTCTGCCCCGAAACATGCTACTCCTGAAACACTCTCAGATTATTTAGGGTGGTTTTGGCAGATACTGGTTTCTAAGTGTATCAGTCTAGGTCTGTTAAGTACTTTATATGCTGCTAAGATCTAACAAGTTCCATGTACAATTTCATACATGTTTTATTGCTAACTTTTCCTGTGGAATGGCCTTTCATAAAATGTATGATACAATATTAGATTTCATTAAATAAGGAGATACACAAAATATCAAAAACCTAAAGAACACAAATATTAACTCAGGATGTCATCTTAAAACAGAACACCAATTCCTGGCATGAGAAAATTTAGGCAGGGAGTTTCTATGAAATATTTTAATATTTACTTTACTAGACATCAAAAAATTATAATAGTTAACAAAGGGTAAAATAGTTCTGGAACAGGCCCTAAGTTTTTCAGACTGCAGTCAGAGAACTGATGACAGATCACAACCACCCTGGCAGCTGCCATGGCTTGGCAGAGCTGGGACACCACATGGCATGGATGTAACATGTATTGTCTTAATATAGTAGTTCTAAACATAAATGCTTTAAAGATATTTAAACATATTAGTAGGACAACAAGAGGACAACAGAAGGTTGGGTTTACTATTACCTCTGCAATATCCCTGCTGTATTCTCTTCTCACATTAGTGTAACAAACTTGCAGAAGAAAATTTATGCAGTTTTGGTTTTTTTTTAATATAAAGAAATTATGTACAGATAAGATTTGCAATAAAGCTCATCATTCATCCCTCCTTGGTAGTCTCTTTATTACCCTCATTAATGTTGCTTTTCTACAGACCTGAGCCACCAAGCACTTCTCCAATTTCTCTCACCTGAATAGGACTGTGGGCCTTATCTCAAGGGTAATATTGAATTATGTTCATGCATTTCCAAGATTTTTATGTACTCATCCAGTCCCTGACTTTCAGAGATCATAACTGGAGCTTTTACTCTCCTTCTCTGGGAATCAACTAAATGCATAATTTGCCTGGACTTGTGATAACACTTCAGTCTATTTAGGTGCATTCACAGTGCTCAGTAGCATAAATTGTTGTTAAAAGAAACCCTTGGGAATCTATATGGTTAAACTTTCACTGAAGCCCCCATATCTTCACAGCCACCTAGATTTTATACTTGCCTAAACACCATGCACATTAAAGAGAGATGTGTATTAAAGATTGCATCTTTAGGTTGTCGTAATATCCTGCTCTGAAATAAAAATGAATGAACTCTAATTAAAAAAGTACTCAAAGAAAAAACAAACTGCTATCAGTGGGGAAAGAGAATATTGTTTCCCCATGTTTAAAGCAAAAAACCCCAACAACAACAACAAAAACAAAGTGAGAAAAAGCACACAAGAAGAGCCATCTCACAAGTCTTTAGCTAGATCTGGAATTTGAGACATAAAAAAAAGTGCCAGTTGATGAATTACAAGCTTAATTACATCTGGGATAAGATGTATTAGAACCCAAAGGAAAAATGATTTGCTGAATGTCAGCATGCTCAGATGCCCACCAGCGAGCAGTCTCTCCTCTATTCCAGGATTTCAGTGAAGACAACATACATGTCAACCACAGTAGAAGAAACACCAACTAATGAAACTGTGTGTAAGCTGTAATTACACTGTCTCAGTGAATGGCACTTGGGGTATTGTGAACAGATTGTACATGTTACTTCACACAGGGCCTAATGAAGCGTTCCCTGTTCTACAAACTTCACCTCTTGATTTAATTAACCTTCATACCTACACATGCACTACCTACCAATCATAAATGTTGGAAACCCCTTAAATCAACTACAGTGCTTTTGAGCTACATTAGGAAAGTAACAGAGCTTTGGTTTGTGTTCAGTTTGGCAGCTCAAAAGTGAACAGCAAGGAAATTTTAAGGTTCTTAGAAAATAAAAACTCATATGGTGAATTTGGCCCTAAATCACCACTCCTAAACATAACATCTAATCCTTTAAATGAAATTGCAATGAAGCAGAATTGATTCATTCACAACAATAAAAAGCAACTAATATTTTACTAGAAGAAAAATAAACAAGAAAATAATCTAAGAGAGCCAACTTCGTAGAAGACCTCTAGATATTAAAACGTGCTCTGTTTTGTAGAACCAATTAGATGGCTAACTCACATCTTAGGTTTGTAGGCATGACTTTGCCCAATACAAATATATAAATATATAAAACTACATCATCTTCACCAACCCTGAAAAATGGAAAGAACGCTCATCATTTTTGTCCCAAATAAAAAAAAGCATTTCACAGACCACAGCAGTTAATCTTTTACAAGTTTAGGACAGAGCAGGCTGCCTACAGCCATCCTCCAGGCCTCCCATTAGCCTTCATCTTCATGTTTGCCAGATTAAAATGTTCCTCCTGTATAAATCCCTGCTCAGACTTGAGCACTCAAGGACAGATCTCTGCAAATGCAAAGGGAAGCTCTGCCTGTTCTGGCAGGAACAAACCCAAGGAAGGAAAACAGCAAACCCTCATTTTCTCTTCTAACAAGGGACAGCCTTTTCTGCTGCCCTGTATCTTGAAAGAACAAAGAGAAAGAATTGCACCTCAGAGAGGCACCTCAATGGCACAGGAGCTACCAGAGCTGCTCCTGGCAGGCAGGGCTCAGCTGAGTTTCCTTCATGAAGACTTGGTAGCTGTGTAATCAACAAAGCAAAACTGACACACTATCTCTGCTTCCCTTCCCCCAGGATTAAAGTTTGCATAAGATACTTAATATTTTACTTCATTAAAAAATCAAGCCGAAATTACTTAATGCACAAATTAGAAAAACACACGGAACTGATTTATAAAATACAGGCTGCATTGGAGAAATATTAGTAAATTCTACACAACAACAAAGAGCAAGTGAAAGCTGTAGAGATAATTTATGTGACTCTCCAAAGCCATTTTAATAGCACCTCTAATAAAAAATTAATCTGTGAAAGTTAGCAAGCATGAAACAGAGGATTGAGACATAAGGGCTGGATAGAAGTTGGCTGAAGGATAAAAGAGAAAGTTTGCCAGGCACAGAAAATGATGACTCTCCTTATATTTTAAAATTGAATCTCCTGTTTTTATATCCAGCTCTAAACACCTACATTAAGAAAAAAGACATCCCTAAAAGCATATGAAGCAACAGGATTGCTGCTTTAAAAAGAACAAAACCAAAACCACATAGAATAAAGCCAAAAAAGCAGAAAAATCCTCAACAAAATGCAACATTTATGGTTACATTTGTCACTCCAGAGTAGAGATTTCAAGGAGAGAGCAGAAACCTGTGTAATAGAGGCCATAAAGCAGGGTTTTAAATTAACTGAGGATTCAGTCAACCTTGACAAGTTAAACAGAAGGAACGATGTCTGTCCTTTTCCTTCACTGGAGCTATGCTACTCATGAGAATATCAACCAATGTCAATTTCATTTTGGCATAAAGGATAATAATTGTATTTATGATATATCCCTCCAAGGCAGCATGTGAGATCACTCAAGAAGGCTAAAATATACAATAATACATGACAATATTTAATATCTTTTAAACCTATACTTACTACTTTTCACTTCAGTAGAAAATTTGCAGCTCATGTAAAGCAGTATCGTGTTTTGCCTGATACCATTTTATTGAATAACTAAATAAACAAGTATGTTGCTCAATAATGTAACAAGAGGAGTAGCTAGGCACATTTGCTTACCTCCTTACACTGCAGCTACTTATTCAAAGGCCATCCTTCACCTTTGTTATTCTCTCCCTGACTCAGTTCTTGGGCCCTGGCAGCATGTTAAGTAATTTGAACTTCAAGATACCAAGATGGAAAAATATTGTAATGTCATAAAGTGCCACATTCCAGTGAGGCCAGGGACACAGAGCATGACAAATGACTGCAATTGGTGTGAGATGGTTGGGGGAGCATTTGATACAGGATAGACCTAGAGCTGCTGTGGTGGTAGCACAGATCCTGTTGGCAGATTGTCCATCACTGCCAGGCTGGGCTCTCACTTGACAGCAGAGATGCTGAAAGTCCCAAGTGAGCTTTGTCTCTCACCTGGTAGAAAGCTAAATTAGAACCAACACCTCCAAACTTCCCTGGTTTAAGCCTGAAACTAAAGGCTCTCAGTTTCCAAGGTGCCTCCTCACAAGCAGAGTATGCACTTGACCCCTGCCATTTTCTTCCCCTCTTCTACAGCATGACCAAACAAGGTGGACTCTCACAAGTCATCTCTACAGAGAGCTCAGCATCAGTTCAGGAATTCACTAAGCATCTGAACACATCTATAGCTCAGGGTGCTCCACAGATTCACTCAGAGTCTGAGTCCACATCAACCAGAATTAAGTCAGAACTGTGTGACTTTAAGCCAAGGTACTTACGACTTGCATACTGAAGCACTCTGTGATCCTGTGTTTCAAATCAAAAGCTGCATCACATGCTTTTAGAAACCTCTATGTGCCACGTGGTACAGACATTCCCTTTTCTCTTTTGAGGTTTCAACAGCTAGCACTGACCTATTAACTGTGAACACACCAAAGAAGACTAAAAATGATACATTATTGAGGACTTAGCAATACTGGAAGCAGATCAATCTTTTGGGGATATCTCCTTTGAGATTTTTATCCTCTTTGCACAATTGACTCACAAACTCCTCTCACAACACCTCATGTGAAAGTCACTGCTACTCATATGAGAAGGCAAAGCTGCTGCTGCTACTGTACACACCAAGACTCTTCGGGTGCTCACAACTCAAAGGGCAGTATGAGCAGCCTGGCTGCTGTGGGAAGTTGCCACAGAATCCTTCACTGCTCTAGTCTACACTAACAAAACTATGGATAGTCCTGGAAGACCTAAAAAAATCAAGAAAATGGTCAAAACATGGTGAAAAGCTTTTTTGTCCAAACTGTTATTTCCATCATTGAAAAAGTAGCTATAGCTTTTATAAACATCAACATGGAGTTTCCTTACAGTGGTCCTTTCCCATCTGGCATGGTGAAAGAGTAACACATAGGGTATAATCCTGGATTTCTATGAATTTTGAATGAAAAGGTAGAGAACTAAGCTCATGGCAATTTTAACACCCTCAGATTCTGGTAACTGCAAGGAGCTGTCCAGGGCAGACCATTGGGTTTGTTAACATAAAAGTAGAGTAAGTTTTAAGCAAGGGCAGTGGCCTTACTTTTCACAAAACAAAACTCTAGATGAATAACATGCCAGAATTCATGTAGCACAAAAAAGAGCACATGCTTCTGGGTTTATAATCAGACTACTTTTCAAAGTCCAAAGCTGTGAACTAATTTATGGCCCCAGTTCACTTGCACTTGCTACTATGGCAAAACTTAAAGTCAATGCAGCTGATACCTGGCTTCCCAGGAAGGGCTTTTCACAGACCTCAGTAAAAAGCCATTTTGCACTCTAACCAATACTATTATAGATCTTACCCAATAATTAAACCTAGATTCTCCTTACTGTTGTTGGCAACAATCAGCTGTAATAGAAACAACAGGTGTTTTGTTTTTCATGGGACTCTGAAAAATTAGGGGTCAGTGAATGAAAGGAGTCCTCTATTTCTTGTGTGCCACAAAAATAAATAAACCTTGATCTGCAAAATCCAAAGCTGTATTATTTGCACTGCTTCAGATTGCAGTTAGAGGCAGGCATTTTACTCTGATCTCTCTGGTCTTCAATTTCAGAATACAGTGCAAAGCAGAATAAAGCCACAGACTTGGAAAAGCTATTTATAGTGCACATGCCCCAAGGGGATATAGCTAATAACTAATTCATTGCACATCACACATTTGAATGCAATATGAAAACTTCCCAGTTTCTTATCAGCACAGGAGAAAAGACCCCACTATGGCTTTCTTTAAAATAATTAAGGATTCTTTACCAAAACATTTTAATCAAACTGCATCTCCACAGCAGTCTCTTCTTTCCCTGCCTTATAGCTATTTTATTAGGATGTCCATACCTACTGGGTTTTGATAAAAGTGCTGATAGAAGTTTTGATAAAATTATGTTCATTTTTCTAGATAACAAATTTATCAAATAGTTTTCCACAAGTTGGATTGAAATCCAATATATTACTGGTCATATCAGTAGGAAACAAATGGAAAAATCTGCTGAAGAATTCAGTGAGCTATGTAACTGTAATACCTTCATATGATGAGGTTTTGGATTGCACTAGTGTTTTTGCTGTAGAGAAAACAGATCAGCTAAGTATTCCATGGACCAGATTGCTGAATATTTTATTACAAATGATTAAGAATTAAAGAAGAGACAGGGAAGATATGGATTTGTAGTACTTGAGAGACATCAATAAGCACATTGAGCTTGTGTTCTGCTGCAAGTGCAGCAGAAACAAAGCAGCAAGCTGACACAATGCTCAGTGTAATAATGACAGCCTTCTTGTTTCTCCACACCCACAATTTTTGTTTTCTTTTGCTTTTCTTCCACATACTGACACCAGGTGTTAGAACAGCTTGACTCAAGGAGAATGTCCCAAGAACAGTGTGGTTTCAGCCAGTTCTGGTGCCAAGAAGGTATCAGAAATAAGCCAGCAGGGGAGGCTGCGAGGAGCCCCAGCTGGTGCTC
Source organism: Pycnonotus jocosus (assembly GCA_013400435.1). Classification (NCBI taxonomy): domain Eukaryota; kingdom Metazoa; phylum Chordata; class Aves; order Passeriformes; family Pycnonotidae; genus Pycnonotus; species Pycnonotus jocosus. The sequence continues at coordinate 119,781 of VWYP01027641.1, read as the reverse complement.
CACAGGAGCTACTATTGCCATGGGACTCTGACAACTCTAAGGGAAGAGTAAGGGCCCTTGGAAACAAAAAGGAATTTAAAAAGTCCAAAAAACCCCCATGAATACCACAGACTATTCTATGGCTCAGACTTAGCAATGACCCACTATTTAACCTGGGCCTTATGCTACTTCTTAATTAAAAGGCAAGTTCTTGTTAACAGGTTTTATGCTTAAATTAGAATTAATTGATATATAGAACAAAATGAACGGACTCCACCAATTTGTAATTCAGTGCCCCTAGGGCACCCAGTTTTTACTGAGTAGGATGACAACATCCCAATTTTACCACAGCAGAAGCAGCATAAAAATTGTTTGTAACACAGTAAACACAGAGTGTAACTAGATATTGTGAGCTTACAGAGCCTTTTACTGATGTTGTAGGATCAGTGAAAATGCTGGCAGACACCACTGAGGAATATATGCATAGACATCCTAATGATATAAACATAACTGCCTTTCTGGTCAGCAGTCTTAACAGAAACAAAAGTAGTTACCTTGCACACATAATTCTTATTTGCAAATTTATCAGGCATGAAGGTCAACGGGTAAAACTTCAATAAACATGTTCTAAATCTCTAATTCAATGTAACAGAAAGAATGCAGATCTCCTTCAACAATCCTTTTAGGGTTTGGGGTTTTTTCCTTTCAGCAGAATATTCTGACTGCATTAGAAAGTACAGCTCAGTGAGCCCTGAACACTCATTTCCAGAATCAGACTTTTTATGGAAAGGATACACTACTTCTTCTCTGTGCATTGATTTTATTAGGAAATGAAGAGAAGCTGACCTGAGGTTTTTTTCAATTTTAGATTGAGAGAGGGCTTCTGGGGTTTTTTGTTGTTTTTTTTGTGGGTTTTTTTTTCTGTTTTCACCTCTGTTGTTTGTTCATTTGACTATGTTTACTTTATTAGATGTTTATTGATCATATGCTTTAGTCTGAATCTCTGTAATATTCAGAAAAGAAATATGTCCTCATTGCAATCGAGTAACAATATATTAACCAGGATTATTAAAGCAAGCAAGGTAAATTATACTGGCAAATATCTGACAAAAAGACTTGCAAACTATAGTTATAAGATGGCTTAAAGATAACTGCTATGCAAAATAGCATCAGCTGCTCAGTTTTAGTCTGAGCAATTCCAGACTACCTGCAACACAAAAAATGCAAAGACTCTACACAACTTCTGAAGGCAGAAATCAGCTGAGTTGCTTACATTGCTAAATATATTAAGGATACATCAGCTATTGAAACTGTCACTTTTTAAATTTTGCTCATACAGTATTTAAAACTTTGAAGACCACAAGTTCTATTTATTCATCCTATTAATTCTTTAATTTTGACTTCTCCCATCAAGTAAATGGCAGATTTCTTTATATGCTAATATTTAAACTAACTTTTATTAACTGCTGCCCCAATGTAAGCTTTCTAATGGCTTCATTACATTAATAGGCGAAGAAATACAATGCTAGCAGAAAACTCTAAAATAAAATATAATAATATAATTTAATATAAATAATACTATACTGGATATAAGTTTTTCTGTGTTTTCTTCAAAGGTCAGAATTATGTACTTTCCCCAGGAAATTCCAAGTATTTAACTTTTAAAACAAAGGAGCAGTGCAAGGCATGTAAATTGCCAGAAATGTAAATTCATTCTTTATCAAATCTGTACATTTCAATGGCAAAAACCATAGCAAACCAATGTATCAATGGCAAAAACCACAGCACGCAGATGAAAGATGTGACAGCACATTCGGGTTTTGGAATCTTTAAATGTATAGTATAACACTGAGTCAGCACCTTCTCTGCAACACAGGGAAGTGAAAATGTCTTTTTGAAAGAGCAAGAAGAGAGGGCTAAGCAGTGATCCCCTCCTGAAGTGTATTGATAAGCACAGCCCTGCAAGGGAACATGGTCACCAATCACTGGTGATTGCAGCAATACAGGATGCTGATGTGCCAGTACATCACCTGGCCAGGAGCAGCTCGAGCAGCTAAAGAACCAGCCTCTGAGCTGCTATCCATGGCTGTTCTGCTTCCAGGTGGGCATGCAGGGAGAGAAAACTAACCACTACAAAAGCAAACACTACAAAATAGTGTATTATATTCACTGCTTGTACAGAGCAGGGCAGAATAACAGCAACAAAAAGTTTCTCTACTTTACATTTTAAGGTCTGTCTCAGTGTGTACTTATTACATGAGTACAGCCAATCCTCTCCCAAACCAATCTAGACATTTCTTCCAACAAACACCTGAAATCTGCATCCTCTCCTACTTGCTTCCCACTATATTTATCACCACTGAAGGACTGGAGCTAATAACATGATGTGTATATCACCACAATTTAACTCCAGCTGGAGCATCTTGAGTTTCATTTTAAAAACTTAGTTATATATGAAGACCATACAAATAAAGGGAAACCTTATGGATCAAGTGCTCAAAAACAATCACAGAAGAAACTTGCCATTGATACTTTTCAACATTCCTTTCTATAATTAATTCATTTAGTGACTACTAAACTAACATAAAATCAGTCTGTGATTATGCAGCCAAATGCAAAAGCAGATGACAAAAAACATGAGCAAATTTCCAACTTTTCACCTTTTAACTTCATTAAACATGTTTTTCATTTAACAGTAGCAATGTCCCTGAGTCTCAGGTATTTCTAAATTCTGCAATTAGTGACTATTAAAGCTCTCACTTATCAACTGGATTTTAAAGCCATCTTCAGCATTTCACCACTGTTGCAGTACTATCTATGCTAACAGAATTTCTTCATGCTCTATTCTTAGTGCAATGTGTGGTTAAGGAGAACCTAAGCCATCCTCTTCTCTCATTTATCAGGGCCTGTCCACATCTGACACATCCAGACCAGGCATTCACCTCCAGAGCCTCATGCCAAAGCACACAGTTAGCTTTCGGTTTCTTGCCAGCTCCCAGATATTTCCAGTGTAGTGCCCACTTTTTCTCTAAAGAAAGATCCTTTCTCAAGCCCTTTTCTGTTCTAAAATTATTTTATTGACAGTCAGAAATTTCCTAAGCATTGCAAATAAAGATAGAAGCACAATATTTTATAACTTAAACCCACTGTAAAATACCATCAGAATTTCCTAGAACTAAGAAAATTAATTGACCTCACTCACATTTTAATGGAAGGTGTCCCTGCCCACAACAAAGGGGTTGGAACTAGATGATCCTTAGGGTCCCTTCCAACCCAAACCTTTCTGTGATTCTATGATTCAAATGACATGCCCAGATGTTGAATAGATAGATATAAAATAGATATAAAGACCTACCACAAAAACCTAGCAGTGGATAGGATAAGGAAGCATTTAACACAGACCACTATAGCCATCTGCAAGTCATCATAGACTGCATCACAACCCAGCAAAAAAAAAATCTAATCATCCTCCTATCCACTAATGATACACAGAGAAAATTTATCAATTATCTGTGTGCCAAAGCGTGACCTGTTGCTGTCAGTTGAAAAGATAGGCATATTGTTCAGTTATTCTTGTATTGTACAAATTAAACAGGAAAACTACCAAAACCTTTCATTAACCTCCCAGCAAGTATGTCTTTCAAAACAATTACTATCAAAAGAAAAATGACCTATAGACCAATTTTCCGAGGCGGAACACCAGAGGCACCCATTCTTTGAACCTAATATTCTTTTGCAGACAACAGAACACAGACATTATACACCAAATTCCAATCCGTATGTAACTCACAAATGGAGTGTGAGTGACCTTTCACTGTGGTCAGCTGATGGTTCAGTCTGTGGTTGGGACAGGACCTCCCTCAGCAAGACATGGACATTCACAGGGGCCAAATGCACCAGGCAATCTGACCAAGCGTTCACTGGAGAGCCCAGGCTCTCTCTCAAGTGCTTAGTGCACTTAGGAGGAAGCCACTGGAAGAATTTGTTCTCTGGGCACACCACCAAGATAAGGATAAAGCTCAGCATTTGAAGGTGGAAGCAGTGAACAGCTGCAGCCCAACAAGGAGCACAAAAGAACCATGAAGATACACACAGAAAGCATCCCCCCTTTCTATGGGCAAAAGACAAGACAGCTTTGAATTCTTCCAACACAATATCTAAACTACATAAAAATTGAAATTTTAATAGTCTGTGCAACTGGATTAATATTCAACCAATGTCATGCTCAGATAAGACATTTAAAACTCTCCCTTAATCAGTCTTAATTTTTAAGTGTTATGGACAATCTAAATAGAGAGATATACTCTACTGGATATCAAAGCCTTAAAATATTAACTAGCAGTACCACTCAAAAAACCTTTAAATTGGTAACATTCTATATTATGAAAATAATGCCCCTGTAGTGCAGGAAAGACACAGGTAGGAGATAGAATATTTTCTCATCTAAAACAAAAAAGCAGAGAGAAGTTCTGACCTCAGAAAGCAGCCAGCTGGCACTGAGATTTCTTGCTCATTCCAACAGCTAGCTGAGATACCAGGGCAGATATGGAAACCTAATTATTAACTATCATTTAGAATAGTACTTACTGATCTACTTTTTCCTTTGGATAATACAGATGTTATATTATACTCAAAATGTATGCTTCGTTAGAATATAGTCTAACATAGTTAATTTTACAATTGTTGAGGATACAAACTAAAATTATACTATGTGTCAAAAAGGATGTCCTGATTTACGTTTGCACTTTTCTTTTCCATGGGTAGTAAAACCAAATAAAGTTGTGTTACCAACAATCTCCTTGTTTTGCCACTGAAGGCAAGTTTGTGAATCTCAGGAGAGTCTACATTTCCCACCAAGCTGCAGACTCGTAAGGAGCTGTCAACATCAAATGCCAGAGCCAGGCCAGAAGTCTCTTTTAATTATTTTTTTTTTTTAAGACCAGTGGTGAAAAGACAGTCCACAAGAGTGGGGACAAATTGTAGTGTCACAACTACCCAAAAAGCAACAGAATCAAGAGTCAAATTACATCAAAAACGGTTAGTATACATGACTGTACCTTGGTCTATCATTTGGAAGATATAATCTATCAGTGCAAGCAGTGCAGCTTGTCTACTATATTTAGGGCTAAACCCAGATGGATTCAGTCAAGGAAATCTGAGGATTCTAGATGCCACCAGAGTCGCCTTGCGCACAAGCTTCCTTATAGCTTTCCCTAAAAAACAAAGAAATTCAAGACAAAAATGGTGAAAACTTTCCTCATCTAATGATAATTTTTCAAGCAGGAACAAAAGTGCTGACCCTGTAAGCAAGCAAGCACGCACCTTGTTCTCCCAATCACTTTCAATGATAGAAAAACTCTTCCTCAGTGGACATCCCAGATTTACAAAAGTGAGCTACGAACTGTGGCCCCGATCTTCCCAGCTCCTGTATTCACCTACATCAGTGCAATTAGCTGAGACTCAAGAGAGTTTCCTCTCTCATTCTCATAAGTTCAAAGAAGTAGAAACTAGCTTTAGAATTACCAGCCCTGATCTAAGTGACTGAAATAATTAAGTACCTTGAAAATTCCTTAATGTGAAATCCACTGTATAGCTGCTGAAAGGATTCAACTCAGATTAATCAATTTACCCTCCACCAGTAGTTCAATAGGATGCCTGCTAAAGCAGTTTCAAGAAGCATTAGCTGCTTCAGTCAATAAAATTTAAAAAGGAGCCCACAAAATCACTCTACAGGATCTAGAGAACAGGTGCTCTTTCCCTTTTAAAGGCAGGATCTTCCTAATGAGAAAGAAAAAGTGGTAAGGAAAAAAATCACACAACCATATGAATAAAATGCTCTCTTTCATAGAAATAAACTGTATTGCCATCATCTGAATATAAGGAGAGGAAATTAAGGAACTGAATTTTATATTAATATTGGTATTCAATCCAAAGCAGTCTGAAGTAGCAGTTTCATTCCAGGTCTGTATAACATCAAAGAGAAAAACTCTGAACCCATGAAGAAATATCTTCTCCATTTTAATTTGCATTTTTCATTTTTCAAAAGCTTTTCTTTTCTAGGAATAACATCAGAAAGAAAATACATGCAAGCACTGAGCAGGAAAAATAATATTTATTATACATTCCAGGTTGATTTCTATGGTTATTTACACATGCTTATATTCAAATTTTCAGATCTTTAAAATTAAGGAAGATGAAGTGCTGTATCAAAGCAGTTCTTTTTATTAAGGCATTATGTCAATCTGGTCCAGACAGCAGCAATCCATTCAGGTTAGTTACTCAGGTGTGTATTTGCATGCACCACACTCCCATGAGAGGAGTTTTCTTTCTACTTACATTTGCACTTTTAAAAGCAGTACTATTAATAAATAGTGAATCTGAACCAAGCCCACAGTATTCCTTTGGTGGAAATGAGGCAAGTTCTCTGGGTATGCAGACATCACATCTCTAATACAGAATTTCCAAAATCAGTGGAGGTGCAATGCTTACACCAGCAAGGGGCTGGTGTCCATCACCACTTGCAGATTCAGTTTGAGCAGTGCAGAACCATCAGCCTGTGTCTGCAACAGGTGAATTGTCAGCAAAGCAACATGGAGCAGGTCATGGCTTGGAAGAACCCACAGGAGCACAGAGTATTCTTCATTTAATGAAAATTTAGGGACACTTCTCATCTCCCATATCATACTTCCCTTAAAAAGGCAGAGCTCTACTAAATGAAATCGCACTCCTTATGACTTGCCTCGCAAGCTGGGTGGCTAGTGGACATGAGGAATTATTAGCCAAGGGCAATTTCTAAGTGAAGTCATATAGGAATACACATGTACTTTCAGGATGAGCCAAAAACCAACCAAAATTAATATCTTGCATAAATGTTCTTGAAAAAGCAATGCAAGGGACATTGCAGAAATTGCTTTCAAGAGCTTGAATATTCTTGCCTGCTTTCCAGCTTAAGAAATTTTAGAAGCTCAACACTTTTTAAATGATATAATTGATTTTTCTTGAATCAACACCAAATTAAGTTATTTCTAGATCATCTATGACAGCACTGGAAGAACTAATATAAGTATTTATTTACAGCAAACAATTTTACAAGAACTCTGACAAGTCATATTTCTATTATATCTCTGGAAGACATTTGTTGAGGTTTTCCACATTTACATTTCAAACCATCATCCCTTAATAAATATCCCTGATACCAGGGACAATAATTGTCTCTTAAACACTGGCAGTGTGCTTATGAACATTTTGATTCATAATCAACTTCAGGATGTCTTCCATGCTGTTTTGATACCCAGAATGGTTACAAACTAGCCTTGCTGTCCATAAGTACCCTCCATGCCTTTTAAATGCATGCCACCAAAAGGCTATGTTCAAGAAAAAATGAACTCTCATTCTTTGCTCTCCCTCCTGTAACTACAAATTTATTTATAGTCAAAAAAGATCACTATAAAATGTCCCATGTTTAATAGAATGCAGAAGTATCAGCCATACTTTAATGCTATAATGCCATAATGACTGCTGGTCATTCGTATACATCTTGCAACTTAGTATATCGTTCTTTAAAGTAAGTTAAAAACTAATAATAAACAATAAAAGCTCACATAACAGTGAAAATCTCAGCTGAAAATATCAGAAGATAAAATATCAGTGAACTCTGTCACTAAAATCACGTTTGTAAAAAGTGAGCATGCTTAAAATCCATCTCCTGGGCGTGTGGTTTTTATGTACTCATGCATCCAATGGCAACAAAAAAATGTGAAACACCACGTGTGTTAAATTTGACCATCCAAACCCATAAACTCAAAATATATTTGCTGATTCCCCCAGACCTTTCTAGGGTTTTCACTTCACTCAAAACATTAGGAGATTGTCCTATGAATATTTTTTAAAGCATAGATTTGACATAAAGAAAAATTAATAATGGACCTAAAAAGACTTTAGCCTCTTTAGCTACACAGTCAATGGGAACAATCCATGTTCTACTTATTCGGATAGAGGAATCCCAGTGCAATACATTAATATTTGCTCCATATTATAAGCAAAGAAGAGTTTTACTTTTCCTTTTAGTTAGCTGTGACACGACTGGTTTAAGCTCTGCTGGTTTTCAGTTTGTTTTGGTTTTACTTTGGGGTTCTTTAGTACTGTCTTGGGAGTTGGATTTTTCATTGTTTGTTGAGCTGATGCAAATCTTCATCTTGATCTTTTCAAAGTCATGTACCACATGCTTACAAACCTCTGTTTCTTGAACATGATTATGGCTTTATCATTATGCTTTACCATTCTGGTGGGTGCACCATGAGGTTTACCTGGGTGTCCAGGGACAGTGAGGAACCAAACACTGAAACTGAGCTATTACAGATGTCCACCAGCTCATGGTCTCCACCAGCATCATTTAAATCCTATCCAAGATTCAATTTCATCACTTAGCTATTATTCTTCATCAAATCCCTGATAACTAGGAGGTGATTTTGTTCACAGTGACAGCAGAGATATCGTTATTCACTGCCAGCATTTCACTCCACAGAGGGACATTATTACCTGCATACAGAAATGAAGGGGTAGCATGTAAGGCTCTGGGAGAGCAAACAAAAACTGTCATAACACTTCTGGGAGGAAAAGGCAAAGGCTTCTTCAGGACATCCTGCTATCCACAGGCAAAGGACTATGCCCCTCTATTGTATAGAGCACACACGAAAAAAAACATTCTTAGAAGAAACGTGGACAAGATTTTCTAAGAGACTTTTCCCTGCTAGGCAGTTACCGATTTTTCCCAATGGAAAAGCTGTCAACAACTGCCTAGCAGGCAAAAGTCTCTTAGAAAATCATGTCCACAAATAAATCCCTTCTCTGTCTAGTTATTTCCATGTTCAAATACATGTTCCCACAAACTCATCAGGTGCGCTGTCTACATCTTGATGGACTTTTAGCATGTAGCACCATCTTTTGAAAATGTCCTTTCTAAACTGAAATCTAAAAGTTTCATTTTTGCTATAGGCACGAGTTCAGCAGTAAGTTTCTTTGTATAAAACAAGCTGTCTTTTATTTGTCCTGCTGATGTAACAGCAGCTTGGATGGCTAGAACTACCTTACCTTCAAGCCAAGAAGCTTAAAACTTTGAGAAGACCAGCAAAAGTCCACTTTTCTTTTTTGAGTAGTTCAATTATCAGAATAGCTCTGTCTCTAGCTTGTCTTTCTTTTATCCTTGTAGCACTGCCAGCTACATGTCATCATTAGAGCTTTAAGATCCTTACAGATTATCTAGCAGTAGTCCAGAATTTTCTGATTAGCCAAACAGCAACACTAAAATTGAGCAGACAAGCAGCAGTCTGGTAATTCTCTATGAGCAAACAATACCCTTTCAGAAACACACTACCATTTAGTAACACAATGAAAAACAATCTAACATGGATACAGAATTTTAAAAACTAATATTGTTTTACCTATGAATTACTGATACCTTTGGATGATAAAACAACATAGAGAAATTAGTTCAGTTATTCAATTTTTACCATCATCCTGGAAAAGAACCAGTGCCTTTTACCATCATTACCAGCATTTAGTTACACATCACAATATATACCATAAACATAGATTGTGATATTTTCTTGAAATTCAAACTCTGCCATTCTCCCAACCTCTCCAGAGCCTTCAAGCCAAAAATATCTGCTCATTTGATACAGCTCTAGCCTATGTGACCAATTTCTTATTCTGGGCTGAATCATTACAAAAGCCAGCTGATTGGTTAAAAATAATAATAAAAAAGCTGAATACCATAGCAACTGGCTTGCAGCCTTGCTAACATACAGGAAGGATTTTTTACTTGAACAAGAGCTACAAGTGAAAACACCAGGCCAAAATCTGATCTGGCATGATATCAACAACACAATAGAAACACAGAAATTACTTGACCTCTCCCCAGTCTCCTTCCTGTAATATCTTCTCTGCAGCAGCAATCTTCAGGTTCTTGTTAAAACACAGTTCAAACAGCAAATTAAAACATGTGCTATGGTATTGATTCTACATATACATCAATATGTGGCAGAATCTTTGCCAAAACAAATAGGATTAAATGGTGAAAAATCAAGTAATGGAAGCAAAACAATAATAGAGCTTGATCTTCAGCTTTAATTAATAGTCATATCACTCCATAATTAAAGGGATTCGAAGTTTCTAAAGGAACATTTCTAAATACAGATAATTTTAGTGATTTAGCCATCGCTTTTAGGAACATATCAAAGTAGTCACTTAATGTCAATGCCCTCTATGAATTGCATCAAATCCATAAGGAATACATTTGAAGCAGCATATTGCTCTGGAATTACTGCAAGAGTATGTGTCCAGGGCAAGGTTTTGGCAGGGGGTTGGCTCCGTGGGAAGAGACCAGAAGCTGCCCATGTTGGACAGACCCACTGCTGTCCCAAACTGAGCCCACAAGCAATTCTAGTGGCACCTCTGTGATAACATATTTAGGAAAGGGTAAAAAACCTGTTTGGCAGCTGAGAGAGAAATGAGAAAACATGAGAGAGCCAGCCCTGCAGATGCCAAGGTCGCTGAAGAAGGAAAGGGCAAAGGTTCTGCAGGCACCAGAGCAGAAATTCCATTGCAGCCAATAGAGAAGACAGTGACAATGCAGGTTGTCCTCCTGCAGCTGATGGAAGACCACAGTGGAGCAAATCTCCACCCTGTAGCATATGGAGAGCACCAAACCAGAGCATGAGCAGATGCCCTAAAGGAAACTGCAGGCCATGGAGAGCACAGGCTGGAGCAGGCTCCTGACAGGTGCCATGGCCCACGCAGGAAGCCCACACAGCAGCAGATTTTTAGGCAAGAACTGTAGCCTGTAGGAGCAGCACATTCCTGATGGACTGTACCCCATGGAAAGAATTCATACTGAAGTAGTGGAGAAGGACCTGTGTTGGCAAAGTTCATAAGGGACTGTATTCCTGCAGCGGGATCTCATGGTGGAGCATGGGAAGAGCATCAGCAGAAGGAGCAGCAGAGATGAAATGTTATAGATGGAGAGTAACTCATTCCCCATTCCCCCTGCTCAGCTCAGGAGTGGTGGAAGTTGGCAGGAAAGTTAGGAAGGACAGAGGGAAGTAGAGTGTGGGAAAAGAGAGGGGTGAGGGGAAGGTGGGTTTAGGTTTGACTTTTTTTTGTTACCACTAAATTTCTGTATTTTTAATTAGCAATAAATTAATCATTCTCTAGTCAAGTATGTTTTGCCTGTGACAGTAACTGGCGAGGGATGTCCTCTCCTTATCATCTTTTCTTCCCTTGTACTGCTGCAGGTGGGGACTGAGAGAGCAGCTTGCTGAGCACCTGGCAGCCAGCCAAGGTCACTCCACCACAGAGTTCTCGCATTTCGGGAAAAGAATAAATTTCTACTCAGCAACTTAAGTTATGAAGTCTTTGCTTTGAAGAAGATGTACCCATCTGTTCTAGGTCAGCTCTAATAGGTATTTACTGCATTGAACAGTGAAGGATCACAGCCCTGTCTCTTCTTCAACCATGTTTAGGGTGGCTTTACTCAGGAGATTCTATTTGCCTGCATTGGAAGATGCTCACTGAGTTTGGCTTTGCAGGTCAGTGGAAGTGTCAGCTCTGTTCCTCTCTGTGAATCAAAGAGGTATTCAAAACCTGCTAAGTACTGTTAAGTGAAGAAAAGACACAATACCCACAGCACTAGTATTAATATTAGGACTAATTTTTAAACCAAGTCAGAGTTAAGTCCATAACTGCACAGTAGCAAATTGATTTACTTGATCTATAAGCATAGTTCCTGAGCTTTTACTGGCATTATGGAGTGTTACAAGCCACACACATCTATGAAAATCCATGTACTTTTTTGCCATTAAAATAAGAAGAACCTTACTTTGGGTTCCTGAAAATAACGGCTTTGTTTTCTAGCAAGGAAATAATGAACTATAAGGGTTATATATACTTGTTAATATGTTTTCTATATCTGACAATGGCCAAAAAATGTTTAAGGTCTTTTGACCCCCAAACTCATGCAGTCTTACAGGAACTTTATATTCCCAAGAAACTCATACATCAGAGATCACAGTCCTTGAATTAACAAGATATACTTTGGTTTTGGGAGGTGAGTCCATCATACTGGTAAATTGTTTGACATGTTCTGTACATGTTGAAAATGAGCACATTTCTGTTTTGTCTCACATTTCTGATGTATCATAAGTCAGATATGAAATCAGCCTAATTTTAGCCTACTTACTTTATTTCAGAGTCACAGTTTTATTTACTTCACATACCACAAAACAGTGAAAAAATTGGCAATTTGGCTCCACAAACAGTAGATGTCAAAAGTAAAAATTAAAAAAAAAAACCAAAAAAACCCCGAAAAAAAACAGGCCAAAGAGAGCCCGAGAAACTTAGCAAAGCTGCATTCAGGGTTTGAGTTGCCCTTGACTTTAAAATGTGAGAGTTTCCAATACTTCCCTTGCTCATCAGATAAGAATGCTTGATGGGCTGATTACCACAGTGATCAGTCTTACTGATTTTTCATACTTTTAGAACAGGATTTTATGGTTAGCTTCTTTTGATTTTCCTTTATTTTGCTTACAAGGGATGAAGCAAAGAATATTTTCTCACTTGAGCTCCTACCCAGGAATTCACATCACCTGCTTTATGAAAAAATATGAATTGGTACTCTGTGGTTACTATTACTCACACAAGCATGCCTTTTCCAAGAAAAATCTATACATAAATGTACATTGGAAATACTGTCATGCTCCTGGAAGTACGGCCCTAGCAAGATCAGATTTTGTTCTCATGCCAGTATTCTATTCAGCTTATGTAAATGACAATCTATTCTGTTCCCTGAAATGGTAAATTTTCTCTCAAGAGTTTACAATCTTAAGTCAGAATCCAGAACAGAGGACAAGCCAGAAAAAAAGGTTATTCATTCTGCATACTTAAATGTACATACTCACTCTTGCCAATATAAGTTAGAAAAACGTGGATCAAGGGCAGTAACTCATTATAACAAAAAAGGTCAAACTCAAGGAGGACAGGAATACAAAACTGTCAGTGACCTCAGCTCTGAAACAATTCCTCCATGCTCAAATTGGCAGGAAATCCATGACAAAGATACAGCAGAGACCCAGTGACTGAAGTACACAATGATAAGGCCTAAAGTAGTGCTTAGAGTACCATTAGAATAACCATTAGAGCAATGGCTCCAGCTGTTCCCAAAACTTTGGGAGAGGGCAGCACAAACGGTTCAGAAAGGCAAAGACAAAGCTGAGATGCTGTTACCCTTCATTTGCCCAACAGAAAGGCATCATTTGAGCCTAAATACCTCCATTGTTCTTATTACAAATAATTATGATAAAATTATTATTATGACAAAATAATTATTTAGTAGTATTATTAGAATTTTTATAACTAACTTGAACAACCAGTTTCTTTATTAAAAAAAAAAATGGTAAACTGTCTATGAATACATATCTGCATGTCAGCCCAACTGATGGGTGTCAGTACTGCTCAAAGGCCCAGGAAAAAATTACAGAACTCTTAAACACAAAATAAAGTATCTTAGCACAAGCACAGTACACTTATACAAAAAATAATCTCCATGATTATAATTCAGTTACAGAAAAACATCTAAACCATTAAACAGATGTGCAGCATGCTGAGTCTTAAGTTATTACAACCTTTTAATGTAGAGCCTCATTCTTTCCTATAATATTTAGATTTCTGGGTTCAACAGTGAGTCGACCAATTCAGTTCAAGGTGTTCTGCAAACTAAAGATGTTTGCTTGGTTAGTCTCAGAAGAAGCTTTGTTAAACTAGGAATTTAAAACAGGCAAGCCTATCCAAACACCTTGTCAAAGATCCCCTGCATTATACACAAAATCAGCAGCCCTGCAGAACTATGTAATATCACTCTCTGTGAGAAGTTTTTCATGCTAGTATGAAAATTATAAACTGCAGCAGTGAAATGAGCTATTTTGTCAAAGGACACCTGTGGAAATTGTAGCTAAATAAGGACAAAGAGTCTTTATTTTAGATCACTGAAAAGGTCTACATCTACACATGGGTCACTAGTACAGAACACAGAGTCAGTATCACTTCATTCCGTTTTCTGTAGCCCAGTTAAAAATACAAATGAAACAGTGTGCACAATACAGTTAGTGCAGGAGATACAGAGAAAGGAGAAACAAAGAAAGACAAAAAAGGCTTTACTTTTATTGTAGATATTTAGGGTTTGCATTATATCTGGGACATCTCAGAGTAAGTAATAACACTCACAACATGCACGGTCTATATGTAGCATGTCCTCTAAGACACAGTTGTTTTGAAAATTTTTTATTCACTGCTTGTAAAGTGACAGAATACAATCAATGAAACATAGACACCTTTATCACATTTGCTCTTTGTAAATTCCAAGGTCCATTGTCATAAGGGTTTCCTGTAACAAGCCATCTGGGATGAAAACAAAAATAAGTGACAGGCATCCCTACCTCCCAGTCCATCTCCTGAATCAACCTCACAGATGCTCTCCCCTTCCATATTGTCTTTGGGATGCAGCAGAAAGCAAGACCTTCCTCAAGTGATTTGTTCAGGCTCCAGAAGGAAGCTGAATCCACCCAATCTGCAGCCAGCAGGTGATAGCTTTCAAATAAAAACATAAAAGCAAAGCTATTAAGCCACCTCTGGTATACAACAGATTCATTTAATTTCTTCCTTAAACACTCAACTTTTAAAGACTCTTTGTCAGTTAGTTCTACATCCAACACTGCAGCTCCTTATATCAATACAGTCTCTTCAGTGGGTATCTGAGCTCCTTTTACTTTGTAAATTCAATGGTAAGTCACAGTTCAAACCCTCCACCACATATAAAGAGGTTACATCAGTCCAAATCGCAGGATTTTATTAAGGTGGAAAGCCTCATCACAGATTCATGGTCCTTCACATGGCCTGACAGGACTAGGAGCAATATACTGTATATCCACATGATTAGCTCTTCTCTGGCACACTCTGAGTATTGTGAAACCAAATCACATGCAGTTTGCAAACAACTACACAGAGTGAAAGAACACAGTTCATATGGGTTCACTTTCTTACAATTCCTAGGGCTACTTTAAGGATAGGTAGAGAGATAGCATCTCAGTTTAGCAATGGATTTGAAAAACAGATGAGTATAAAGAAGTAAAGCGTAAAGATGGGTGTAGACAAAATAATAAACCCACCTCATGTTTCATTTAAGAGAAGGACAATAAGAGAGCAAAATTAATTTCCCTTAAATTGAGCCTAAATAGCTGATTGTTTTGCTATTACTGCTCTGCATAGCTAGTTTTTACCAGCACCTTCTCTTTCTGAATAAAAGAGAAATAACTGTCAATTAATTAAAATAAGTATTAAGGAGTCAAGAAACATCCTCACATTTTGTATTTGAGAGGCAAAACCAGACAAAAAGCAATCAGAACAGCATGTAGTTACTAGGTTAGTTTTGCAGGAGAGAACTATGTATCAGAATGTGTCAGATGCTCATGATCTAGACAGCAAAGCAAAAATGAGCTCCAACACTCATCTAAGTGTGAGATTTGCAGTATGATTCTTTTTAAAACAAAGGAAAATGGAAACCAAAATGCATCCAAAAAGAGGTCTCTGCCACAAATGAACTCAGACAGGCCAAGAACAGACAACACAACGAGAGAACAATGATCAAGTATATGAATGATGTGATACATAAAACTGTTCAGGTATCATTAGTAACTTTGAGCTAGTCATGGAGCAATGTATTAGCTGTTTTCTTGCCAATTTCAAATGAGCAAATAACAACTAATTTCTATTTGCAGGTCTGTGGCCTTCTCTTTTGCTTTTCCATGTCACTAGGAAAGCATTCAAACAGTCCCATGTGACTGTGTCTTATTGAAGGTTTGGAAAAGGGAAAAAAATTATATTAACATAAATTGCCCTGCATTCAACATGAATTCCCTTCTTCAACTTCCTATCACAAGAAAACAATAAATACTGTAAACAAATCTGTATTCAGACATCAAGTAAAAGAAAATCACTAGTTCAAGTCATTTTATTGATAAAAATAAGAGCATACCTAGAAGTCTCACACCAGATGAACTTTATTTCTTCAGCTTCTTCAAGCATCTCTCTCAGTATCTGCATGTTTTTGTTGATTTTCCGCTGGTTGAGCCAGTGTAGGTGTATGCCATGTAACAGAGCATGCATGGCACTGTAAAACACTGAGCAAATTCCAATGGAGGGAAAATGTAGTACAGCCATCTTCCACAGCTGATGCCTCTTCTTAAACTTTAATCGGCACTTCAAAGTGTTCTTCTAAACCCACCTGCGTGTTTTTCAGAAGGTGGGCTACTGCAGTTTGCCAAAGAGTGGAGACTCAGAAAGGATCCACCATAATTCTGATTTTTAGTGATGAAATATCTGTTGCAAAAATTTGGTAAAAAACCAAAAAAACATACTCCTTGTATTAGGAATATTAAAATACTTACCAAATAAATAAATGGAATATGTCAGTAATAGTATTGAGCTCTGGCTGAGCATTTAGATCTGAAATATGTATGGTCAAAATGTTGATTTAGGATACTCAGAAGAACATTAATAATCACTGTTCCTGTTTATAAAAGCAAAAGCCCTCAAGCAACGAATATTGGATTCCCATGATCAAAGTTCTACTGTCAATGTTACAGGATTTTACTGCTTTTTCTAGACAAATAGGTCTGATGAACAATTAACCATAATTTTAAAAAGTCAACCACAGCCCTTCAAATGTAAGGACTTTTCTTGCAAGTTTGCTTTTGGAAAGGTCACCTTATTCCGCTCAGGTCTGGGTTTTTATGATGAATGCTACAGACCTCCTGCACAGTAACACAGAAACATGTTTGCATAAAATAAATGACCGAAGGATATCGTGCACTGTCTAGAAACTAAACATTACATTTTTACCATTTTTACATTACATTTTTACCTCGGCCTCATGCCTGCATATGTGGAGTAAAAATAATCTGTGCCCAGCATAAATGTCTACTTCTACATCTATTGAGATACAGCTGTTGCACAACCTAATGTGTTCACTAATCTGTAAACAAAAATGTGTGTCTTTATGAAAAATCCATCAAGTGTCCTATCCATTCTTGTCTTATACTGATTAACTAAATTAAATCTGCATGCCTTTATTAAAACCTGTAGGTGTAGAAAGGACTAAATTTCAAGACAGTCAATGCATAAGTGTTGATTACTAAAAGTAAGTATCAGCATTGAAAAATACAAGCATTTCAGTGCAAGATTACTAAGACAGTAACTGGAACCAAAGTCTCTGCTGTCTAGTTAGAAAATTACTATTATTATTCTTATGGAAAACTGAGATTAAAAGAAGATAAACAGAAGAAAACCTGGGTTTAGATAATTTATCATTTTATATACATTTCATTGTGAAGCAAATTAATTGTTCTTTATTGCATGCTTGCTGTCTCTTCCCACTTGGCATCTACACCAATATTGCTTTTAATAGCATTTCACTCATAGCTGAATCTTTGGGGGGTCAGGGGGGAGGCACTGTTAGTAGATATGAAAACCCCTATTGTTCTGTTCTCTGGCTATGAAAACTTTTAATTAAAAACTGAAAGCAAAAGCATGCAACAGTACTGAAATCTACAGAGCTGCTCAAATGTAATCACAGTAATGGAGTAACCACAGAGGTGGAATTCTTAGTAAAGAACTGCTTCATGCTTGGCTGTGTGTTTACCCCTTATATAACAGAGAGAAAAACCTGAAATGTTTCAAGTCAGCCCTTCTACAAAGGAAAAATTCCACAGTAGAGAAGCAGAGAAGCACAGAAGAACGAGGTGTGAGTAAAGCTGTTTTAAAACAGAATGCAGCAACAATTTTGAAACTTTAAAATTACAGACCATTTAAAATCTGTATTACAGGACTTCTTTGGTCACATAGTTTCAATGTTTGGAAATTTCTTCATCACCTTGCTCATTCAAATCCTTCTCCCTACTAATATCATGTACTATGTCCCATTTTCTATCAAAACAGAATAAAGCCACATGTAACCCAACCAGCATTTGGTGCTGTCATCTGGTCCTTGATGAAAATGCTATCATGAGAGGGAAAAAAAAAAAAAAACCCAACCAAAACACAAAAAACCAAACAATTAACATTTTTACTTGAGTCTTAGGGAAGGTATTTCTGGTGTTGAGGGAACTCAACACAGAAGGAGGCTCAGGAAGTCTCTCCACAAGACCAGTTGTTCACAACTTCTACCTCAGTGCTCTTCATAGAACCATCTGTGTGAGAGCAAGGCAGAGGTGGCAGAAAGATGAAGTGCATAACGACTTGCCTGACTTATATTTTTTCTCTCAGAGTGGTTAAAAAAGCCTCAGCACTGTTTTAACCCAAGCCAAGGGGTTATGTCACCGAGCAAATGTGCAGAAGAAAGAGCAATAGATAATTACTGTCATTAGTTGCCTTGTTCAGACCAGAGCCTGGCTCCAAGTGCTGTACAGTGGGGTGCAGAGAAATTGCATAGGCATCCAAGAAAGCCCAGTCAAATGTAAATGACTGCAGTCCCTTGATCTTTCTGAAATGATGTGGTTTGCCCTCCAGGTGCAGATATTGGATTTTGCAGCATTAATCCCCACTAATGTAACGTAATACTACCACTGGAGTAGATGTACATTTTGATAACAACACATGAAGAAGCACAAATTGTGTTACAAAAATCAGAGTATGGTAAGAATATTTATATTTGTGCACGTTAAACCTTCAGGGAACTTGACAAGTTTAATTCTCCAATTAAAGTCAGAAAGACCACAGTTCTCTGCATTTCAAATCAAGTACTGAGATAACAAATGTGCCAGAATTAAAATGCAAAGGGAAGACTCAACCCACAGAATCACAGAATCTTTGAATGGCATGGATTGGAAGGGATTTGAAGATCATCTAGTTCCAACTACTTGCCATGGCCAGGAATACTTTCTACTAGATCAGGTTGCTCAGGGCCCTATACCTGTCTTTCAGTGCTTCCAAGGGATGAGGCAACCACAACTTCTAGGGGCAACCTGTTTTAGTGTCTCACCACCCCCACAGAGAATAATTCTTCCTAATATTCAACTAAAGCCTCCCCTCTTTCATTTTAAGGCCATTTCCCCTTGTCCTGTCAATATATAGCATTGCTAGAAGGCCCTCTCCAGCTCCCTTGCAACTCCCTTCAAGTAATGGAAGGACACAATGAGGTCACCCCAGAGCCTTCTTTTTCCCAGGCTGCACAACCTCAATTTTCTCAACCTCTTCTCACAGGAGAGATGCTTCAGCCCTCTGATAATCCTTGCGTGCCACAAGTAGCACACTTTCTGCTAATTCTAAGATCCCAGTAGTCTCAAATACATGTTGTGGGTGCACCTTGTCAAACAGAATTTTTCACAACAGATTCCTACGTAAGCCCAAACTTCTAGGCTGCCACTAGACAGATGTTCCTCAGGTGTACACAGTCAACTCCTGCCCATAAATCCCGGAGGGTGGTGCCATATCTGCTTCTGAAAAGGTTATGTTTCTCAAAGTCTACCATCAAATGGATCTACAATGAATTATCAGTGACTTCTCTTTAGTAGCCCTGTGTCTCTGCAGGCAGCCAACCTCACACAAGGAGTCCTGCTGAGCTAGTTATTTTTGCTTTCTCTTCATTTCACTCATTTGTTGTAGGAATTTATTCAAAGTTAATGAATCAGTCCAAAAATCTTCATACATATTTCAGTGTTTTTGAAAAAAGAGATCTACATTTTAGAAATGGGCATAAATCTTGTATCCAGCCATGCTTGAGTTGTCCTGCAGTAATACACTAACAATAAGCCTCCCTGACTACCAGACTTGATAATTGTAATTTTTTCCTAACAAGGATTTCAGTGAGACTTTATTATTCTGAGAAAGTCTGAGTTGAATTGATTCACTGTATTTCACCACAAAGCTGCATTTTTGAGGTATCTCCATATGGAAATCTCAGTGAAGTCAAAAGGAAGTTTGTTATAGACGTGGGCATTTAAAAAACTGACAAAATCCTCACTTTCCAGTACATTAAAATAAGCTGCCACTCAAAATTTTGCAAAATATGGTTATATGCTAAGCAATTTGCTGGGAATGGCCATGAAAGGAGATCTGAGTATTCTAATCCTGCAAGATACCGTTCAGGGAGGGGATAAAGATCATTACCAACAGATTAATTTCACAACTTCATTCCTCAAAAATATCCATCTGAATTGGCAAGAGGAGTGATTTCTGAGGTACTTCATTTCCACACACGTTTTCCTTAATGAAGTTTATATTTCAAATCCTTACCTGTTTTACTCACCAAACTGTTTTACTGCTCCCATCATGCAGTACTTCACTTTCCAACGCTTTTCTGTACATACAC
Source organism: Pycnonotus jocosus (assembly GCA_013400435.1). NCBI lineage: Eukaryota > Metazoa > Chordata > Aves > Passeriformes > Pycnonotidae > Pycnonotus > Pycnonotus jocosus. Next base: position 99,389 of record VWYP01027641.1, on the reverse strand, counting down.
GTTGTGCCCACTGTGAGAAAGTTACTCCATGCACTGATGTGCAAAAGGGTTGGCAATTCAGCCATTGTTTTAGCAGAAGAGTACCACAAAACCTTTGCCACACTACTCCCTTTTGGGCCAGTGCCATAAGGTACAGTGTGGGCTGTGCACTGCAAAACAATTCCCGTCAATCTAACACAATATTTTCTGTTATCTTAGAAAAAGGATCTCGCAGTTTGGTTCCTCTGCTAATAGCAGAAACAGTAGCTATGACATGTGCAGAAGCTAGTATTTTTCAAAGCCACTTGATGATGTTGATAGTGATCTGGAAACAAGCTACACATTATGCCTTCTGTTCTAGGCATGCTAATTCAATAAGAGAGGGCAGGATATTATATCAAAAATATTTTCTTTAAAGATGTGTCTAAGAAGCCAATTTATCTAACTTCAGATTTACTATATAGTCAGTGGGAATCTGTGTATTGCTGCCAAGATTCATGAAAGAGTGAATTTGACATTTACACAAATTGATTCCTGCATACAGTTAAGCTCTACTGCTGTTACCAACACAAAAGCAAAACCCAACATGACAACCCACAAAGAAAACCCTAAAAAACACCGCCAGAACACATCTCCTTGAGAAGGTGGATTTTCAGCTCAGTCTAAATACAGTCTTCAGTTTTAAAAAATCATGTGTTTTGCATTAGAGACAATGCTAATAAAACAGCAGGATTTTTCTATTTCTCGTAGGACTGCCTGTTTCCAAAAAAAAAAAAAGAGAACCTATATTTTATTTTGAAATTCACATTCCTACTGCAATTAGCAATGGCTATAGAAGCATACATTAAAAAAAGCACTAATGAAGATATTGATCAAAACATGATTTGTACAGAAAATTGTACAGGAAATCTGAATTAAAAAAATAAAGTCATAACAAGAAAGAGCTAGTGAAATAAAAAATCCACTGTCTTTATATTATTGGCATAGTTTTACTTAGCAGTTTGCAGCACAAAACCAATTTGCTTTCCTTAAGTTGAAGGTCTAAATGAAGCATGCAATACACACAGTATCTTCTCATTTGTTTTAACGTTAATTTTCAAGGCAGTGTTGAAAAGCTGAATTTATACGCAGCTGTAGTTTTTATAACCAACCAAAAGAAATTTAGTTTGTATGCTAGAGCAACTGTGGAAATCAATTCTTAATCTATGACCTTGCTTACCACAGCTTGAAGCCTTGCAAGAAATAAATGCCCTGAGCCACACATAAGAAACATTTGGTGAATCAGAGACAAATAATACAAATCTATATGTGTATATCTAGTATTATAAAGGTCATATAAAATACAACACGGGCTTTTTTTCTGGCTCTAACATACTAATGTTTGAAAGCCAAGACCTGGTAATTGCCTGCATTAATATCCAGGTGGTGAACAGTCACTAGAATCCATTTTCTTTTCAAATTACAATGTTCATCCTTTTAGACAACTTCTTGTAACCCATCTTTCTTTTAGTTTGGAAAATGCTAGAAAGCTTAGACATCTCTGAAAAGATGTATTTTCTTTGTCCTAGCGTATGAAAAGTCTTTCTCTAAAGCACATTTAATCTTCCTTGTGAACATTGTGCAGTGTTTCATCACTAACAGCAGGAAAACAAATGCCAGAGCTCATGTGTTAACCTGCACTTAGTCATAATTACCCTCTTTTATAAGCTGAATCTCTCAAATCCTTACCCCATATGTTATTACTTATTTCTCACTGGAGTATATGCTAAAAGAAAACAGAAACTATAGTAATGTCTCCTTATAAATATTGCATCATTAAAATTCACCAAAAAATCCTGTAAACAAATCTGTACCTCCTTCAAAACACACCTTCCATTCTTGATGTATTTGATTGACTGTAGATTTTAAAATCAAGTAGTACAATATAGTGCTAGTTCAGCTAATTTTCCTCTCTTGATTGTCTCCTTCCTGAAACACTGAAATTCAAATGTGACTGTGACTGACAGTCCTTTTGAGATTAGCATGCCATTATTAGTTTGCACAGCAGGTGACCCAAGTAACTGCTGGAAAGGTTTCCCTTATTTTAACCCTAAAGGATGTAATCTAATATGAAAAGAAAGAAGTTGGAGGTTCACAATTACCCTTGAATTGGAACTGTACAGAGAAACCAAAGCAGAAAGAATACGTTTTAAGTACAAGTTGCAGTTAAGGCAGATCATTAGGTGCTCTCTGATGTTACATTTTCACAGATCCTGTAACACTTGATATTCAGAAGAAAAGGCAGGCTTACACTGAAATTATCAGGCTCATCCTACTTCGTGCTACCTGTGAGCTTAGGCACACTTAATTAAGATCCACAAAACAACTCAGGAGACTTCTGAACTCCTGTCCTCAATGTATGGATTTATTCCAATCTAAGGGCAAGTTTTACAAATATGATGCCCAGCACATATTGGTCAGAACTGGTGCCTGGAAACAGAGAAACTTTCCAGAGGAACACAATTGTTTTCATAGGGAAAATTAAGCTGTTTGACCCTACCCCAGATGAGACTACTCTTACCAACAGCTAAGAAGAGCAGGAGGAAGTACAATCTCATGCATGATTTTCTCAAAAGCACTAATTTTTGCTTGGCAATAACCTTTTTAATATCTAGCTGTTGGAACCCTGGAGGCTGAGAATTTTAGGCTTTCTGTGCTGACAGTCACTGACCCTCAAGCAAACACTACATTTGACCTGAGACCATGGAATAGGCTTCCAAAATTGAGCGACAGCACTGGGATTGTGGGTGTGTAGTTTGAATAGAAGTGGGTAATATCATATGGTGGGAAATTTGGAGTTTATGGTTTTAAACTATAGTAATATATATAAAGCAAGACAGAGTATTTAGGGTGTAGGCTAAGTTCTTCTTTTTAACATTCTTCATGGGTTTGGATGGTATCTTGTAATTGGGTAGAAAAATCCACATTGTGGATCACGGGCAGTTGGTTATTGGGTTAAAAGTAAAAATAATTTAGGTGCCATTTCATAATTGGACAATTTGTGCTTAAAAGACCTTGTAAAGAGATAGAAACAGCCATTTTTCACCTTGTTAGCTAGAACTCACAACTTGTGAGACTGTACTACAGACAAGAATTAATAAACATCTGAGTCCGAATGTGACCTGCACCTCTCGAGCATTTAATCCTGGCTCTAACAGAAGAAAAGAAGATAACAAACACACAGCTAGAGTGACACTTGCATTCCAAACCAAAGTCCCTCAGGTAACAGTGGTATTCTGCAGATATAAAAGTATATTCAGTTCTCAGCTTCCCAAATATTTAGCCAACGACACTAGCCAGAGCTCTCCAAAGAGGTTTGTGGGGATGGGCACCGTCAGCAGGGCTGCTGCAGAAGTGGGGAAGCCCACAGAGCCTTAGTGAGGGCAGCCCCTCACTAACCTGAGACCCTCAGCACCAGTTCATCCCAATGCCCAGCTGCACCTGCTGTCCTATGGGGTACTTGAAATGAGCTTGCAGGGTACAATCTTTAAAGGCAGGTTGTTCTAACTGCAGGAGAGTCTCTTGCTGTAGTAATTTGCGTTGGCAGAAACTACTTCCCCACTAACAAAGCAACAAATTTACATTACAATGTGGAGCTGTTTATAACCAATGACCCTTACAAAACAAGTTAAGATTTCATATTTGTGAAACAAAGCAAAGAATTTGCTGGTGGCTTTGTATCAGCATAAATGACTAATTACTTTAATCAAGAGGCTCAAAAGATAATGAACTTGATTTATTATAAACACAGGGGCTTGCCCTCTTATAAAAATTACTTGCTCTGCAGTTCAAGACACATATTGATTTATGGCACTACTTGCAGTTCTCTTATTTTTAAATTTAATAATGGGTGAAAATGAATTAAAAGTAAACTGGAAAAATACACATTCCCAATATAATTTCACTCAATTCCACAGCAATATCCATACATTATGTATACCCCAGTATTTCACTAACAGAAAAAAAAAAAATGATTTTGAAAAACATGCAGTGAGTAACAGATTCATTTGGTCAACATTACAAAAAGAGTGAATATTTTTTGCTTTCTCCTACTTGACCCCTCATTATTTAGTGATACCTGACATCTGTTGCTGAGACCAGCTGAACTCAATTCAAATCCGGTTTAGCTAGGAATAACTGAGAGAGTCATAAAAAATCTCTGAGGATAGATTATGAATCAATTATGGCTTAGAATTCCATCAGAGAGAGAGAGAGAGAGACTGAGTCGGCCTGGAATGTGGTGGTAGACAAGAAAATAATATCTTTGCACAAAAGCTACTTTGGAGAGCACTTTACTCTGTCCTGACCCCTGCATCACCAGCCCTTTACCTCACTAAAGGGCCATTTGTGGACAGAGAGAGCACTTAAGGCATGACAGGTCCCCATGACAAAGCTTACAGATTTACTGCATTACATTCAAACTACACAACCTAGTGAAAAAATTTACTGTACATATCTCTTAAACATTAAAACATTCATGTCAAATCCACTCACACTAAGATTAAAATGCTTATTTTAAGGACCCTGTCACCCACGTGAAGCCCTCTAAATTTCTCCAAAGACAACTGCCATGAATTTTCTCTTCCTGCATATTTATGTTGAAGATTTTTGAGGAACTCTCAGGTGCATTTCTATATATTTTGCTGAAATGTTTTCACAGCTCAGTGGTAACCAGCAAAGTTCTCTGGCTTAAGTTTTTTTGAGTAATCACTGGAGTGCCAGGGTATTCAAGAACACTGTAACACAACTGAGTATGAGTAGAGTTACTCAGTTATTATTAATTATTATGCAATTATTATTATTATTATTGAATCAATATTTTTAGAAAATAATGATGAATAGCAATGTGAGAATATTTTCAGTGTGAAGAATGTTTTCAGAGACTGGATAATCAACTTGATCTACAATCCACTCTGGTGCTCAGCCAAAACAAACCATATTCCTAAGGGTACTGCAACAAATGGATGACCATAAAATAAAGACATTTGGCAGCCAGGTTCCTATTACAGCTGCTTCTTGTGCTGACCAGTTATCATGACCTCATGTACCCCATTTTAATACATCCTCACACTGTCCCTTTCTTGTCTCATACTTAATACTACATTCCTCTGGGCAGAAACCATCTCCCTCTGTGTTTAAGGAACCAGCTGCACCCAGTGACTCAGTGCTATCACAGTTTAAATAAGAAAGATATGCATCTAATAAATGATTTAGGGCAGAGTTGAACAACACACTTGATTAAATCACTTTGATATTCAAAAAAGAATATCAAACTCCATGGACATTCTTATTTTTGAGGTTAGAGTTTTTCATGGTTGTACAAAGAAGGAAGAAGAATCTTTTTCAAAGAAAAAAGCTTTAGTCACCCATCAGTTCTGATACCTTGCAATTATTACCACAACCACATCAAATGCAAGAAAGAGTAGTATTTTCACCAGCAATTCTGTTGAATAATCTTATTTATCTCCAGTACTTCTTCCAAGCCTAGTCATAGAGAAAGTCCCAGAATTCAGACTGGAATTCTGCAGTTTGAAGGATACCCATCACAAGATGACTCAAGATCCCTGCTTTGGTCTATGAGGGGCACACAGGGGGCTGACCTCTGCTATATTCTGTAACCACTCAATGATGACCAGATACCAAAGCACACTTCTGCAAAGCTGCGGAGAACCACCTGCTACTGCAGTAATTGCAACAGAGACCAGAAGGTATGGGATAAATACCAATGGAACACAGAGTTTCACAAGGCTTGGGTAGCCCAGTTAGCTCTGACAGCCTGTGGGAAGTCTGAGATATGTCACACTACAATCATGGTTTCTGAAACTGTATAGATAATTTTTAAGGGCCACTGATTAAGACAGTTTATTTTCTTTGTTGGATTTTTAACTCATACAGATGCCTTACAAATAGAGGTGCCCTCATTCTATGAAGTGAACCATCTGGAGTTCTTTTTTCTTTTAATCCACAGTGTTAGAGGTCAGGCGGAGAACAAGTGTTCAGGGGAGGATTTGGAACAACTAAAAAGGAATGAGAAATATGAATTCAAAAAGAATACAAAAGAGGAATTCTCATCTGCAAAATTAAGTTCCATTATTTTACAAAAAACTCCATTAATTATTAAATACGTATTTGCTGGTTAAATCTGGGTTAATGCACTGATTTTGGCAGGGGTAATTTTCTTCACAGTGGCTATTATGGGGCTGTATTTTGAACTTGTGCTGGACACAGGGTTGACAACATAGAAATGTTTTTGTTATTGTTGAGCACCACTTACACAGAGCCAGGGCCTTTTCTGCTTTTGGTGCATAGCCACGCTGGCAAGGACTGTATACAGTGCGGGGTGCATGGGAAGTTGAGAGGAGACACAGCCAGGAGAGGTGACCCAAACTGACCAAAGGGATATCCCAGACCGTGTGACATCATGCTCAGTACATAAAGTGAGGAGAAAAGAGAGCTGG
>VWYP01027641.1:12221-92908 GCA_013400435.1 Pycnonotus jocosus | reverse complement strand
TTGGAGTGATTATGTTTGTCTTCTCAAGTCACTGTTACACATGATGAGCCCTGCTCTCCTGGAGTTGGCTGAACACCTGCCTGCCCATGGGAAGCAGTGAATGAATTCTTTCTTTTGCTTTGCTTGTGTGCATGGGTTTTGCTTTCTCTATTAAATTGTCTTTATCTCAACCCATGAGTTTTCCAGCTTTTACTCTTTGAATTCTTTCCCGGATCCTGCTGGTGGGGGAATGAGTAAGCAGCTGCCTGAGGCTTGGCTGCCAGAGGGGTGAAACCACAACAGTTCTACACAGAACTATTATGGCAATGAGAGTGGTGTTACAGAGCAACATTTACTGCCATCCTGAAGATCATCCCAACCTTCAAAACTGTCTTAATTGTGCTTTTTTTCAGAAGGAAACGTTTTGAATAAATAATTTATGTAAAACTTATATTTTAAAAGGTACTTCTGTTATTGCAGCATTAAGACTAGAAACTCACTCTCCCAGGTATTTTGTAACAATCATTTCATTTCATATGTGGTTATGTTTGACAACTCTCATGGGGAGCTAAACACTCTTCTCTGCTGCTACTGTGATTTCTGAGACAAAAAATATGAAATAACTTTGAAAATGATAGATCAGGTTCACTGGCAGGCTTGTTCTGCTGAGCTCAGCAAGAGGGAAAGGCTGCCTGGTATCAGTCACTCCTAGGGGCTATTCTGACTTGCACTTGCTGGCAAAAGTCCTTCAAGGACCATCTGCCAGCAAGAACAGGGAAGGGGGGGTGTGGGGGGGAAATCATTCATGTGCTCACTCAGGTGCCGCCAAGTCCTTCCCCATCATCAAAAACTTCAAACAGTAGAAGCTACCACCAGCAATATTTAAGATGTCAGTTTGTCAGTTTTTTCTTCTGTGGAGTCCTCAAAATAGAATCACTTCACCAGAAGAGACAAAGAGAGGCTACACAGAAAGAGAAGAAAGCTGAACAGATAAAAGAATTTATCTTTTATAAATTTACCTTTTATAAATATCTTCAAAATATCGTGCTTGCCATCACAGAACCATGGTCAGCATTATCAAGCACTGCAGGATAACAATGCTGAAAAGATACGTCTCAAAAGGTTCATTGGAAAGACAGGAGGACACATCAAATATACACAACAGATGTTTGCACACTAAGCTCATATCCTCAAAACTGCTGATACAGGTCTACTTATTTAACTTATTACTATAAAACACACAACAATCCCAAAGCATTCAAAATAGAAGTGCATTGCAGAGCCGCTTATGTTCCAATAAGAGAACATTCTGTTTCCCTCAATCAGATTTAAAGAGGTAGATCAAACATTGAAAATTAAATGCAAAACCTTATTCTGATCCAAGAGAAAATAAAATCATCTACTACAAATACATAGATATATACCTTTTACATATATGTACATATATATATATTGCAAAGTTAGAGATTAATTGGCTTAGCCTGTCCTGTTAGGTGTACCCATTCCATGTTCCCAGTTTTATTTTTCTGTAAATGCACCCTTGAAGGCTTGTATAGAAGGGCAACAGCTGTTCAGCTCTTGGCATGATTAGGATTTTCTCCCTCTATGGTATTGGACAAAGAGTATGGTGATCATAAATGAGAACACCCCACAGTTTTACTTTTAAAGCCTTCTCTTCCTTCCCAACAAGCATCTCTGTCTCTATCCCATTACTCATCACATACTTTTTAAAGCGACATCTCACATTTAGATTATACTTGGTCTGGGACACAGCCCATGGAAACCGTCATTTGAAATTAGCAAAATTGACTTCAGTGAAATGTTTGGCTTCACAGTGCTCTCTGCCCTCTAGCACAGCACCAGACCTTATAAAAGAGTGAGCAACAACAGAGGTTTTTCCCTATCATGAAATCTTCAGTTTAGGTTTTATCTTTATTTGGCGGAAGGAAGGAAGGAAGGAAGGAAGGAAGGAAGGAAGGATACTTGGCTGTCCAGACAAAGCACAGTCTAACTGGTGACACACTGTCTCTAGACAATGTAAAGCAAGTTCCTCTTCTGCAAGGAAAATTCTAAGCTAACCTGTAAGCCCCAGTCAGACGAGAAGATCTCCTCGCTGACACCATTTATAAATCTCTCCAGGATGGAGAAGCTTTAGGTTTGTTTTATGGTGGCTTCTCCTGATTTATTGGTATCAGACACTCCCTCATTCCCATTTCCACGCAGTTCTACAGCCAATTGCCTGAAACATCAGTTCAGTTGTTTCTTTTGCATACCGATACTACAAAACAGATCCTGAGAACAGAGAAGATGTTTTCTGTAACTAACATTAATTTAGTAGCACTTTCTTCATTCCTGTCCTGCTCCTGTGAAGGGAAGTCCAAGGGCAGGATCAAGGTGTGGAACAGATCTTTGGCACAGCCTTATCTCTAAGCAGTTTCAGCACACAGACTCTATGTAACCAAGTTAATAGCATCAGCAAAAGAGTATAAATATTAGAAAGAAAAATACCATCATTAGACGGGTACTAGAAAATAAGATCTCTATCAGTGTGAAACCAGCAGTACCACAGATTAAAAAATGTTATTACTTGCAGGCAAGGCTCAACTCAATTTACTTCCCAGCTTCCTCTACTTTGTGAAGTGCTCAGCTCAAAATCAGCATGAGATCTGCTCAGAATTTGTGTCAGATTCCAGTCCAAGTTACAAGAAAATACACAATTACACTATCCCCAAGCAAAGGAGATTACTCCACACAAGAAATCCCTATACACTTACTGACAAGTTCAAGGGTACAAGCAGCAAGTTCAGGGTGCACTTGCCACAGTCCCTGCACTGTCAGCTGTAAAACCAGGAAAGGCAAAGCAAACAGGCCATAACATCAGGTTTCTTCTGCACAAGCACTTAGCCAAGAGGATATTTTATAGGGAGGGAATGCAGAAGAAAGCAGGGGGAGGGAAGGAAGCAGCAGCATCAGCATTAATCTGGCAGCAGCCACCCTACACAGCCCTCAAAGGCCTCCCAAGTATCCTCTGCACCACTGAGGACAGCACAACCCATCAGCCATCAGGGAGGAGTGGGACAGGAGACAATACTGATTCAATTACTTCCAAACAGACCTTCAAACTGTTCCCAACCATTCAGAACTTGGCAGCCAAACCTCAATTAAAAGAAACAAAAAATAATACCAACCCAAATTCCAAGAGAAACACAACCTCAAAAACTTATTTACAATTAAAGTTTCCTTTCCAATTACACATCAATTCTTCTGAATGTTTTTTCATAGTTCTGGAGCTTAAAGAATACTGTCCCATTGTGCTCTACCTGACATAAATAGGCAGCCTCTACTCCAGCACTCTTACAAAATTAAGTAAACTAGCACAGAGACTCCTTCCTCACAAACCAAAATGTCGGCATAAACAATAGGAAGAAAAATCTCAGAATTAAAAAAATATTTTAGAAAAACAATTGCTATGCAGAATAAATGCAATTCTTAAGTTATCTCACTGTTTCCATCATAAAGAACAAACCAACCTCTCCCAACCTGGTCACAAACTGCCAGCATACATTTTTTCCATTCTCTCCTACTTAATTATCAAATTAAGCTCTTTTTCTTTTGACAAACCACAGAGCAATATAAATGGCACAAGGTCATTCAGCATTTAACACACAGATAGGATCTGATAGATTGTTACAGCAGAACCTCTAAATTCCAGCTAACAGCTCAGCCTGTAAATCCAAATCAATTTCCTGGGATTTTAATCACTAGGGGCTTTTTCATTACACATTATTAAAAAATAAGGATTGATTAAAATGTAAGTGCTTTTTAAGATGCATCTGTCCTTTAAAACAAATTAAGTTCGCTTTTTCCAGAAGCATGTTCTTAGGTACTTTTTATAAAAGAACACATTTCCTAATTTGCTTCATTTCCCTGTAAGAGCCTAGGGTATTTGATCAAGCAAAAGAAAATATATAAAAATCCACAGCCTCCTGGCACAACAGCCATTAAAGTGCAGGAGAAATTCACTATCAAGTCCAAATGCACAGTAGATTAGCCTAAGAAAGAAACTGCAAACAGTATTTAAGTACAAACAATCTTTCCTTTTGCCCCAGAAAAGCTCACAATTCTAGTCTCAGTATTTACTCTGCTAATTTTTCATTTGCTGCATACTGAAGTAGAAAAAACTTCCGGAAAATTTAGCTTTCATCAGCCTCAATGCTCTTGAGCTGTTAGGTCTCATCAGGCTTCCTAGAAATTGAAGAATGACAAAAAGAAAACCCATGGGGTTTTGTCATTGATCTTATAGTTTGACTTTGTGAAAACTCAGCTCATTTGTGAGTCAGGATTTTATGGAGTGCAGAGAATGATGGTTACCTGTGCTGTCATTATGATAGTCAGATGGCATTCTCATAAGCTCCTGAAAGAGAATTTACATTCTGTATCACCTTTTCATTTATTGTCTGCATATCTCACCCTGTGTAAGTGGCATTTCTTTGGTTGAACTGTTTTCAACATCTGAGTTCAAATACTCTGCTACAAGATTAAAAGTGACACTCTCAAAAGCAATTTCAATAGGCCTAAATTTTCTAGGCACTCAAAAGAAAATAACTAAACGAGTGAAATCGTTATTGTGGGACTTGGGGCAGTATTTGCTTGTTTTATCCTTGCACAGAGTCTGCTATAAATACATATTACCTGCATCACTGGAATATCCAAAGACATACAGAGGATTGGCTTTATGTGTGCACAGAAAAATGTATTCCCTGCCCTTTAGGAGCTCCCAGCAACCGTTCTGCAATGAGTTCCATGTGTGGCAACATTTAAACCTTTAGAGATGCCATAGTCTATTTCTGTAGATTACTAAACAAATTTAAAATCAAGCATTTTTCATACACTCTCTTTTACAGCTGCTCATTGCTAAGGTATCTTGTCACAATCCACTGGACTAAAACTGTGAACCTAAAGACTAATGGATGGTAAAAACTTAGTCCATCATGAAACCTAAAGAGACAAGTGACAAATTCCTTCCTACAGCCCGAATAATTCTGAACAGTAACCTGATAGAAGCATCAGATAAATATGTGATAAGTTTGTGAAACCAGTCACACAGCCTGACAGCTGAGCAATGAGATTTCATTTCTGATAGTTTTGGTTCTTTAGTCTCCCATTTACTTACACATGCCAGTGGCATAAAGCTTTGATTAGAAGACATTTCCTTCTAATGCATCTCAGTAATTTACTTTTAGAAGTTCATTGCTGAAACATGAAACATTTCTAGGTGCCTCAAATAAACACTTTTGAACAATCTAAGATTACACAGTTCCTTCCAGATCATCATAGACAGACCAATGCACTTCACCCTAACTCCAAACCTGTTAGGGAAATGCTTTTCAAGATGTATCTCCAGAAGAGTGGGAATAAACAAACCTTCTGGATCTATTATAAACACAGATCTGTATTATCTTCACAGATATAAAGTCAAAAAAGGAACAACATTTTAGCATGGGGGTTTCCCAACTGTGCAAAGACCACACATTACTCAATGTGAACCTAAAGTGTTTGCAGCCTCTGTTTCTGACACTTGATCCAAAATTCTGACTATGTCCCTTAAACTCTGTTTTCTAGTGGTTGGTGAAAAAAAAGAATTTGTAAATTGAGCCTAAAGCCTCAAACCAGTTTACTGTATCTTCAGGAAAATATTTATATACAATCATGAGAGACTGGTTTAACCTTCCTTTACTCCCAGTCTCTAGCAGAAGCTCTGAGAGGTTGTACAATCACTAGGATATAACTGGAGGTAAAGACAAGTTGATAAAGTGGAAGCTCTTAAGATAGGGATCTGTAACTATGAATGTAATGCAAAGCCTCTTCTCATGTAAGCACTCACAGTAGCAACAACAGATTTGTATAAGTTAGGGCTCCAGGATCAAGGAGCTCTGGATGCTCTGGGCCATATGCTGGTTTACAAATGTGCTACTTTAGATCACCACTGTTCAATATAAATATGCAGACAAAAAAAATAAGACTCTGTATTAATTAGTATTCACAGAAAGCAGATGCAGAGACAGATGAATGTGGTATGAATAAATACTGTGGGAAGAAAGCAGTCTCTAGGACCATTTTTTTGTATTTGTACTGAAAATGTATTTTTGCACTTGAATTTAAAATAAAGTCTATTATAAAAAAGCTTTAATTGTGACAAGGTATATAATTATCTTCAAAGGTTTACATGCAAGAGAGGGAGGTTTGAGCTCAAATTCTGGGCTTCAGTGTGTGGGAGGCCAACTCTGGACCTCTCTACAGCTTTGTCAAGATCAGTAAGAGATTAGTACTCTGCACTGCATTCAAAAGAGCTGAAAAAAATCAAATCCACATGATTTATTTGCACCATACAAGCATTAAGTAAGGTGACTTATTAGTAAATGTCCTAACGCTGTGTAGTCTCATGACAAGGATCCTCAATGTTTTCCACTTTATGGATCAGTCTCAAATGACTTCTCAACAGGCCTTTATCATTAATTTTAATTATGAACACAAGTCCATAGCCTCTGCTACCTCACAAAATTTTAAAAGAAATTAAAAGTCAGGAACTGTTTTAACTGTATATGGAATGAATACTATTCTGATGCATATTCTTTAATGGTAAAAAATTAGGAAATCCCTTCAGGAAATCTGCTCTGACTACAAAAATTAACTCTTCTTTCTCTGTGGTCTCATGGAAACAGACAGGAACAATGCTCAATTCATACAATTACTGAATTGTACTATGGTCTCTTGTTATCACACCTGTTTAGAAGCAACCATAGAAACAGAGCTAAACAGACTTAAGGGCATCAACTATAAATGACAATCAAGGCATTGCAAATCCTTCACATAGCGTTTGAAACTAGAAAAGTAATTTGCCATGACCTAACAGCCTTGCCAAGCCTTTGTTTCCCATTTTCTCAGATTTATTTCTGTGTTTAAGAGATGTAAATTTGGCTGAAAACAGAATACCTCTCATCGTATTTGAAGTATGTAGTGCTAAGTAACTCCAGGAATGCATAGGAGAATTAATTTGCCAAACTGGTAAGCATTCATTATTGTTGTTCTGAAAACTTGCATCAGTTATTAATTCCTCTCACACAATTTATCACATATTTCTGGCTTGGATGACTACTATCTATTGTAACTGCAATACGTCCTCTTTATTTTCATACAGTATAGAATGTTGCATGTCTAGCTTTAGATAGGCAGATTTCATTAATTGTAAAATAATCTAAAAAAGAACATTAGTTTACTAGCTTAATTGATGTTAATATCTAAATTACATAGTAATTATGAAAAGAGAAATGGTTAAGATATGGCTTTGCAACAGAAACCTAATCATTCATTTAGATACTGGAAACCAACAGACACTTTCTTATCAATTTCTGGTGCATTTCAAAGCATGCCTCCTGGTCTAGTGCCCTGCAGCTCCTCTTGCACACATGCCTGCCACCAGTAACTGCTGTTCTGTACCACATTTACAACCAGGCTGCATTCAGTTATTCACATGCCACTTCAGAGACGTGTACATAAAGCATTGACAAAGTCTTTAACAACAAAACAGTGCAAAAAGAAAAAAAATGTACAGGTGCCATCCAACCACAAAGAAACATCAAAATGTGACAACAGTCAAGCAGAATAATGCAAGTCAATGAATCCAGCCCACACTGCTTTATGATATATAAACTGATTATCTGTTAAAGACTGGTGGTTCACTCAAGACAAGGGGCCAGCCTCCATCCAACAGCCTGTCCTGCAGGAACCACTGCCCTGCAGCAGCCTCTGCACAGACAGAGACTCTTCCACCCACTCACCTCCAGAAGTGACTTCTTCAGAACTGGGCTGAGGAACATTGGCAGGACAGTGTGGGGAAGCTTGCATTGCTGCTGCCCTTGCTATACCTGTCCTGTGGAGAAATAGAGGACTTAATTTCCAGGGCTGTCAGACAGCTCCTTCCACATTACAAGTGATGGAAAAAGAAATTAATTTGAAAATGCCTGATTTGAGCGAGTACATTTTGGGGTGTGGTGAAGAATCTCCAGTTCCTACAGAAGTATTTGGATTACTTTCACATCTTCCCTGGAGCTCCATTTGCAGCAAGCTGGATTCTTTGGTTCATGAGCTGATTATGCTCTTGCCAGTTACCTATGTAGCAAGCTGAGATATGGTCATTGAGAACCAAGATAATGAGATAGCCTAAATGAAATAATTAAGGAAAGCATATTTAAAATAATCTCTCAACTCTGACACAACCAAATAACCATTGAGTAGCTCTTCGCTCTACATCATTTTCAAAATGGCAGTTTTCTGCTCTTTATACATTTCCTTTACAGAAACCATTACTATATGAATTACCTAATAGAGAAACAGTTATTTTGCCCCTCCTGTCCAACCCATTCTAGAGAGGCAGCTTATTTTACTTCCACATAAATCTACACAGGATTACCACAAGAATCTATCCTAACAGAAACCTTTTTCCTTTTTAAAGGACAGAAGGAAACTTTTCACAGTTCTCCTGGTTTCCAGCTGGTACAAGAGTTTTCAGCCATGAATTTTTAGTATGACACATTCAAATTATTTGTATATCCCAAAGTGCAGTCCATTACAGAGAGAGAGACAAAACCAACTCTATCTGAAACACACAAATAAATCAGTCTTTTGAGCATGGTGATGAATGCAATGTTTTTCAATTTCCAAACCAACTCTCTAAAGCCCTGCTAATACCAGTGTGTTTGCTCCAAAGTGATCTCTGTATCTTTCAGGAGTACCATGATGGGGTTTTTTTTGAGGAAATGTCAAGTTTAGATGCTGAGGACTGGAAGCTAATGACCAACCACTTTATTCTGGTATGAGTGTGCACTGAATACTGATGTTCACAGGCAGGAACAATTTCCAATAATTAATTGGAAAAATATCAGCCTCCATTGCATTTGCTTAACTTTGGTCAACAGCAATGTTAATCTTGCAAGTGAACTGAAAACCAAGACAAAGCCTATATATGTGAGATTTATACATAATTCAGAACTGCTGAAAAGCATGGAAAGCAAGACAAGAAAAACATGATAATTATATGGCAGAACAACTCTATTAAGGAAAAAACATAACCCAAAAAACCCACACAAACTTGTATTGAATCTATTACTTCAACTGAAGAGTAATAGGGGTAAATAGAATTGCTCACTTCTTATTTGGGCAAAACAGACTCATGCATCAATCACTTCCTTACAAAATGCCAGACAGCTGTTTTCTTCTTCTTTTTCTTATTTTTTATTTGCAATTGCACACTGTTTTTCTCTAGAGTTCCCAGTTTCCAACATACTAACTCCTTCAAAATCTGAAACAGTTTGTGTCTCTCAGAATCTGCTAATTGGAGTATAATTATAGCTGTCTATGAGCTATGACTATAAACAGACTTCGCCAAATATTTGAAAGAAATCTCCAAAAGAAATAATAACAATTGGTCACATATATAATAGCATATTTAATAAATCCAGTATATTTAAATATACAATAAGACACAGTAGGTTGGCTCAAATAAATAGGACTGATTAATTCCGTTCTGGGCACTACAGATTGATGTCTTGCTCACCTTCTAAGAGAATGATTATTATCAGCATTATCAGGAATTTTAGTAAATCTGCTCCTTTTCTTCATGTGACAAAAACAATGAATATCAGAAAGAAGTAAAATGAAAAGAAGCTGACAACCTTAGGTTTTATGTGTTGCCTAAAGCCCTCTCAGAGTCCCCAAAAGGTCATGACACATGAATACTCTAGATATTACAGTAACAATGCATTGAATAGTACTGATCAGATCACTAGAGAAAAGAATTCAAATATTTCAAAATACTTAGCAATACCTTCTAATAATCATTGAAAGGACTAGAACTTCTAATAATTTACTCTCACTGAAATGCAAACTGGTAAATGCTAAAACTGCGGGGAGGGGAACCTCTACAATTGAAAGCAAGAGCTAAATTGGTCACGGTGTGGATTTTTGTTTATTTACTTTAGTAATCTACAAAGATATCCATGCCATGCTTTTCACACTTTGAGGGTACTACACATTTATTTCAAAAACAGCATTCAAAACCAAACACCTTATGCATTAAATGCTTCAAAGAGCCTTTCCTTACATCATCCTGATTTTCTCCCCACAAATTACCATTCTCCAGCCTCCTACAGTCTGCATTCACCTGTGTACACCAAGCAGTTCAAGAGGCACTTGAACCATATGGGCTGTTTCTAATAGGTAGGATCACTTTCACTGTCTGGGAGAGTAATTCATGGAATAAAAAAAGAAGACAACTTTGTCTCAAGGAAGATACATTTCAGAGATTAGTCCAATTCAAACAGAAAGCTCTCCCATGACAGAAAGCACATGCTATATTTGGGATGAATATGCATCCTGCTGCCAAATCCAAGCTAGAATACTCCTTCTCCCTTCTTGTTTAAATCTTATGTAGAATCTATTGTGCATATAAGAACTCTGATACAACTCCCAGGGTGACTTATCACCACCAGAAACCTTCCTGTGAGTCCTGTAGAAATCACTGGGTTTTCTTCAGTTCATCTTCCCTTTGAAAAAATAAAAAAAAAAGCCACCTTCCCATCTCCTTGACTGAAAAAGAAATGGTGAGCAGTACATTGCGTGGGCCTTTACATGAATGTATACATGCATCTGTGGCTGCAGCAGTGGATTCCCAAGGGACAACATTCAGGTATGTTTGAACCTTTTCCATTCTCTGCAGGTGTGAGAGGACTGTAGTTCCCACCTGGGTCTCTCCAACCAACCTACAGCTGATGAAACGAAACAAAACCTTTAGTACCTACATCTCTATCATTACAGAGTCCATACTTAAATTCCAGCCTCCAGAAATTATACTGCTGGTACCTGAACTTTAATCCACAGTCTCCAGAGAAAAATAAAAATGGCAGTTTCAATATACTACATGGTATGATTTTGCTAAGAACCTATGATTTTTTTAATGCAAGCTAAAAATAATATTGATTTCTTTCAAGTCCACTGCACACCAAATAAAATTTCCACCACTGCTATTTGAGATATCAGATAAAAATGCCATCTTTCTCACTAAGAAAAGAATCAACAAGTCTTTCTTGAAGCAGAAATGCCTAAAGCTATGCCTAATGGTATATTTCAAACAATCTTGGCAGCTGGTAGTAGACAAAAATGTGATGGTAGCAGATTCATTAAAAAAACATACAGAAAATTCACTCTAGTGACAGCCAAGCTTAGGGTATGTTCACTGTGCACTGTGGACTGCAAGACATCTAAAACAATCTGAAATATCCACAGTGATGACTAACATTACAAACTCAGTGCTTCACCTCCAAGTCACAAACTAAGGGAAGGCAAGAAATGGGAGGAAAAAAAAAAGTATATGGACTCTGAGTAACTTCAGGAGTTTCAGCAAGAAGTGCAAAATTCTGCACTTGGAGCAGAAGAACTCCAGACATCTGCTGAAAGGAACTGTCTGGAAAGGAGTTGTGTCATCCTGGATGCCAGGCTGAATATGAGCCAACAGAGGCTTGACATCAGGCAAACCACATCCTAGTTTAGCACTAATGCCAGAAGAAAGGGACATCACACTCCATTCAGCCCTAATGGGGGTACATGTTGAGCCGTGAGCAAGAGTCCAATGCTCTTCCACAAGTGGCTGAACCAGATTATGACAAAGTTAACCACTTTTTATAGACTGATTAATTGAAGTGAGTAATTCTGCATGTGGCACACAATTCTCTTCCAAAAAAATGCAACTGTGCAAATTCTTCAGCCAGTCTGTTCCTTTGTAGTGGGTTAATCTTTCAGGTTTGTCCTCAACGAAGGAACTCTGCGTTGTTCTTAACAGGAATCACCAGCTACTGAAAGACTCCTCATCAGCTTAAGTGCTTACCTAAATGCTCTGCACATAGCTCAAAAACCCCTCTGTGTCATTATGACACTGTGAACTTTTTGAAATCTGTATAAGCATAATTTAGGAGGATAACACGAACCTAATAAATTAGCACAAACGCAAATAGGCAAATGAAGGGAAAAAATACTGTTTTCTTAAGACATACAGTTTTAAGGTTCTGGTAGACACAACCTTAAAAAGTATCTGTAACACAGAAAAATTATTTAAGGGCTAAAACTATGTTACTGACATTCATGTAATTTTTTTCCAAGAGATTTAATTATACCTTTCATACTATTCATGCATTAAAATATCTTCTGCTTAGCATTAATTTGAATTCTATTGCCACATAAATTAATACACCTTAGACACATTTATCAGCCCTTTAAATAACAAAGTGATGTGTCCAGGCAGCATATTCTCAAAAAGGAGAAAAAGACATACAATTAAAACCTGAACTACAATTACTTTACATTTCAGAAAGTTAAAAAGTAGCCTGGAGCAAATTACCTCCTAGAGAAAATCTGGAGAACAGTTTTGCTTCAAGCAAAGACTTAACAGTATTTAAAAGAAAACAATATGCAGCATGAGTAAATCACATAGCAGACAAAAAATTCAAAGAAAAATAAATGGGTTGTGCTCAAGTTAGTATAAATCTGAATACATTAAGCTCCTAAGGAAACTTGCAAAGACAGTATTAAATTAGTGAAGTTAGTGTTTTTATGTAAAAAAAAAATGTGCTCAAGTTTGCTTGTATTGTGCAGCAGCTGCCCTAGTGTCAGGTTCCACCTATAATGGCATGTCCTAGTTAAAATGTTTAGGTATCTCTTGTTGTCACATGTAGTCAAATCTCACCTAGCTAGTTGTATTTATTTTAAACTTGCAGGTATTGGCACTATTTCTCTAATATATCTTGCCTCACAAAACCCTGCAGGGTTTCACTTACACAATAAAATCTCAGATTTTGGAGTCACAATTTCTGGACTGCAGTGCAAAACCATCAAAGTATAGCAGACTCTGGTAAGCTCCTTTATTCCTTTCCTCGATTTCAATTATTTGGATTCTATTATTGTGTTAAAGAACGTCTGCACCCATATGCACAAATTTTCAATGAAGATTTTTGGATCAAAGGTGACTTAGCAAGAGGGACATTAAGGGCTTTGAAATATTTGCAACATTTCAGAAAAGAAGATTGCCAAACTGAGTAGTTTTTCAAGAAAACTGTGTAAAGTCAACTGCCCACAATAAAATGACTGAGTTCAGTCATTAAAATGTAAAATATAGGAATAGCTTCCTGTGCTAACCTCAATATACCTACATCCATCAAGTCTCATCTGTAATAACCAGGCTGGTGTTTGCTCTGTGGAGTCCAAATTGCTAATTCTTCCCATTTACAACAACTCCCTGGCTTTCAGGAACAAAAATAATTTTCTGTCTAAATATACTTACACTTAACAATCAGAAATGAATCCCTCTGCAAACAACTCTCCATACTGGCAATCGCCTTTGTTAGTAATTATTTATAGTGCAGAAGCATGAATGCTTTCTTCTTTCACATTTAGCATTACTACAATTACTACCATTTCCAAGGTACATCCAGGATAGCTCTCAGACATTTTTCCAATATACTTATGGTTTGTATTTCCTCCCTTCCTTCTACTGTGCATAAATATTGCAAAAGCCTTATAACAAGGTGGTTTTGAAGGGGCACAGCAGCAAGCTTCACCACACTGGCCAAACTGGTGCACACCAGCAGGTCACAGGGAGCAGCAGTGGGACTCTGATGACAGATGCCAACTTTGCACCAGCAGAAGACAGCACTGCCCACGGTCCCTGTGCTCTCAGGAATGGGCAGCTGTGGTGCTTCCCTCCCTGCCAGCAAGGGACAAATGTAAACCAGGCCAAGTTTGCTGATATTTTCTGAAGAAGCTGATGGTGGTGGGCTAACCAGAGCCTCTCCCCTCTGCTCTGATACTTCCCATGCGATGGGAGTGGCTCCAACAGCAGCAGGGAAGGGAAGATGAGCATCCCAGGCTACAGATTCCTCTGCAGAATGGGCAATTTGCTGACAATAATGGCACCCATGTAAATCTCAAACCAAATCCCCAATTTAAATGCCTTGAAATTAATTTGAAGGTATGAAAAAGTAAAAGATACTTTCAATATAATAATTTTAAACAAAAAAAACTGGGAAAATCAACACAACTAAGGGCTGGCTGGTTGTACAAATCACATTCAGCAGTAATTTCTGCACAACAGTTCAAAGTTAAGGCAACAAAAACCCTTTACTTGGATGTAGTGTGAATTCTTGCAGCTAGTAAATCTGCAAGAATTTAGCTGAATTTAGCTGAATTTTTGCAGCTAGTAAATCTTGACGTTTTAACATAATTGGCTGATTTGCAACATCATAACTGCTAACAGATGCAACTTATTTGTTTTAAAACTAGCACCTGTTGTAACATTTACGTAGTAACATAGAAGGCCTGTGCTCTAGTTTCCTCATTTTTTCTGAAATGCAATTAGAAGCACAGAAATATCTACTCTATCCAAGTAGGACACACTTAACCATGGAAAATAAATTCCACATTCAAGGAAACAGTTTTTCAGAAAGCTGCAGCTCATGACCACCACAGAGGAAAATCAGAAATTCAAGGACACCGCTTCTCTCACCATGGTGTAAGGAAAGTTGAAAAGTTTTGCTCCAGTTAGAGACAAGTCTCACTCCCCTGACCACTGCTGTCACAAAACAGTCTGTGAATCATATGGGACTTGAAGGACAGTGCCCTACAAATCACCTCTCACTGTCTTCCAATGCTGAAACTTGTGTGAGTGTAGCATACACTTGTGTTACAAGTGCACACAACGTGTACAAAATTATATTCATCTTGTACTTGAGTAACGAGAATATCATCCATGTGACTTTACTTGACTCTTAGTAAGGCATTCCAGGAAATTCTGTAAAACGTAATAATTCACATCTACCTTTTTCAAAGGTACTGTATATTTGAATTCTGCTTTGAGCTTCACTGCTGATTAAAGAGAATATACTTGACCTAAATCTTCCATTCAAAAGAAGACTACAGAATACACATCTGACTTCATCTTGTACTGGTTATTCCAATATCACAGATCTGCATGCAGCAATAAAAGATATCAAATCAAGCAGGGTGTCAAATTAACATGCAGCATAACAGAGAGTTTTATGTGCTACCTTGGCAGTCAATTCAGGCCTACACTCACCAGTCCACTGTGCCTATTTGTTGAATTTTTCTAATTAATTATCATTATTGAACTTATTAGTTGATATTTTCTTTTTATCACAGCACAATGTAGAAATAAAGACAGTCTATCAGAAATCATTTATGAAATACTAAGAGACAGATCCTAATTTACAGCTGTACACTTTATTAAAGACCTGGTGCCAGGTCCTACGATGAATTGAAACCTCTCAAACAGTACAACATGATGTTTTGTTGACTGGATGAAAGTTTAGAAGTAAATTATTGATAACTGGTGACCAGCTCATTGCTTGAAAACTATTTTTTTAGTTTCTATTTGAAATGTTCATTTAACATCTTAGAATAAGGAGAAATTATATGGAGTCATTAAAAACTGGGAAAAGGAAATAAACAATCATTTACTTTTAATTCAACTCTGATGATCTTTATTTCTACTAGAAACTGGCCCAGAAACTGGTAGACCATGTTATGACTGCCTTTAATGCAAACAGTATTACCACAGGCAGCATTAATCTCAGAATTTACGCAAGTGATGTTATTTTGTACAGTCACTGACTGTTTGCAACACCTGAGTCACACAAACAACAAAAGCAAACAGGAAGTAGTATGGTAACAGTAACTAAACTCTAATTAGACTCAAGCTGAACTACAGAATAATAAACCAATGTTTAGACTTTTACTTTCTTCTGTAGTCTAAGTAAAACATATAAATGTCATTATAACACAGATGTTTGCATCCTTTTCTTCTCTTTTTTGTAACAGATGGATCATTGAATATGAAAGAAACAAACACTGCTATATTTAACACTACAGATCCCAAACCCTGTCATATTAATAATTCACAAAAGTCACTGAACTGCATGGCATGTCAGGCTGAGATTTTATTAGGAATAAAATCTCTTAATGTACATTTTTATTATTTGTCTTTCACTGGCAAAATACAGGTTTTATTTGCATTAAAGCAATATTAAAAACAGGAACAAGAGCTTTTCAGCAAGGTAACACTGCTGAGAAAAGGAACTCTCCTAGCATATATAGGCTGCTTTGCTCAGTGGGGCTTTTGCTCTTGGTAAAGATTTGGCTTCATCAGGAACCAGTAAAATAGACCACATTCATTACTAAGGGCAAACTTAGCATTAACCTAAGAACTATGGAAACAGTTCATCAGGAAGTGCCTCAACACAGCTAGAAGGTCATTTAAAACCCTTTCTTGTTTAAAAAATCCCCAAAGTCCCCATAATAACTTTATCTAATTTTCTGAGGTTATTACCTTTCCCTGGCCACAGGAAAATTAGCCTGAAATTACACTGAGATTAGCCAGAAAATACTTGGTGTTCTTTTAGCATACAGTCCTTGAGACAGAGCCTTGGTATGGTGATTAAATGAACTGTGGATGGAAAGTTTCAAGGATACAACTAGTAATGATGTAGTAACACAATGTAAACAGTAAGGATGGATTACCTTTTTATGGCTGTAATAAAAGATAGTCAGCTCTTCTTCATTATAAAATATTCAGTGTTATTGTATAGTGTTTCACATTTTAAACTGATGCAAGAGCAACATCTACCATTCTCTAAATTCACCATTTAAATATATGATGTATTGCTGAAATGCCTGAGGTTTACATGTAAAACATGCAGAAGATATACTGCTAAGTACAGTTCTCATAATTATATACACACTAAATAAACTGCTCCCCTGGTGAACAATGACACTGACTCTACCTGCACAATGTTGTTTAGTTTTAGATCATTCAACACTTCTAAACTGTCAATTTCAGTTAGAAAAAAAAATCTGGCAGAGACAGCGAGCTTGCATGGATCATATTTCTATGCCTGCATTTTATCTTGCACACACATTGCACAGTTCATGTCCTGAACTTCTGTTGTTAAGGCTTATATGTAGCTCAATCTATTATATATAACAGTTATATAGTTAAATATACTACAAACATTTGTATTTATAATGTTTCTAGTCTGCTGGCACTTGAAAAAGCTCCAGATTGGTGCAAGCATGTTCCTTGTTGTCACTGTCATGGAAGGAGCTCAGCTTTAGCTAATGTTCTAGACGGTTCTTTTCTTTTGTTAATACATCTAATTCACTTCTCCAGGACCTCTGGCACTATACAGCAACAAAATACATTTATTATTTAGATAGTGAGTGCAAGATCATCTGCTGATTACACATGCATGCAAAGAGAGCCAAGCTTGCCATCAGTCCCTAAGGGCAACCCACCAAAACCACTGATCCAGCATCAGAGATTTATTCCTCTGCAAACAGGAAGATTGCAGCCCAGCCTAATCACACTTGGTAAAGCTTTAAAGGGTACATGTGACACTGGTGATTAACTGTCATGTGGAGAGCCTGACATTAAATGAAGATCCAAACCAAGTTAACGGTGTGCTTTGAAACATGTCCAGCAGCTCAGAGTGGCTTGAAGTGCTCTTTAGGATGATCTAACAACCAGTCCTTAAAACTAACCTGGTCCTTGAGGAGGCAGGTCTTTCGAGGAGGGGCAGTAACAAGTTAACACTAACATGCTCCTGCTCTTTGGGAATGCTGGGAACAGCAAACTAAGAAGCTCCAAAGTCCCAGCCTAGGACCGACCATCCTAACCCCAATCCTGATTTGTGATTTCTTCATCAAGTACATTTGGCAAACAAAACAGAGACAACAATATTACGAGCCCAATAAATGTAGTATCATGGAGTACTTTGAACATGTAGCTGGTACTGCATCACCACAAACGCTGCTGATGGTGTAATTCACTCTGGCTAAATCTAGACTGCCTTTTCTGGGCTTGTTGGAGTGAATTGCTGGCCCACGTCACCTATACAGACATTGCCTTAAATATCTGTGCTGTGCAGATCCAAGCTTCAAGCAGTGCCAATGTTTGATTCTCCTGGATACTGAACCCCACATCCAGCTGCAGGTTTGAGTGAGTCAAACAGATCAGACAGCAGTGCAAGCCAGTGTGACAGCAATGCTCCAGCTCTGCCTCCGTGCCTTCACCCAACTAAGCTGCATGAATAAAGATTACAAAGCCAGCAACATCACTTGGATGGAATAAACCTTATTAATCCAAATCTTCAAGGCTACCCACAACACTCATCTGAATATCACTGTGAATAAAAGAAACAAATCCATGCACAGAAAGACATAACTATATCCTGTTTAACAAGGGGCAGAGTTATGCTTTAACAAGGTTTACCCCCATTCACACTTGACTCAAAGGAAAAAATAAATAACATAGGCAACTAGACTAATAATGAGCAATAATTTCCACAGTAATTCTAAACTGTTTCTAAATGAGTTCTGTAAAAAGATTAAAATCATCAATATTCACAACATAAATCCTGAATTGTTGGATGTTGAGAAGAAGAGTTACCTCTTGTACTTTTCTTAATAAGGAGAAATCAGTGAACTAGACTGACCAAGGTGAGCCTGAGCCAGCAGAGTTGTACTTGTTTGCTATATTAATCCAATTAATACCTCAGGTATTAAAGTCTTCTTCAAATTATATCTGAAATTCATATTTTATGAAAGAAAAGCTCATAAATTTCTTTTTGGCACATGAAAATTGATAATTTCTCTAATTTTGATTACTGAAGAAGAGAGATATTAACTTTTTTTGTTAAGACAAAAAAATTATAGGCCCCAAAATATGTTTCCATTAGCCACAGAGGACTTTTCTTGAAATCATTAAGGGAAAAAAAAGGGTTGCTTTATCCTCTATAATAAACATTTCACATGGCTATGATTCAATATGTTTTATACTGTACTGTTAATTCTCATTATTCTTCAAATATTATATTTGAGGATATTAATACACCATTAACACGATTAACTTTTTCACAGAAGTTAATCCATATGGAACCAAATGGCACAATTTGGACATGTAAATGAGTAGACAGTGCAGGTCACCTTCTGCCCCACTGCACCAGTGCAACTCTGCTGGCTCCACTTGCATTGGCCTAAACCAAAGGAGGAACCTGTGTCTCTCCAGAAACTGGAAGAATAAATAACTTTTTATTCCTTCCCAAAACAGAGATATTCCATAAAAAGGGATCAATTCATATCTTAGACTTGTCTGCATGCAACCTGCAATATGCCTTTATCTGCCAGAGAAGCATTTCTCCAAATAAATTAGGGCTCATGGAGGTGAACCACAGTCTTTAACACAGTTTGGCAAGAATAGTGAATTTTGTTCATTATTTCTGTCAATTGTTGTATCAGTAAAATACAGAGTAACTGAATTAACCTGGCAGAGAGTGGCACCATTGATTCCTGCAACTTTTTGTCCTTTCCAGGGATACAGCAACCATACCAGGCAATTCACTGTTCTGAATCAGATCCTGTGTGGCTGATCCCAGAGCCCTGAGACAGCCAAGTGTATCAGCAGTCCTGTCAGTTTTACCATTAATCTTAAGCACAGGTAACATCAAGGGAACTCCAGGACTGAAGGACATCCTCTGCCCTCTAAAGCACAGAAGCCTCTTTTATCCCCCTTCCCCCAACTCACAATTTTCTTGCCCTCTCCCCAACAGATTCTGTCTGTACAGTAATGAAGGATCATGTTTCTCCCAACCAACTCATCTTCTCTTCCGTGCCTCTCCTCTCTCCTCAGTGCTCCTACAGTTGCTGTGGAAATAACACATTTTACTGACCCAACACCTCCTGGGCAGCTGGTTCCCACAGCTGTGGTGCAAAAGGCAATTAAGATAAAACACAGCGCCGCAATGAATCACAAGCCTGAACAGATCTCAGAGGTCATCTAGTCCATTCCTCTGCCCCACGGGAGGCTCAGCTATCCCCATGTCATTTCTTACAGACATCTATGTCACCTGCTTTTAAAAACTTCAGCGATAAAAATTACACAAGCTCCCTAGGCAATATATCCCAGTGCTTCACCACCTTTGCAAAGAAGTTCAATCTTTCCTCACAGCTCACATATTTTAAGCCTCAGATCTTTTTTCCTCTCTTTCTTTACAAGTCTTACCAGATCTTTTCTTTTTTCCTCACACAAACAACTCCAATTAAAGCAGTTTACTTCAAAAACTACTTTTGAAAATGATCATTGAAAAATTTACTGTATATTGCAGCTGGAATTAAATCACCTTTTTCCATTCACAATTTTTCCATTTTCCAAACACAATTTTAGAGACTTTAAATTAAAAAAAATATTCACGTTCTGTTTGTTTTAATGCCATATTGTAGTTGTGCATAAGCAACAGGAGAAATGAGGCCAAGTTCACTGTTGTCATATATGGGTCCATAATGCCTATTACCAGAAACAGTATAACAACAAATCAAAAAATTGTTGAGATTTAAAAACCAATTCAATTTTCCACAGTCAAGGTAAAGCCACACTTGTTACAGATAATCCCAATATTAGAAAATAATGACCTATCAAAGAGATGAAATTTGACTTTGCTCAAGCAAGCAGTTTTTTTAGGAACACAGTCAGTCCACTAGCAAGAGCAGAGCAAATCAGATTTGGTTCACAGCTTTCCTACACCCTGAATTCATATGTCATCTGGCTGTTTGGGCTTTTTTAAATCACCGAAACAGTAAAACAAGAAGAGAAGTAAAGCAATGCTACAGTTAACCCACATCTTCATGATTATAGCTGGCTTTACTTTCCTCAGCGAATAGTTGGAGGAAGAAAGTACACACAAAGGTTAGAAATATCTCCTTTTATAAATCAATTTAGTCTGCTGCATGGAACAGCAAGGACAGAGGACACAAATTACCAAGATTTTAATGCTCTGAAAAGGAGATAAAATTTTGATTATTCATGAACAACAATGAATTAGTAACTTCCCTAATATACTGGACACAACATAAAGCATTTCTTCATTTTAAACAGTGGATTACAAAAGCCAAAGAAAAACTTGGATTGAGCCCCAAAGAAACATAACAAGGTAACACATTATTGCCCTTCTATTGTTGCTACATACTGCACTTAACATGTCACAGGACCAAATAAAGGACTACAGGCCTTTACAGATGAGAAGTCTTAAAGTTCTTTCATGGAGCCAAATCTTTCAACAAAAAAAATATAAGATCCCACAGAAGAACAAAAAAGCACATTTCAAGCACCAGTTTCACTAATGTATTCATTATGCATTTTAAACAGAGTGTATCAATGAGAAATTAAAATTCGTGATGCTCCACTTTGAGCTCAAGGTCTCCTTGGAAAAATTTCACAGATAAATCCATTCCCTCATGATTTCAAAGATCTTTTAAAAGGTGTGGCAATGTCAGATATAACAGATGTGAAGAATTCTATTACGCCTGACGAACTCTGCGTGGCCAACAAGAATTACACTAGTGTGAGATGAAAAACTAACACTCTGCTACTGAAGATTTCAAGAACAGATGCCAATGTATTTCATGATGACTTCTGATCACAGGAAAAATATAATACAGGTCAGCACTGATATTCAAAATGGTTTTTGACCCATTTCAGACAAGCCCCTCCATGTGCAATGACAGAAGAACATCCTTATGACCCAAGTATCAAGTGAAAGATAAAGTGTGAGAAAAATCTAACACTTGCTCCAGCAGTGTACAAAAAATACCAAAAATCTCCATCTAATTTTCAGAACACTCATGACATATAAAAGAGAATATGGATTTGCAAAATCCACAAGGAATTATTTTCCTCAGATTACAAAACAGAGAGACTTGAAAATTCAATTTTTAACATAGCTGCACGTCTGAAATTCACCATGTATCAAGAACACTGCAGTAATTATACTGTGCATTTTGCAGAATCCAAGGAATAAATTTACAAATTTAAACAAAGTTTCTTCAAACAGGTGACCACATTCAAAACATCAATCATCATTCTGAAAAAAAACCATTAACCAAAACTTCAAAACAAATTTGAAAATGCACCGAAATATGAACCAGAGAGCAAAGAGTGTCCTAGAGGCAAGATTAGCAAGCAATTACACCAGTCACTGCTAACAGTTACAGTACACAGTATTTTTAATTTTTCTTCTGAAAAATCTGCCTTGTGGTCCCAGTATGACAAAATCATTCTAATGATTTCTCCAGTCTAAAACAGTTAAAATCATCAATAATCAAGAGAGCATCAGCTGATCACGTTTCAGGATGCAGCACGGGAGTATTAAGTGACTGAGCATTGATCAAATGACGACAGAATCTGGAGACTGTGTCTCGAGGAGTATTGGTTGACCCTGATGTTAAGTATGTTCATATTATATAAGCCTACATTGAGTTACTGTTTCTGCAGCAGAAAAATGCTGTTAAAACTGCACATACAAATATATTTGCAAAGTCAATCACCTACAAACACATTTCTCCTGTTCAATCATGATTAAAATGGCCTACTCTTAAAACAACTTTCTGGCAAGGAAATACAGACCAGTACCTGACCCAACCATTTCACAATCTCAAGGTAAATTCTCTCAGCATTTAATGTATGTCACCTGCAGGAAAATTCCTTTTTATGTAATAACCTGCAAGTCACCGAATGATTTTAAATTAAGGCGCCTTTTCTTTTCTCATGTCCCTTGCACAGACACAGGGGATGGAAAGAAGGCAGCAGCATTTCAAAAGATGATGCTTACATATCCCTTCTAAATGCCTTCTAAATGTATACAGTTCTCCAGGGAGCAATCAACTGAGCAATGTCTGTAATGCTCAGGATATAATTACCAAAATGAGATGCATAACCTTTATTACACAAGCAAACAGTTAACTTTACAGATTATTTCTCTTACTTTGGTGCTCTCAAACCTTTTTGGTTTTTTTAAGTAATCAAGTGCTTCCAATGCTCTACATTGCAGCTACTGTGCATTCAATGCCAGGTGCTGCACACCTCACTAGCAGAAACTCAGCACAATGCAAGACCTTCTCCAGCCCGTGTAGTTTCATACACTGCTGTAGCATGACAGAATGTCTTTGGGATTTAGCAAATTCAGACAGATTCTGTTGCTACATCCCACAGAAAAATGCCTTGAAACTCCCCCTGCTTAAAAAAAAAAAGAAAAAAATGAACAGCCTACATCTCCAAACATGACAGTGCATTCCTGGCATAGAATATGCAATGCAAGAAGAGAAAAATGACAGTATTTATGTTACCTTCAGTCACATAGTTGTGGTCTCGCAGAAAGCTGTGGTTAATTTTCCGTGTGTCCGTGTCCTCGCCCATTTACAGCAGGATTACTCAGCATGCCTATCCGCAGTGGACTGATAGCATCAGCAGAGGTCGTCACAAGAGCACCATCCATGCTGCCACTGCCTAGCAGAGGCGGGGAACACACCGGGCCACTGAGCACAGCATAATGAGGGCTATTGAGGCAGCGCAGATAGGGGGGAGGCGAATAACGAGCGGGAAAAAAATTTTAAAAAGGGGGAAAATTAAAAAAAAAAAAAAAGGAAAAAACGTAAAAAGAAAAAAGGGGGGAAAGGGGGAAGAAGAATCGCGGGAGAAAGCCAGAGGGAGAAACGGCTCCGAGAAATTACGGATGCAGCCAGCCAGTAGGGAGCTTGCGTGAAGGAGCAGAGGCACTTCTCCCACAGTTAAAGAATAGCCCAGCTGTGTCTCCAGGCGCCCGGCGCANGCCTGCGCCGCATCAGCGCTGGCCCCTCCCCGCCCGCCGCCCGCGGCCCAACCGCACCGCATCTGCATGGAGCAAAGTGAAAAATGACACTGCAGGTAATTGCTCCAGCTCCTCTGCCGGGGAGATGGGCAAGGAGAAAAACTGAGGGAGGGGACGAGGGAGAAGAAACTTCAAGGTGATTTAAACGCGTTTGCATCGACACGTACTGCACACGAACGTGCGGCCAGGATTTTGTGCTAGTCGTGGTGTCATCTGCAGCAAAAGCAACAGTCGTTCAATGCCAGCCTCTATATTACGAAATTGCCAAATAGCTGCCTGTGCAAATGATTTGTCAGAGGCAAGGCAACCGTTCAGAGGATGTAAGATAAAATAACAGTTATTTATCTTTTTTTACCCCCAGTTTTGTAGATAAATGTAAAATTACAAAGTATTTTAAAAGAATCTCTCTGGTCTCCCTGTACAGGAAAGAAAAGCTGGACAAAGGGAATGTTTGCAGGTCATTGGTTTTCTTAAATCGGCTACTCATTCTGTTCATTATCCCATCATCTTGGAAAAGCAATGTTGAAGAATGTATACTCAGAAATATGAAAATAAGTAGAAGAGGAAAATTACTCCCTTGCTTTATAAAATAAAGCTTGCTCTTTAGTCCAAATGCTTAATGTTTTATATTACAGCAAAATTCTTTCAACTGAACAGACAAGCACTTTCCTTTAGCTTTTGGTATCTATTCAAGAAACCACAAACTGTTTGCTGCAGAAAGTACGTATTCAGAAAAGGTAAGCACCACTGAAGTCTAAATATTTGAATAGAAAGCAAATGGCTATATACCAAACCACCACTACAGCATGATAAGGGAGTCCACAACCACAAAACCAATTGAGAAGAGAGAATCTTGTGATTTAGGCCCTGGAATTGAACATGGAAAGTACAATTTGGTTGTCAGCATTACTACAGCATTTTGTGTAACAGTGGATGAATTTTGATCCTTTTTTTGTGGTTTTCTTTTTTTGTTTTTTTTTTCCTAATGAACTAGGACATACAGTT
This sequence comes from Pycnonotus jocosus, assembly GCA_013400435.1. Lineage (NCBI taxonomy): Eukaryota > Metazoa > Chordata > Aves > Passeriformes > Pycnonotidae > Pycnonotus > Pycnonotus jocosus. Next base: position 68,111 of record VWYP01027641.1, on the reverse strand, counting down.
CTTGAAGGAAAATTCAAGTACCCTGCTATTCCTACAAACTGGTATGTGACTGAAAAAAGTAGAGGACTATGTAAAAACCTGCTCAGGGATACACATCTAATTTCAGTATGAAGCAAGGCTGGGAGGGAAAGAAGAATTGCAATACAATCATCTTCTTCTTCTCATTAATAGTGCAAAATAAAACAGAAGCATCTCCAGCCTGACAAGTAAATGCTGTAAATATTGTAAAATCTTCACATTTTTGCAAGTGAGAAAGTAAGAGAAATTATTGAGTACTTGAACCTGTACAGAACAAATTTTACATGTATGTGGGTTTTGGGGGTGACAATACTGGAAATGTTGTTTCTGCATTGACAGCATCAGTCACTACTGTGGCAGTACCAGCAGCTCTCCAGTATCTGCCCTATCCTCTTCAGAAAAGAGGAAGGAGGCCTTGCAAATACTAATATTTAGTTTGGACAAAATGTTTCTAATCTATGTGATGGAGCTGTTTTATTTTGCCCTTCCCTGACACATTATGTTCTCACCTTGGATTTTTCCAAAGACAAAAGGCTCTATGAGCATAACACATTGCACACGAAATCCCAACTCCACTGGGCAAAGAGTACCACAAACAGCCAGTTTACTCTCAACTATTTAACACAACACTTACACCAGTCTGGGTCAAGAGGGCACCTTCCTTCAGCATCTGTGCAAACTGTCTGGCCTTACAAAAGTCTGTCCAGGTCCCTTTGTAAAACCTTCCTGCCCTCCAGCAAATCAAAGACTCCAGTGGTGACCAGCTGCCAGCTAGATATAAATCCAGGTAACACCACTGCCTGGGCTCAGCCATCCAGCCACTTTTACCCAGCAAAGAACACACCCATTCAAGCAAAGAGATGCCAGTTTCTCCAGAAGAATATTGTGGCAAACTGTGTCAAAGGCTTTACTGAAGTTCATGTAGGCAACATCCACAGCCTTTCCCACATCCATTAAGAGGGTCACTTCACCACAGAATGAGGTGAACTGGGTCAAGCAGGATGTGCCTTTCATGAACCTGTGCAGACTGGCTGTGATCCCCTGACTGTCCTGTATGTGCTGCATGATGTTGCTCAGGATAATCTTGCCATGACCTTCCTTGGCACTGGGGTCAGGCTGACAGGCCTCCAGTTCCCTGGATCCTCCTCCCAACCCATTTGATAGATGGGCTTCACATTTGCTACCTCCAGTCAATTGGGACCCACTCCTCCCTGTTACCCGGGGCTGCTGGTAAATGACGGAAGGTGCCTCAGTGAGCACTGTCACCAGCTCCCTCAGTCCCTTCAGCTGGATCCCATCCAGCCTCATAGACTTGTGTGGGTCCAAGGGGTGTAGCAGGTCACTGATCATTTCTCCTTGGATTATGGGGGCTTCATTCTGCTCCTCATCCTTGTCTTCCAGCTCCAGGGACTGGGTACCCAAGAACAACTGGCCTTAATATTAAAGACTGAGGCAAAGAAGGGATTAAGTACTTCATCTGTTTCCTCATTCTTTGTCACTATTGTTTGCCCTGCATCCAGTACAGAATGGAGGTTCTCCTTAGCCTTCCTTTTGTTCCTGGTGTATCACAGAGTGTGGATTCCCACGAAGGTAACACTGAGAAGCTATTACTGTGATGACTTCCAAAACTAAAAGAAATGTCACCTTACAGGGCATTTGATCCCAAAAATCAAGCAGCACATTTGAGTAGGAACAACTACATAGGAACAACATCTATCTGCAAATACACAGAAAATGAACATGTGTTCTGTCCTTTCTGAGAAAAAAGATCATATGGAAAACTTATTGTTGAAAAGATAATAAATTATGCAAATGATGAGTACAATCTCAAAAAAGTCACACTGACAATCTGTAAAAAAAAAAGCACTGGAACCGTTTTCTTTGTAAATACCCTACATTTATGTGACCAAGGTGGTTGAGGGAATTCTGTCCTTCTTGTTGTTCCTGCTCTTCCATGTAAACTCACCAATAATTGTCCTTTATTTGTCCTCAGTCAGTTCAAACTTTACAATTTCTATGGTCTGTCATTTAGAGCCTACACTGGTTAATTGTTAGGCATAATTTAAGCAGTTAGAAATGTTTTCATTTTTCCTAGGAGCAAAGTGGACTTTTTTTTGTGAAGTCAAAATTGTAACTCCCATCCAGACATAATTTTCTCCACTCACCATTAGAGAGGTTCATGGACAACTTCCTTAGGCATCACATCTGGGTCAAATGACACTTACCTTGTTCTTATGATCTTTAAGTTGAAAAGAATCTCATAATGAGGAGCAGAATGAGGAGGAAGCCTTTAACAAAAACCCTAGACAATATTCCCAGTGTGCATGCAAATGCTTTCCCTAAGATTATGAGCCAAATCCTTACTGTGTGGCAAATATTAGCACTCCACTGACTTAAGTAGGTCAGTTCACATGAGAAAGATTAGCAAAATTCTGCTCTGAATTTGTAGCACAATGCAAATTTTTGAGCCAACATTTGGAGATAACTAGCTATGCTGTTTTAAAATGCTACTTATTATCAATCCCACGTATAACCTGTCATTTGATCTAGTCAAATACCCAGGGAGAAGGTGGTGAGGAAAGAAGCTTTAACCAAAAGTGTATCAGTTATTTGGACTTTCATAGTAGTTCACAATCTTACTTATAAAACAACCCTCTAATTGAGCTGAATACAGTACAAACAGAGAAATGAATGTGTCCTATCTTAAAGAATTTATAAGTAAACTATACAACAGGAGAGCTACATACAGATCAGCAGCAACATTTGGGTAAACAGTGAGTGAGTAATGAGGATGGAGTCCTGGTTTAGAGCTTTCTTCAAAAGCAGGTCATTAGAGACTGTGGAGAGAAGTAATAAACTGGATTCAAGAGGTTGAAAAATAACTGCATAAGAGAATAAAACAAGCTTAAACATAAAAGGAGGAGAACTGGCCAGCAGGTCAAGGAGGAAAGTAAAAGGCAAGAGCAGTCATGACACAGATGCCAACACAGACTGTGGGTGTCAGTAAAAAAAGAGTTAAAAGGAACAAAACAAACTAAAAAATGGATCTGTGCCAGGAGGAGAAAAATCTCATAAGACTGGGAAAGAAAATATTTAAAGAGAGGAATAAACCTACATTTCCCTTTGTCAGAGTTTTGGGCAGAAGAATTGGAGAAAGGGAAAGGTAGAAGGGAAAAACAAAACAAAAAACCAGTCAAACAACAATAACAACAACAAAAGCCAGAAATGGAAGCCAGAGGCAGCCAGTACCACGAGGAAGGAATCAAAACCTATTTATGATACAAATGGAAGTGAGAATGTAAGGATTAGTAACAGTGTAGTCTAACAGTAAGGAACTGAAGAAGATGAGAACAAATCTTTGGTTGAATGACTGTTGATAATGTTTGCTCATCACATTTCCAGCAGGAAGCTCTGCAGCAGAAGAGATGGAGGAATTAGGCATTAGGAAGCAGTTTGTCCTGAAGGTTACTGTGTAATCCTGTTTATAAATGCCTGCTGAATACATGGCCATCCTGTTTTGCTCCTGCAGAACATTCATATTCTTCTCTTAAATACATTTTCCTGAAGAGCCTCCATTTAGCTTTGTCCGACACTAAGAGCACAACCTTTAATAATTAAAACTCTCAATATCTGAAACAGAACACCATCAGGTACTTCAAGTCTCCATTTTACCCCCAAATTCATCACTCCATCTGAATTAGAATGATTAAGCTTGAACTGCAATTGAAAGAAATAGTAGTGGCATATGTAAATATTTTCTTCATCCAACAAAACTTTTCATATACAGATCATCTTTTACTTCATTTAGTAAAATACAGTGGCTTTAAATGAAATGAAACTGAATTTTCAGTTGGCACACAACTTTAATTATTTGTAAAGAACAAGAGATTTGAAGACTGTGATGGTAAAAAAAGACCCTTAGAAGTGGCATAAATTTCACCAAAAGCAAACTGTCTTAAAATATTACCTTAATTTAATGTTTGTGACATCAGAGGAGGGTTTTAAGATCTTTGACAACATTTGTTTCTAACCATATCCTAGTATCACCAAACTGCAAAACAGTGCAAAGTTTTTTCAAGTGAAATTAGGTAACACAATTAGTTGCAGAATAAACATAACAAAATATTTAGCCAGCTTTTGACAATCATAGCTCATTGCATCTGAATTTGCTTACCAACAAAAAATGTTTATAGGCCAGATATGGTTTCCCTTTTACATATCTACAGAGATGTAAAATGCCCTGCTACTGATTTCTCCAGTTAATTGGCAAATTGGTTTTGCTGTTCATTTATTTATTCATGATGCCCACAAAAATAAGATTATATAGTACAGTCATACTTCTGTTCAAAATACTTTCATTTAAAAGGACAAAGCAACAAGGAATCATAATGTGATAAAAAGCTATTGCCCTAGTCTTCCTCCAGCTCTACTCAGCTTGACAGAGAAGGACTCAGAGCTCTCAGCCAGGTATAAGACAGCAAATTCACTTCCTTGGGTTTGTGTAGTTTTCCTTCACAAGTCCTTCTGAAGTCCTTTTTGTATTTGATTAATAGCCAATACAATATACATTATACATACTACCATGCAGTTCCTTTTTTGATTATTTCTGACAGCTAAACAAAAGCAAATAGATACTGCCAAAAGCTAACATAAAAAGCAATAGAAGAAAAATTATATCAATCACAACTGCCAAGTAAAAATTAATTTTGTCTTATTTTAACACCTCATATGTAATCACTTAGAATCTTTACATTTACAGCATTTAATTCATGTGTTGCTACAGTCTTTAGTTTATATTTAATATTTAAAATTATGATGTAGTCCAACAATTTTGAAAAACACTAATGGCTGCTATCACAATTGGAAAAATATGTCATTATTCAAAAAGGGGAAATTTCTTCAATACACTACCTTTTGCTGTGTTACATCTAAAAATAACACCTGCCCAGAAGAAGTAATTTATTCTCAGCCTACATACTCCAGACACAGAGTAAAACTAATGCCTCCCAGCAGCTGGTGATTCTGGAAAGCAAGCAATTAAAAGTTACCATTGAGTAATTTAAATTACAGAAGCCAATTTCTGTCAGTCTTTCACCATCTCTGTTCAGGTGAACATTGCATAAGGATCCTGAGCTGAGTCAGTGCCACTTCAAGGTTTGCAGAAAGCCAGAGCATGGGATGAACTGAATACACATCACACTCACAGTTTTTCACAGAGGAGCCAGCAGTTTTGCTCTTATTTTTCTGTGATGTGTTGATGAGAGTGGTGAAACTAATCAATATGAAGAGCTCTGGGCCCGATTTAATGATTTTTACTAACTGAGAGAATGCAGCCAGGATATTTGGACAGAAGGGTTCTTGCAAGAAGGCTCCCTGAAGCATGCCCTGAGCTATGACACTCCTGTGCCCACAGGATGCCCCTCTGTTCCTCTCTGGGGCCACTGCATCATTCTGGCTGCCATGGAGGTTTCCCCACCCTACCAGAGCAGCTGCACACCACAACCCTCTCTGTGCTCCATAATGTGTTAATCCAGTCTGGAAACATACAATGGGCACTGCTTTCAGGTGTTTGCTATGAAGAAAGGAAGAATTTGCAAACATAAACAGTTCCCTATTGACTGGCCTGAATCAGGCCAGAGCAAGCCCACAGCCAAAGAACTGGAGCTGTGCTAAAAACAGCAACTGCACCTTTGCCTGGTCCTTTTATGGTTTAAAATCACATCTAAAACAAGTCTGCAACCTATCAGCTAGTGAGTTCAAGGAAGCAGGTAACAAGAGCATGAACAAATTCCAGGAGGGAGTTCTGCACACTCCATGGGCAAGTTTTAATTTTGCAAATTTCTGTGACAGAATACTGTGACAGATTTCAGTGGGATCTAGGTTTAGCAAGAGACAGAAAGCAAGGTTGCAAAATCATAGGGGAAGGAAAAGCAGAAAGAATAGACAAGATGCCAAAAGGAGATGCTGGAAGTTTTCCCAGAATTTACTAATTTGGAGGTTAAGCCTATTCTGATTGCAGCAGGAATGGGAAAAGTGGTCTAAGGGAAAGAGCACAGGATGAAGAATAAAAGACCAAGCACTAATGCCATCTGTGAGGCTTTAGCCATATCATTTATCTTCCTTATTCTTTTTCACTCTTCCACTGCCTTGCCTATTTAAACCAAAAATTACAAGAGCATAAACACTGTCTTCTCTACTGCAGTCATCACATGGAGACTGATGCGCGACCCTTGGGCAATGGTGATACTTGAGACACTGTTCTTAGCTAAAGAAGCTCCTCTGTTTCTAAAACAAGCTTCTGCATCCTCTAAAACAGAAGGCAGATTATTTACTCCACTGGAAACAACACAGTAAAAGAAAAGGAAAACATAGGAGAAGAGTTCAAGATGAGTTTCACATAGAAAACCTCTCAGTGACAGGGCCTGTCACTGTGCCAAGTAAGCCAGGGACCCTGGTGGACAAAGAAAACAGAGCTTGAGGCTTGGGGACAAGTGTTGAAACAAATGCTTCCAAATTAGCCTCTAACTTTCTACAGAGGTTACTCTGCTCCCAGGTTTCTCAAATTGAAATGCTAACACAAATATAAATATATTCCAAACAAGAAATATTATGTTAGGTTTGGTATAATTGCATTACATGCTGGAGAAAACCTACCACTAAGTTTGCTAATTTAGTTTATTTTTAGAAATACTTTATACAGATATTAATTAACTCAAATACAGCATCACTTGCACATTGCCTCATAGCTAAGGTATGAGACAGCATATACTTTGTTGCTGCTGTTTGGTGTGTGTGGGTCACTTTCTCTCTAAAGGCACACCCTATGACAGCATCCTCTCTCCAAATTACCCTACAACCTCAGTTAAGCTCACTACCATGTTCTCCTGCTGTGCAGGGGAGAAATACTGTTTCAATGTATGTCTCTACATGCAAGCCTTTAAAATCATGCTGCATATGGTTTATTCAAACTAAAATTTTTGTGTTACACCCTTTCTTGCAGCTTTCTGCAGAAAGCAGAAAATCTACCCACACTACTAAAAAAAAATGAATTTGTAAAGCAGAAGTCGATCCTAAGAAGGATGGTAAAGTTCTGCTGGAAAGGGCTGGAAATCATGAAGGAAACGTTTCAGTGGCTGTTCATGATGAACAGATCACAGGCATCAGAGCACACAGCACCAGAGGCTGCTGATGGGGACTGTCACAACAGTGGAGCCTCAGGACAGAGCTGTGTGCTGCCTCCCCAGCAAGTCACCCAGCACACTGTCAGAAATGCTCTCCAGATGAGACCTATCACTGCACAGCCAGGCAAGGCTGCAGTTACAAAACTAACTTCATACCCTAAGACAAGATGACCCACATCTCAAATAACTTCTGTAGGGGTCAGGCTCTGGAGTGGGACAGAAAGCCTGCTGAGACTGAAAAGCCTAGGAAGAGACTAAATAAGAACCTACACATATATACATATATACATGGTGCAAAATAATTATAAAGTTGTCACTTGAAGGGACTGGAGAATACAAAGAAATATTGCTTTAAACACAGATCAGAAAGGGGCCTGATAAAGGAATTTATAGCAGGGATACAGGAACTGTCAGAACTTCTTTACACTGTGTAGACATATTTGTGTGCATATTTATACAAGAAAGGAACTGGGAAGAGAGGGAGAAAAGCAAATGAGAACAGTCCCAAATCCGTGCTAAGGGTCATATTCATCCTTCCTGAATAGCAATGGACCAAAACACACATTTCAGCAGTACCCTGGTGTGACATCTGGGTGGTCAGGCTACTACACAGTCAAACCACAGGGAAAGGAAAACACTTTCTAAGACAGCTTCCAAAACTCAGCATTCTGAAAAGATTAAGCTGATAAAATACAAAAATCTCGAGAGATGGAGCTTGAACAACTTCAACAGCAAAAATAATCCAGAGGAAAGAGATCAAAGCAAACACAAAGAAACAAACTTTCCACACAAAATCAAGTGAGGTACAAATTGAAAAGGGTACAGACTGAAAGAGGTGAAATTTAGGTCAGATATTATAAAGAAATTTTTTACTCTGAGGGTGGTTAAGCATTGGAACAGGTTTCCCAGGGTGTCTCTCACTGGCCCATCCCTGGCAGTGTTCAAGGCCAGGTAGAATAAGGCCTTGAGCAACCTGGTCTAGTGGGGGTGTCCCTGCCCATGGCAGGGAGTGGGACTATGATCTGTAAGGCCCATTCTAATCCTTAACATTCTATGACTCTATGATTTTTTCAGACTCTTAAAAATCATTAAAAATCAAATCAAACTAGCAGATTATATTCACTCTCACATTAAAATGCAAACCACAGGCACTCTTCGTAACATTTTGCTAATTCAGACCTCAAAATATTTCAGGTAATAATAATTCAGGCACAATTCCTGCCCATGGCAAGTCTATTAAATAAAATCAACATAAAGGATCATTTATTACTGGTTCTGAATTCTACACACAGTCATACAAAGATGTCAGTTTGAAGGGAACTTAGCGCAAAAGATTATGTTATTCACAGGACCAGAGAATAATGACATGGCATCTGACAGGACATTCAGCTTGACTCCTTCCTTTATTAATTAATTAATGCAGATAGGTATAATGCAAACAGCTTTTTCTCCAGCAAGACCCTACACCACAAAGAGTAGTTGCATATTTGTGTGTTCTCCAATAATGAAGGTGACATGCAAATCCAGCCATCTGAAGCACCTGCAGATCCCAGCCATCCTGGGTTTGCCACAGAGGCAAACAAAAAAGCAAAACAAAAAGCTGTTCTAGAAAATGCTACAGTGCTAGAATTTTTTTCCTGTGCATAATATTTACTGCAGTATTGCTAAAACAGCCCTAAGAGAGATTGAAAAAACCTAGTTGTGTCAATATAAACAATTATTTTCCTATTAGCCTTTCCTCCAGATCATCTCACTATTTAAACTACTGTAGCATCAGATGTACAGTAAACAAATGCTGCACCTGCTGTAAGAGCTGAAATAATACGTAGTTGGCAAAACAAGAGCTAAAAATAAATTCAAGCTATTTAAAATGGGAAAAAAACCACCAACCCACAGGAGACAAATTCATAAGCAGTCAGTGGTGTGAGGAAAAAAACAAAGTAATTTGTATGCGGAAATGTAGAAAGAAAGCTAGTACTGAATGATATTAAAAGTTTGCAAGACATGCTAAACCCAGAATTTTGAGGAGTATGAAATCCCATACTACATTGCAGTAAACAGCAAATGCATCTAAAGGTTCTGTTCCTCTTCTGGCCACCCTAATACCAACAGCAGTAATTAAAATTCAGAAAAACAGAACAAATCACAGAGGTGATCTGAATTTGAGAATTCCAAAGTAAAAAACGACTGAGAAGACTCCTGTAGGAATCAGCTGAAAGGAATTAAAGCACATACATCAAATGAAATCGTTTTTATTTTGGCTCAAGACAAAGAAAGTGCAAATTAAATTATAGGAAAACTTACAAGGGAGAGTACAAGTGGAAAGCCATTAATTGATTTTGCAACCTAATGAAGAACTAAGCACCCAAAAATTAAATGCTGCAATGAAAACAACAGTCGTGCTTGGCCCAAAGGAGAATTTGGAAAGGTGGGGTAAAGTGCTTTGCCTACCCAGTGTGGAAACCTCCCACTCAAGGGAGCTCCCTAGAACCAGCACCCAGGAACACAAATGTTCAAACATTCTTTCCAGAGCTTAGTGATCTCAAATAAGGTCACAAAAGAGACATGCTTGCTGATATAAGATCTAGACCCTGAGTATAAATATAGCCCTAACAGGGGGTGACACTGAATGTTATTCCCTGAAAAAAATGGGAGACAGTTCTACCTTATTATATAATTGTGTACTTCTATGGTAAATACAGTATAATTTCCTTTAGTTCAAGAGAAAAAAAAAATCTGGGCACGGACATTTACCATATTTCCTCTCAAGTTGCCTCAGGCATTAATAAAAAATGTAGTATTTGTAGAACCAGATATTATCCCAAGTAAAATGAACACATCTGTGTGTGTGATGGAGATGCTTACCATGGCCAGGAAATCTGCAATTTTTGAGCCAAACCAAGTTTTTGCACTGACAATTACTTTGTGTAACAGAAAAACAGTCACCTGAACAGCATCTGGAACCACAACAGCATGCAACAGCATGTAAGAGAAAATTCAACTTGGCAAAGGGGAAAAGAGGAGCCCTCACCAGAGGCCAAAGAACCCCAGCATAACCTGCTGTTGGAGAAGAAAGGTCTGCTAAGCAAAACCAAGAGCCAGTGCCTCACTAACCACTTTAACAAAAACAAGGGGAGGGGTGACCACTTAATAGTACAATTTTTGCTAAACTCTGCAAAATTATATTTAACCTTCCTTACAGCTAGACAGGGATTAACACAGTTGCTGAGCAAGCAGAAATGCTCGGCCTTAGCACATCTGTAGTCTGTAAGAGAATGAACTAATTTCAACTAATGAACTGCTGAGCCAGCACAATGCAAAGACCGAGGCATGGGAAAGGTAATGCAATAACATAGGCTTAAGACAATTATAAATCAAAGAAAAGAGAATGATGTTCTGAGCTTCATGGAGCAACTACCTGGGGAGGCATGAAGAAAACTATCTCTGAGACACCATACCTAAGGGCACAGTGACCAGTGATCCGAGGATGGTGCAGAAGCACTAAAAAAAGTGAGTAGTCTGGGGAAGCAGGGAAGTGAGTTATGGCAGTTATGGCAGGAATAAAGGGAAATTCAAAAGTCAACATGGTAGGCACAGCAGAAGAGGATAAATACTGCAGACCCCAGCAGCAGAAAATGGACCTTTTGTAGAGACATCAAGGTTTTTCTCTGAAAAACCTTGATACACCAGGAGGGATGTCCTTTGATCCCTCATGCCATGAGTGCATGAGTGAGGATGTAAGGGTGGGGGTTGATGTATCTTACAAGCTGGGAGGGCATAAACACCTTAAAGTCAAGGTGTCTGGCAGTTACACAAAATTACAGAATCACAGAATGGTTGAGGTTGGAAGAGAGCACTGGAGGTCACCTGGTCCAACCTCCCTACTCAAGCAGGGTCCCCAAGAGCACATTACTTGGGATTGCATCCAGACAGCTTTTGAGTATCTCCAGAGGAGATGAAATTACACATGCTAATGACTATAGGCTGTTCCTCATACCCACTGTCATTTATGTAATCTCTTTAGTTACAGAATTCCTCCGTCAACACCCCCACTGCCATTCTTACCTCATCATAACCTGCCTCACGGTCTGATTGCTGACACTGCTCGTGATCCTGACTTGTTCTCATTATCCCATAGCTAACTGCCACTGATTTTTAGTTGTCGTTGCTTAGCTTTGCCCACAAACACTGTCAACCTGTATAAGCTTTTTAAAAATCCTGTCTTGCTGTAAAAGGAGTCTTCTCCTTTGCCAGATAATACTGCTGCACAGCCCCTCCATCAAAGCTAACCCACATTAACACAGTGTCAAAAACATAACAAAAGGAAATACAGTTGCATTTTCTGTTAGGCTAAATGTATGCATGCAAGAAATACTCTAAGCCTGGCTTGAGCTTTCAGGGTAATTTCTTAGTTTCAGAAATTCGGCGGAGAAATGGGAACAACATGGTAAATTTAGCCATTTCCACAAAGTGGCACCCCATGAGCTTGACTACATATATTCAAGTATATTTAAGCATATAGCTAAGCACTGTTTAGTATCTAACCATAAATATCATCCTCATATCATTTAAGCTCTTTTATAAATTTTAATATGAAGCTATATTATCAAAAATTCTTTCAAATAAGATGTGGCAGAAACATCTGGCAGTATGCAATTTGCATAGTTCTATTTAAAGAAATTTAATCTAAAGATTTCCTCAGCAGCAGTCTTAGAAGTGTAATTTCTATAATTCCTTAGGACAGTAATTAAGAGTGGCTTCTTAATTATTCAACTAATCTATAATAAACCAGGAAGATTTATCTTCTATTTGTGCCAATGATGGGAGCTTTCCAAGTTCAGAAGAAAACACATGAATAGACCAGTAATTTTATACAGTATCATTTCAGAGGAAGCACAGTAAAGTATTTATTCTATAACTTCACATTGTTACAGGCAAAGCTCAAGAATAAAAAAGCAGGTCAACATATTTCAACAATAGTTGAAATAATAACAAAGAAATAAAAAGAGAACAAAAAAATTGCAATTCTTCATTGCATTTAACCATTCAATTCTCTCTCTGACACTCCAACATCTCACACACCTTTTGTGAATGTGGTAAATTTGCCCCAGCCTCCACTGTGCAGCTGAGTTGTCCTACAGCTTGTTGGTGTGAGCAAACATCAGCCCTGCTGGGTCCTGTAAGACAGCTCTGGCCAGCACAGGCAGCAGGGCTGGCTCAGGGCTTTCCCATCACCCATTCCCACATTCCCCAGCACTGAGGACTCACATGAGCTACCAGAGGATAATAGTCACTCTCTTCCCTTCCCTTCCCCAGCTTTGGGTGTTCCTGAACCAGAACACATTTTTGACTTCAAGATCATTTTTCTTCTCTCTTACAATACCATCAAAACACTTGAACACTTTTACAGTCACATATACAGTCACACATAATGAGAAATACTTGTTGCCACAGCATTCTTCAAAATTCTGTTCCTGCCACCACCAGTAAAGGTTCTGCCATTAACAAGAGCCTAACTCAGCTCTTCTACATTTTATGGCCAAGAGCTGATGCTATTGCAGTGCCTATATTCTGTTTGGAAAAAAAATCCAATTAGAATGGGTTCCTGACAAGCTAGACTCTGACCTTTAGTTTTGACTTTGGCTGCCTTTTGTTTGTTTGTGAGGCCCTGTAATTGTTTACACACAATATAAATTGAATCTGTGGCATGTGAAATCCAGCCTCTGCAGCCTCTGTAGGTAACCTAGGGTTAGAGGTTAAAAAACATTGACATTATGACAAATTGCTGTAATTTGAGGAATAATCTGAAATCCTGCTGGGACACAATTGAGCCTGTGAGCCTAGTTGTTAATGATAATAAAAGCTGACACAGTAAAAATGATAAAATTAAAGAGAACACCCAGTAATATAAGTACCTCCAACACATGACATTGACGATCCAGTTAAGGGGGCCAGTAAAAATATCACTGGTGAGTAACTTAATATTCCATTTCCAGTTACAAAACTCTCCACTCATTTGTGGAAATGGTTTTGTCTTTTCTGCTTACAAGCTATCTGTTTTTCATAATTTCCAGAACATGCATTTTTCATAATATCTTTGGTAATGCAAGGTCATAATTCCACTTTCTGATTAGTTTCTGTCTATGTACAAGCAGATAAAACCTGTATTTTTCATATAGTACACCCATGATACCTTTCTCTGTCTCTCTGACATATCATAAACCAGCTGGCAACATAAAATATAAATTGGCTAGCTGTAAGAACAGATGAATCATTAATTACTTATTCTGTACCAAAATAAGAGAGACCGATTTTACAGTATCAAATGGCAAGTGTAGCTGCTAATTAAAATTATATTTTAAAAAAATCCCCAAAGTCAATGAGTATTATTTAAGATTGGGGTGAAAATTATCTTTAAAGGTCATCTAGTACTCCCTATATATATACATATATATATATATATATATATATATATACATATCTGTTTAAAAATATTACCATTTCTCAGAATTTAGAACCATCAGTACTGAATTTTGCTCTGGCTTTGATTCTGTATTTTCATTCTCCAACAATACTTATATATTATCATTCCATTACAAGAATCTTAACGTTTTTATTCTCTCATACTAAATTGTACCTTTCACAGGTGTCACATTTCAGATTATCATTCTCAGCTTCACAGGATAAGGGAATAGTGTCTTCTCACAAATACAACTTAAAAGATATGAACTATATGCTGCTAATGTGAAAAAAAAACCCACAAAAAAATCCCAAAACTAAAGCTAACCAGTTTCTGACATCGCTTCCTTCTGATAGTACGACCATCTGAGAGTCAAGAGTTTTCCCTGAGAAACTGGCTGTATGACAAAGAAAAAAGAGGAATACAACAATGGACAAGACAGACTGACAAAACCTGAGAAACCACTTGGATTTGTTTTAGAAGTGCAAGACTGAGATCCATTCTTTGGACTGGATGCTGTGATAAAGTCTGAAACACTGACACTTGGCTTGCTTCCAAACCTCTTCCAGCTTAATCCCTAAAATAAGCACTCAAACCTGAAGACTGAAAGGTTAAAAAATGCTATGCCTTTATTCATAATTAGCAGCCAACTGCCACATTTTGTTATAATATAGAAAGTGAATGCAATTAATCTGCCTTTTAATGGCAAAGTGCATTTACAATTATTTCCAGGTTGGGGTTTTTTGTGGGGTTTTTTGGGGTGGTTTTTTTTTTGTTGTTTCTTTCTTTTTTTACATCACTGAAAGCTATGCATGAGGATCTAAAACTGCACATGCAGCTTGTAATCTTCACGCAGTGGATTTTGAAGATAATGACTGTTACACAGAATATCCAATGCCTTTTGGCACAGGTTTATGTTGCCAGGCACCTAGGTGTTCAAAGTTTTATATTGCTGTTTATTAAAACATCCTGAAATTGCTACATTTTTGTAAGCTATTTATCTTTTTCTCATATAACCTCATTTCTCATAAGATACTGTATTTTCTCTACTCCTGGCTGTATCCAGCAGCTTCACACTGACACCTGCCAAAGAGAGCACCATGGACAGGCCAATCAATTTTCTTCTTAGTAGGATTTTCTTTTGTTGAGGTGGGAGCCTTATCAAAGGAAACAGCTTTCAAGAGCCTATCTACAGAACAGAAAGGGGAAATACTGCCCCATTGAAAATAATGTGCAAATTAGGTTTTCATTCAGAGTATGCTATTTAACCACTTCACAACTGATAAGGAAAAACAGCATGAAACCATTCACTGGCGTGAAGCACATCGAAGTAACAGTTCTAAGGCAACTTCTTCAAAAGCCTTGGCTTTGAAGGATCCCTGGGATAAGTTGATTGACTTGATAATTTCTTCACCCAGAGTGCTGTCACTAATATCTATGTTGCTTTGTAGGCCGCTGTCAAGTTCTGCAGACTCTTCATAAAGGTCTCCAGATCAAAAAGTTTAAAAGTTACAAGTAATGAAGTAATATTCAAAGAGGAGTATTTCCTGTCAAATAAGACTTTCAGAAAAACTTCTACATCTAAATGTTGTAAACATTCAAACTGTAATTGAACACACAACTAATTAGTATGAGAAATGAGATTGTTCTAAATACTCTTGTGTGTGGGGAATAGCCCTAATTATTTGGTTATTCAAATAAGAATTTTTAAATTTTTGATTTTAATTTTTGGTAAGTATTAAATATTCTAAATATAAATGTATTTTTAAAGTGAACTATAACAAAGCAGCTACAATTATATAAAGCTGATGAGTGCTTTGTCCTACTTTTTACACCAGATTTTTTATCCAGGCTTTTATCCTTTCTTGATCACAACAAAGCAGCACAATCACAAACAAATCAAGGCTCCACATCATGGACTGATCCCTTTACTAAATTCCCAAGGACCTTCACAGACTCACAAAGGACTCTCTTGAAGCAGGCTGATTTTATAGGAACTTTTGCATGGATTGTGCAAGATTGAGGCCCTTCTTTCTTTGTTCTTGTACAAACAAGCATCCACTTTGGCACACTTGGCATAAACCCCACATTTCTAAAATTCAAGTGCTTTTCTGAGCCCATGCCCAGCCCTAGAAGAGAACAAAAGATGGAATAAAACTACAAAAGTTGCATAGCTTCTTATTCTGATGGTATCATTTTGAAAATCCTTATACATCATAAAGTGTCGAATTTGCAGTTTTACTCCCTGTAAAAACAACAACCAAAAACTGCAGTAAACCCTGAAACACAAACACAATTCAACTATGCTATACATGCTAAAAGAGAATATCTGGTACATGAACGAAAGAACTTTTTCCAAGATCTTTTTTGTTTAAGAAAAGCCTGGATGTGGCACTCAGTGCCATAGCCTAGTTGACAAGGTGGAGTCAGGTCACAGGTTGAACTTGATGATCTCAAAGATCTTTTCAAACCTAGTCAATTCTGTGATTCTTTGATTCTTTTAGGCACAGAATCACAACTCATGATGAAAGACAGAAAATAAATTCTAGTATGGTTGCACTGTATTTCTACAGAGACTTACAGGGACAAGTCTTAAAAATAATACTAAAAATAGACAACAGAAACATGGAATAAAAGGCCTCATATGTATCTTTATATACTTGCCATGGAGACATTAAGCTATCTAAAGAAACTGAGCTTTACTGTATGAACAGATGCTCTCAAATCGAGTCTTCCCATCTTTCAAATACATTTCCTGATACTAGTGATTAGATAAATATGTATGTTGAAGAAAATATATGATAATTTATATAAATATATAAAAATATAACTATACATTTATCATTTATGTTATGTCATATCATTATGACAAAATTAAAAATTAAAATCTATTTTAAATCTTGTTAAAAGTTGCAGAAGAAAGAGCTGAATGTATCTAGTAGTTTCCAAAGACAATTTAGGATGAACAATGGAAACCTCTTTCTTAGTAAGAGTACTTAGTTATTCTAGTGTTCATTGCAAGGATAAAGATAAATTTAGATTTTATAACCAACTCAATAACACATTTGAACAAGGATTTAGAGTTCCCCCTGGGAACTTCAAGAATGAAAAAGAAGCCAGAACAAACCATGACATGGTTGCACAGCTATAGAATGCTAACAGCTAAACAGAAGTAATAAAGTTATTTTCCCTTCTTAAATCAAGGACCATAGTTTAGGAAAGTCATTGCCTCTAGGTTTCACAGTAAGCCTAAGGACTCATAGCCTTGTAAGCAACCTCTGCAGTTATTAATCTCAGTAACACACTTTGCATGAAGACATTTTAAAGGGTAAAAGATGCAGAATTTAATATTAAATAAAGATAAAACATAAATTAATATTGCAAGGACAGACAGGACACTGACCCTACTAATACTATTTATATAGCATCTTTAATTAACTTATCTTTAGAACACAGTATTTTATCTGTAAAACACTTGTTTCAAATCAGCTACACTTTTGGAAGATTATGGAGAATTCATCAGAACAGCACCATCAATATTAAATACTAAATGGAACATTATCTTGAAGCAGCATTTAAGCTAGGTATATAAAATTGCACATTACATAACTGGGCATATTGCAGAAAAATCTGAGTATTTACTACATGCACAGATTTGGGATCTGGCTTTCATGTCTCATCAACTAAATAACAGCTATAGTGATATTACTTGGAAATGCTGTCACAGGGAAAAGCAGAAAGAATAAAACCTCATTTAACTGTCATGACTAAAATACTTCTATGCAATTTTTAAATTGACAGTGCAGTTATAGGTGTATTTCTCACTTTTATATCATGTGAGGCCTTTGTTTCCTATTTTTAAAAATACAATGAACTTCACATAAACTTTAGTCAGGATTACAGGACACGACCTATTTTGAAGATGCACCTTGCTTTCTACTGAAAATGTGTATTATCTAAGACAATACAAATAGGTCAGTGCTTCTGTTCTAGTTCTTTTTGTTATAGCTAAAACCAGTACAGACTAAAATTAATACACATAGCAGATAAAGAAAATAGAAGTTATTACCACAGCAATACTCAAGAGATACAATTAGGTCACAAAAACTGTGGGGAAAAGAGCAGAAGCATCACTTCAAAATCAATAGACACTATGAAAGGATGAGTTGAGAAAAAACAGTTGTGCATTAAGTAAATAACCACTATATGAAGAAAGGAAAAGGTGTTCAGCAAAGTTTCAAAAATACAAAACCAGTAATTCAGAACACCACAGTATGACCAAAGCATAAGGTGGTATGCCAGCAAGCCTTGAAATTTTAAGCAGAAAATCATTTCAGAAGAAAATCAGTAACTTATGTTCATAAAATTTCAGTAACAGAAAGGTAAGGGACTGAATAAGTAGTTTATGCTTAAATCTGCAAGTGTAACTCAAATGCCATTTCCTTCTAAAGTTACAATATACTCAATATAAGGCACAAAGTGTTTTTCATCATATTTATGATGCAGCATAAGTCAAAGAGCGAAGTTTTGCCACAGTTCTCAGTTTTCTTGTAGCCACAAGTAATGATCTGAAAAAAAAAAATATCAAAAATCAACAATTGCAGTTAGAAGCCAGAATTACTGGTGCTACAATTGGTATCATGTAGAAAGCTAGCACAGGGATGGTGAAAGCCATGGGGTGTCCTTTCTGTTCCTCATGGAAATTCCTCTGGCTTCTTCTGCTGGCACATTCCCCCTCCCACCTCCTTCCTCACTTACCCAGCCCCAGACACAAACCCTCTGTTTTCAATAGCCAATATATCAAACATATCAATTAACATTATAAAACCTCCTTACCTTACAGTTTTATGTAAAAAACAATCAAAAAGAAGAAAAAATCTATACCAGCACTTTAATACAACCAATATGTGCCAATTATTTAATATGCACTGTATAGGTTACATTCTCATTCCACAGACATCTTTTGTTTGTGTCTTTCAGATCAGCCCTAAGAGACAAGGGTACAATATTTGTATGCTTAGCAGCAACATTTATGCACCACCATTCTCTCACATAATAGTGCTTGGAATGACAAAGTTTCCAGCTCTGTAAGGACAATGTCAACAAGATGCAGATTCAGAAACTATTTTTCATTTACAGGAGTTTCTTTTTCAAACAGCTGTTGTTCCATTTACTAAAATGAGACTGAATATATTTGAACACGAAGCAGAGTGAATATTCAACAGTTGCAAAAGCAAATATTATTGGGAACTGCAACTAAGAGCATCAAATCAGCAGTACATGCTCAAAGATCCCTATATGTCAGTAACCTGGCAGGAACAGCAGTCTCAGGAGGAATATAAAGAACAGGGACAGCATAGAAAAGCCTTTCCTGGGGTCCAGCAATTTGTAGGTCAGGAACTACCTCAAAATGCAGCTTTTGGATTTGTGTCAGTCTCTCCCAGTTCTTCCATGAATGCATCCAATTGCTCTTGAGCACATGAAAACCATGGATGCCCCTGTGGCAGGAATGTTCTACAAAGTGTTGTGTGTCAGGGCATTTTTAATAGTGTATAGGGATACTTCTGCATGAGCAGTTATAGCCCAACTTACATTTTAATCAGAAAATAGAAAATCAGGGTTGCATTTTTTTGAAATTAATTTTTTTCTAACTAGAGTATATCAGAGTTTAATGTAGTGCTATTTAAATGCAAGATCAATTAGGGCTTTTAAGTCTAAATATTAGCATGTTACAACTTTTGGTAAGAAATGGCAGCATTTGGAACAGCTGCTGACTACTAACAAGAACAGCTTGCCTCATACAGAAGCATGATATGAACAGCAGCATCCTTCTATTGTGCCTGTGGATCAGAAATGGAGACAGTCTAGTGCCCTACTCCAAGTAGAGCTGACTGGTTCCCATCCTCACTGCTGTGAATGAGCACCTTTCAGATCAGCTATTTCATGACCACATTGCACTTGGCTTGTAATTCTTCTTAGGCTATATATGCTGCCTCAAGATGCAATGGCTGTTGTTCTGCTGGCTTTGGTTTAGTTTTTTTCAGTTCAAAGTGATTAAAGCTATGCAAAAACTGTGTTGCACAACCCCAGAATCAGAGCATGATGCCAAAGGCATATGCATAGAAGTAGGTCAGGTTAGGGCATAGAGAGATTCAAGAACTGCTGGGGCAGAGCTCAAGCACAGCCAAGGTTGGCACAGTTCACATCTATACTGCCCAGAGCAGATCCTGAATACACTACACCTCTTGTGCCTGGGCTTTCTCTGCAAGGGAACTACTTCAAAAGGAAGCTAAATTATCACATCAAGTGAGCAAAGTGTTGGGTCACACCAAGCTGGCACCATGGAGACACTGTGGCTTTGTCTACATTGCTAAGCTAGAGACAGAGCATGGGGGTGGCTGCTGGCATGCAATTTATGTCCCATTAAACTGTTACAAGAGCTCCCTGAACAGCTTTTGTCTGTGCCAGCTAGAGGTCTCCTACAGCGTCTGGGAATGGATTGGGGACAGCACAGGCCAAGGACCATACCAGTGGGTAGTTCAAATGTATCATGCAACTTTGCTCTGGAGAGGGGAAAAAAGTTTAGCCATTCAGATGCAATTTTTTATGTTTCTTGGATTTAGAGCCAAAGTATAAATCCTGGTCCCTTTTATTTACTATTTACTTTTATTTACTATTTAGTTCTATCTCTTCACCACAACTCCATCTGTATTCTTAGCTCAGCATGACCTAGGAGCTCAAGGCAAGATCATTCCTCTTCCAACACCTTCCTTCCTTTCACAAAGTATGGTCAAAGCATACACACACATTGGTAATAGCTTAGTTAAAAATAAACAAACACAAGATCTTCATTGTCTATACTAGGTTAATGAATTCATTATAAGAGGAATACCCCCCATTATGCTTCAGTAGAAAGCACTGTAAAATTCTGCTTTCTCTGGCTTTGAACTCCTGCCCTAAGACACCTCTCAAACTCAGAACACATTTATCATACATAAAATAGGCAACAAGTGAAAACAGGAAGTTAACACCTTCCCTTATATATAGATGGCCAAAAAATTAAGTTTTCAATAGTTGCAAGGATCTTGTGAGTAGAGGCCCAATAAGGAAAATGCTGTACGTAATAGAAAGCAGGTTTGGTTCTCTAGTGACAACAAAATTGTAGTGAAGAATGGATTCAACACTACTTGCAGTTAATCAAAAATACCCAGTTTTAAACACGACTGAATCAGTTATCAGTAAATCAGTGAATAAGTAATCTCTAGATATTAAAGGAACTTTACTTTCTGGGCAAATCCATATAGAATTTGCCTTTAATTAAAAAAAAAAAAATCTCACTGCTTTTTCATTCATCCCTAACCTCTGGTTGGTCTTTGATTATTTGATTGTTATTATTTTTCTCTTTTTCCCATGGCACTCCCCAAAGGCTTGCTCACACTGATGTTTGAACTTACATTTTCTGAAGCATAAATAACATTATCATTAACCAAAACCAGTTATATTCAAAAGTCATAATAAAAGACATAGAAAAGTAATGATAAAAATAGACAGACCAAAGAATTCAAATGAAGAGGCTCAGTATCCTGGAAAAATGTCACACCGGATAATAATCCTGGATTTTGATCAATACAATGTATCAAAACAACACAGAAACTTTACTGGGGGATTAATCTTTGAAGGTATATCACATTATTAAGAAACTTTCTCCTAATGCAGTGAAGAAATATAAATATGTTTTCAATTCTTGTGTTTTAGCTCACACAAAAGGCCAAATGTGACCTCTTCTTTCAACAGAGAAATTACCTGCTGTGCTACTTGAAACCAAATCCCGAATAGTTTCAGAAAACAACTATCAAATTAAAGTCTGAAAATATAAATCTGTAAAACTTAAGAACAGAAAAACTTGATAAAGAAGTGTCTCTTGCAGCACAATTTATTTTGAATTGTAAAAGTTAAACAAAAATAAAGGAGGCAGGAATACAAGTGAAAAATTAAAACAGTTATAAATCAAAGTAGCCCAAGTATCCATAAAGAAATACGGAGGCATTCACATCCAGATCTGGACCTAACTGTTGAATACCCACAGTGTTTGAGAGCTGACAACTGTTATGTAACCTGGAAAATTCACAACTCAGACCAGCTGCTGACTGAACCAGCTTGTAAATCACATACAAACCATCTGAAGAGTGGGTATCTCTCAACCCACCCACAGCAGAAAAGCCAGAGACTGAAAGGGTAAGCAGAGTGACTAGGCATGTAAACTGCACAAACCTCCAGAGACACAGACATATATCTACTCATATCAGCTAAGGGAATCTGCACTGTTTTAATTACAGCTAGTCTGGGAAACCTGTTAAATGTAACCTGTTCTGAGGTCAAGCCATGTCCCAGAATTATTTCCTCCACTATAACCCCTAGGTTGAGGTAGGTAGAATGGCAACAGATAGTTGCAAATTCCTGCTTTAATTGGAGTCCATCATCTGAGGTGAACTCCTATCCAGCATAGAAAAATAGTGATTAAACTAGCAGTGAACAAGGCAGGAAGACATTCAACTCTGTTACTGAAGATGAAAATCTCCTCTGCTATTACAGAGGAGAAATGAAATCACAAAGAGCTCTCTGTTTTGTTATGCAAGACAACAGACTACTATCTTTGCCTTGTTGGTTTTTTTTTTTTAATGGTATCTGCAAAACTTACACCATTTCACTATGGTTGTTTATATACAGATACAACTTTCAAGGATGTTTTTATTTCAACCATTTATAAAAGCTGAAGTTCATTAACAAATGCTTTCCATAATCTCTCCTCTGTACCAGGTATTGTGCAGACATTTATTATTGACTCTAACTTTTTTAACCATTTTGGTACTGATCTTTTCAGCAGGAAGAGCTGTGGGGAGCTGCAAGAGGAAGGAGAGAGATGGCTGAAGACAGACTCACTGGGGAAAAAAAAAAGGGTGATGGAGATGTAAAGGACATGAATTACAATTCCAGAGTTTCAATTTACTAAAAAAACCCTTTAAAAATAAAAGCTCACACAGATAAAGAAAAAAAAAATATAATTTGACCCAGTGCAAACCCATTTGCTGCTTGGTTCTACAAGTGTAAAAATCTCAGAATTGGAATAAAATTAATCACTTCTTAATTTGACTCCTGAAGGCTGAAACTGAAGCTAAGTTCATTTAAAAGTCAGTAACAGCAACAAAATGTTTCTGCAGAAAAACCCTCATTTCCTTCAACGCTCCCTGTCCATGACCTCTGCAAAGAACAAGAGCATGTGAAACATGCAGGCCTCCTGTTTCAGTTTGTCTGCCAGTGTTGGTGAAATAAATACAGAGCAGGGAACAGCTCCATTCTCATCAGCCTCCACTCATCACTAGAGAGACTCGTGTGTCAATGCACAGGCTGAATAATCAACATTTATTTCCAATCAGTAAGCTCAGCTCTTCAGGTTCAGGCTTGGCTTTAGCAATCTCACTGCTTACCCCCTCTCCCACCAGCACCCCTCCTTACAGCTGATGGCACAAATTACCACACTAATGCTTACAGTAAAAGCAGTGAGCATGGCTTCTCTCCAAAACAGCAAGAGGGAAGATTATAAAGTCATAATTTCTGATTATCTCATAAAAGAACTGCCCAGGCATCCTGTGCTCCATCTGGTCTGTGGTTATCAATCTGTGAAACGCCACCTCACAGCAAGGAGTCAGGCTGTGAGGGAGGTGCCATGTCAGATGAACACAGGCAGACTGACCTCCTACCTGTGCAGGGCAGGAAGACTGAAACTGTGTTGATAACGGTTTTGTCAACTTCTTTGAACAGAGACAACTACATCTGAACTAAAAGGATGAAAATTAATGCAATTTCAGTTACTTAAAACAACTCCAGAATATTTAAAAGCTGTATTCCTTTCAAGATTAACCAGAATAATATGAGATTATTTTGTCGTTCTGATTACATGTCCCTTCAACACTAGAGGTGAAGCCAGATCCTGTAATATTAGCTCTCACCATTTTGTATTGCTCCCAGCTTTCAAACATGTTGCATATCAACATTTTTGTTTTAAAAAGACTTTTTGTGACTCAGTATGTCTCATGTTGCCTTGGTTAAAATTCTTCATGCTTCTTTTCAGCTGGCACAGTAGAGACATAGCTGCTGCTTGTTTCATTATACAGGCTGAAGCCCTGCAGTCTGGGCTTTTGTTTTCTAATCACCTAATCAGGAGAATGAGAGGACAGATTTCATTATAAATATTAGAAAAATACTTTAATTTGTGCTTTCAAAGCTAAATAGGCCATAAAAATAAAGACCCCAGTTAGTCCCCATTTCCTCCAGAACCTTCTAATTAATTTTCCATAATAAAAGGAAGGTTACAGATAGGGTAATTGGCAAAAACTTTACTGCTGAAAGACAGAGTGGTCTATTATGCCCTCAGAAAACACACCTTGCATGAACCCTTATGAAGCAAAAAAATAAAAAAGATCTATGAACAACCAATATTTCCTTTTAATTGGAGCTTTCTATGTAATACTGCCTTGCTCATCTTAGTTTTGTGTTTTTAAGCTTCTGAAAACATCAAGCTTTCTAATAAGCAATGTAGAAGCTAGTCAGCATTTGCCTGAGCTCTGAATTCAGTGCTTTCAGCCAGGCATTACAGCTCATTCACAGCAACACACATATTTTGTTTGGTTTTCTTCCAGAGATTCAAAACTAAGCCCTCACAAAAATAAAATAAGAAGTCTAATTACAGCATTAAAAATCTTGGGCAAGAGGACTCTGAAAAGCAGCTGGACTAGATGTATCTAATACCTGTAATGGGTACACACATGGAAGGTGCTTCCTAAAAGGGCACAAGACACTGGAAAATGTGGCCAACCATGGCTAACTGTAATTCTTCTGATTCTGTAAAGATGAACAGAAGAAAGAGACAGACTGATGAGTTTCAGAGATTCCAAGACTCATATCCAAGCCCCTGAGTGGCTGGGCCTGATCTCCTGAACACACCACACAATTCCTGGCTGGGTAAACTGAACTGAGCAGGGTGGCAGGTTAATGTGTCCCTTCAGCTTCCAGTGTCTCTACACTGCCCTTCCATTTAATCTTTCAACAAGGTGATTTTCCATCCCCAGTTACTCAGAGATGCAAACCATCCATCATTCACTTTCCAATTACAAAATACTTTTGTTGTTGTTTTGCCATTCAAACTGTCATAGATTAGCTATGTTTAGACTCATCTTTGTGCCAGCTTAGGCACCTGGTTCTGCTGAAGCTACTTGATAGAAAGTCCCTCATTTTTCATATTTTATGCCCTATCATCATATTTAGTTCCATTTTCCAAAACTAACTCTTCCTCATCCACACTGATTTAAAGATTTTATTGGGGGGTTTTCGGTCATTTTAAGGAGCTATGGCTGACCTTGTCTAATTCAGTCAAGCTGTTTCTTAAAACCAAATATATCTGCTAAAATACCATCTCACATTTTTAAAGTTCCATGTCAGCTTCTTTCATCCAGAAATTGTGCAAACCTCTTATTTTCATATAAATAAAAAAAATTATTTTTTTTTAAAATATCATTTTGCTATTTCCATCCTCAAGGTCATGATGCTATTAGCTGCTAGTCCTGTAAGTATTACAATTTAATTTATTGCCTTGCAAGTAGTTCCAAAAAGCTTTCATACAGAAATAAGAAATTATGCAAGCAACTTCAACAGAAGAATTTATGATCTTTTCCCATCTGTGAGGGAAAGATTTCAGGCAGATAAGGATACTTTGAACATCATCTTACTTGTACAGGTTTTTTAATATTTGTAACAGTGCAGGCTTCATCTACATATTGTCAAAAATCAAATAAGTTTATGGGACAGTGTGTTGATATAAAATATGTAAAGAAGCAGGCTGAACTTTCAATTCATAATCAGGGAAACATCTTTAGATCTCAACCCAAAAGCCGTCCTTGAATTTTAAAACCCACATGGTCTTACACAGGGGAAGTTCTGAAAGGCTTCAAGAGGCCTCTAGAACATCACTGAGAACTCCAATGAGTTAAAAAAAAAGCTGAAACACCTGAAATCTATCCTGTATAATGGCGACTTTTAGCACTGATCCTTTATTAGTGCCTAAAGATTCATGTGACAGACCAAAGCTTTGTGTGACAGGGCACCACACAAAAGCAGCTCTGTAAATTCTCCATAAATTTATCCTTTAAACTCATTAGAATGAGTTAGTCCAGTCACTGTTGCTGAGTAAAGATTTTAAATGGAAGTTAGTTTTTCCAGTTCTGACAGGGAAACATGCAGTCTCTATTCTACAGCCTGGCAGCTCCAACCTGTCAGCAGACCTAGGAGAAAACTAGTAAATTCCTGGAAAACACAGCCAGATGATAATCATAACAGTAAAACAGACCACAAGATCCTGATATTGGTTCCACAGGCCAAACTCTGAGAAGGAAATCAGATAGAAAATGAGATATATCAAGATAAACTGATCTCTGCTATGCAGAAGATCAGATTGAAGGAATATTCAACACACAACAAAATGCTCTGCAAACAAACTAGTTTAGATACTGCAAGCAGTACAGAGCAGTCTGCTCCAAACAGCACAATGATGGGGAAAAAAACCCCAAAGCCTAAAGTTCAGAGTCAAAGACAAAAATGGCTCTCTTCTCCTGCAGGACTCAGCTCTCCCTGCAGGCACAGTCTTGCACCATGCAACCAAACCTTTGATGTCCCCATGCTGTTTTACATTTAACAAATCCTTACTAAAGAACAGACACAAGTAGCAGCAAATACACTCATGAGTCATCTGCAGTGTTCAGAGGTGGTGTCACTAGCAAGGATTTGGTTTCCTAAATCACAGCATCTTGTCTGAGGACAGGAACTACCACTGGGGAGAGGCAGAACCCACCTGACCTGGACCAGAGAGAATATATTTGCACACAGGCTCACTAAATCCACTGCTTTGGGGTTGGGGTTTTTTTCCTAGAAAATAGAGACCAAGGCCATGACCTTTCACTGCTGTGGGTAAGGATGTCCTACAGATTTCCTGACCAAATAAGTGGAGGGGTTTTAACCACGTAGACATTTGCTGAAAGGACAACACAGCACTACACTGGCAATGCAGGTTGTGGCACTGCATTGGTGATAATTTCCTAACACAAATACTGAAAGGGCTAACTAGAAGTTATGCTTTATAAGATGCCACTCACAAATAGGGATAAATTGGTAGGTGATCCTTGTCCAGTGGCATGGGACCTCAAGATGACTGGCTTGAGGACTTGGAAAACTGCTGGGAAGTTAAGCCAGGAAGGTGAGGAGGTATTTTAGAACTGTAGATTGAGGTTTATTCAAGGGAACAGCTGGGTAAAATCCCAGGAGAACAGGCACAGAGAACGCCTGATTTCTGAGAATCCAAGCAGGAGAAAGGCCCTCTGGAAAGGCTAGGAGTTCCAGCAGTATGCCCACTTGGCTTAGGAAGAAGCTTTATGATGAGCTAAAATTTAAAAAGAAAAAGTAAGATGAGAACCAGGACAGGAAAAAAAAAAAAGAAAGAGTACAAAAGCACAGTTTGGAAACTTGGGCACAAAAAAAAGGGAGACCAGAGTTCACCTGAAGACAGGTTTAGGAAGGGGTGTTTCAGGAATGTAGGGAAGCCATGAGTGTGACAGCTGTAAAGGAACTTCAGAAAACGTGTGGGTGACAGATGGGGAAGAGAACGCAGTGCCAGACAACAAAAGAAAGACTCAATGTCTTTTTTTGTCCCCATCTTTACACAAAAAGCTTCTGCACATAGCAGCACACTACATGTGGGAGGCTGGATCATGTAACGTGTATAATCCTTCAAAATACTTTCATGGGACTAAACCATATATCAAATACCAAAAATACTGCAGAACTTAGGTACAATAAAGGATTTATCTTGTAATCACTGTTCACTCGCTGTTTGTCTTATAATGACTCTCCAAACTTGAAGCCACATATACATCCTTTAAAGAAATATTCTTGGAGGATTTGATATGTAATTTACTTGTTCCAATTACAGCTGCATATTGAGTGTGAGCAGGTCATTCTGAAACAGTTTTGAGTTTGTTATTCTTTGCAAATTACAACCAGAGAAACACAGACTGTCTCATCAATCAAGACAAAACAGAAGAGACATGTTTCCAGTAGATTTTAACTGCTCATAAATGCTGATAATTTCATCCTGTTATACTTCTACTGCCCTGCATTGATGCTGTGAAGGACAATCAAGCAAGCTAAAGAGAATTGGGTAAACAAGGTGGAAAGCACTGTTCCCTTAATCGGTAGAGGTCATCTACCCTCCCCACCAAAGCATCTGAAACACCTGCCTGTAGTGTGTTTCCAGATCCTTTGTCATGTCAGGTGATGTTTGCTCTCTAACTCTCTCCCCTGGGTAAGCAATGTTTCAGGAGAAAATTGTTTTTAACACTTAGGCAGTTGTCTGTGACTGTAAGAATTCTTTATGTAAGGAAAAACAAGCAGAAAATGTTTTAAGAATAAAAGGTACTTTTATTGTGTTTACAGAGAATAATAACAATAATAATAATTTTTCCTCTTTTCTTTTTTTAAGTGAGGAATCATAAAACATTCTCATGGTACAGAAAATATCAGAAAATTACCTAAAATTATCTTTTTAACTCCTCATAGTTGCCAAGATATCACATGTATAAGTACTTAAGTACAATATACTTACTTGTCTCTGTTCTCACCTAAACTGAACCCTGGAAAAGGCCTCATCCCTTCCCCCAGAACAGTCCTGCAACAGTTGTTTCACATGATCTTGAACAGAATGGCGAGCACCACAGCTGACAACACTGTTCCTTTAGCTTGACAGTTACTTTCTAAAATTAACCTTTCATACTTAGTTACTTAGTCTTCCTACAGTCCAATTATGAAAGCATTTCTTATTGAGCACAGTATTAACCTATGAATATTAATGAAATCATAAGCCTTGTCTATTGAGCATGGTATTGATCTCTTATTCCTCTGATAATCATTTAAATCTATATAAAGAAAAGATAAACTCTCAAACAGTAAAAATCATGCAAAAACTCCTGCACCTCTTTTATAAACCAGGGAACATAGGAGCAAGAAAATAAGTAATACAGGATTATATTGGGAAAGATTTCTTCACGAAAAGGGTTGTGAAGGACTGGAGCAGGCTGGTTGAGCCACCATCCCCGGAAGTATTTAAAAGATAAGCAGATGTGGTGCTTGGGACATGGTTTAGTGGTGGACATGGAAGTGTTAATATTTGGTCTCTATGATCTTGCAGATATCGCTTTTAAGAATGGCTGCAGCAAAATACAGTTATGACCAAAGAACAGATATCAATCAGAGGCAAAATGAGAACAGAGGAGTCTTGTCCTCTTTTCCTAATCCAGCTCCCCAGTATGGCCACCCAGCTTTAGAGCTCTTGAGTAAAAGTTGCAAGGACTGATTCACATGACAGAGGGCAAAGCTGATACAAAAACCTTCTTATGTGGTACCTCAGTTCAGAGCCTCTGTGTGGAAAAAGGCTTCTTAACCCCAGAGATCTAACCAGGGACCAACTCAGACAAACAAACAAAGAGAAACAACTAACAATGTATTTTCAACAAGCTTTGTTTTTCTCATCCATTGAATTATCTTTCACATGTTTTGATGTTTAAATGCCATGAGGCTCTCAGTACAGTGGCTCAGTCAAAGTGAACAGCCAAGAAGCAGCCAAGAGCTCCATGGTCATTGAAGAGCACAGAAACAGTCACCACTCCAAAGAACAGAAGCAGAACTACACAAAGCTATGCAAGATTAACAGGATTTTTTTTCCACAATTAATTAGAAAACATCTAGGACTTCCAGCAACGTGAACATCTGTTCTTAATAAAAATACTTAGAGAAGGCCAGGAGATGAGGGGACTTTGTTGTGTGCAGAGTCTGAGACAGAAAGGCAAAGGGAAGATCACAGTGAGCTCATTCCCCTCACTGACAGCACAGCTGATAGTGCCAGCTTCCCCCAGCCCCCTGCAATGGAAGGAGCAGAGCATTTGCAGCCAACAAAGCTGATTTTAGAGTGTTACACTGCAACAGACAGAACCTGATCAGCACTGGGGCTACTGACTCATGGGCCCAGCACAGAAATATCTTCTAAAGACATTCAGAGAGCAGCACCAACCCTCTGAAATCAGCTACATCTCCTCCCTTTGCTGATAAGATGATCCACAGCCACTGCCTAATTGGGCATAAAGGGTCCTTACATAGGACATCACTCATCAACAAATTCTCTTGCTGCTTGTTTGAATATTAGAATCCACAGGAAATGTTAGGGCCTTTTCCTTCCTTCCTAGTTCTAACTCCTCATCTTTACAAAGCAATCATGACAATATTTCATTTTGATTACACAGAGAGTTCCTGCAGAATGAAGAATTACTGATATATTTAACTGACATATACAATTGAACAGAGGAATACCACAAATAAACACATTAAAAAGAACATTTGTACTTCAGTAAAATATTTGCTACCAAAATAGATTTTATTTATAGCTACCAGCCTTACTTTGACTATTAATAGAATTACAACCATAATGCCACCAGCTGCCAAACTGAAACAGAAACCTCTCTAGTGTCTCTCTATGTCAGGCCACTTCATCACTGTAAAAAATTTTTAGTTTGTCATAATGGTTTCAATATCTATTTTTCTATGTTCAAACACACAGGAGCATTTTATCTCTACCATGAAGAATTACTGATAGTTGCTTTAAAACCTTGAATGTACTTCCAAAAACAGAAATATCTATGAGAGGACAGAAACAGCTAGAATGTGATTTTTCATATGTAATTTACAACAACTTTCATTTGTGATAAATATCAACCAAAATATTAATAACCATATTTTAATATAAATCATCTGAATAAAACAGTAAATTTACTTATCATACGTGGTGCACACATTTCATTTTCCTTCATAAACAGCTCACCATCTAAATCCTGAAACAAGAAAAGTCTAGCCAAAACACCAAAATCTTTACTTTTTATGTGAAAGAAATGACCAATACAAACATTTTCTAATGGGGAACAACAAGCACTCTATCTATCTAAATTTCTCCATGACCTAGTGGAGAATAACTGAGACTTCCCTTAATATTTGTGAGGTCAATTCTTTAACAACTGAAGATTCAACTCACCTCAGGTCTTGAGAATTCAGTGAAGCCACACCCTTAGATGGGAGACCTTAACATTTTTATTTAATACTTGTTCTGAGAGAATAATTCACAGCTTCAACTTGACAACTTCACTAGGCATTGCAGAACATATGCTTTCTCCAAAGGGATCATGGTACAAGTTAATTTTAAACTAGTTTAAAAGCTAAATTAGGGATTTAGAAAAAGCAGAGGTTTGATGTATTGTATCAATACACTTATCACAAGTCTAAATCCTGCACTGCATTTTAAAAGACAGCATTTGGACACTTAGCTAAATGGAAAGAACTCAAATTAGGAGATACAGCTATAAAAATAACACCTGCTCTACTCATTCTTCCTTGAGGATCTGGTTAGATTAACACATATATAATACTTATGATTTATTCATTGATTTCTGAGTAGAAACATAAAGTAGCTAGACTGAACTATAAAAAACAGGTTAGTACAATTTCTCCTTCTATCACACTTGAGGAATAACAATATGAGCCCTGTCAGATTATACACAGCTTTTTTCTCCTTGTTTCAGAACAGCTAATTTAAGCACATGATTCAGTTATCACAGCACTGATATATTAGGCCAGGAAAATAAAGCCAACACTACTTTACAATATCTTGATTCATAGATTCTAAAATTCATATACAGAAGTGTAATCTCTAAAAAAACTAACAAACTAACAAACAGTTATAGAAACACAACAGGAAGCTTGGTCTTCTCTAAGCGCACATTCTTTAAACAGTTAATTTAAAAACAACATTTAGGAATCTGATAATTAACAGCTAATACACTGAAGTAGTTACTATGAGGAAAACTGCACAGTTCTCTCTTAATACCCTACTGGCTCACTGGAGCTTTAATATCAGCTAGACCAGGAAAACTTTGATAAATCCTGACAGATGTTTAATTTATGTGATATTTCCAAAATTTTTATACTATAATGCATGGAATTGGAACCTTAAGGGAAAGGCTTCTGCAATAGAAATGAGACTGGTAAAGGCATTTTCCATGAAATAAGAGTCACCTCATACTTCAGAAAGTTGCTTTAAGGCAAGGGCAAAGGGCTTCAGTGCACAGTAATTAAATATCTCATTGATTTAATGATCATTTGGTAAGGAAAAAAAAAAAAAAGGGAAATCAGTGCTCATTTGTGGAACCACTCAGGTTGTGGGCAAAAGCCTCCAGGAAAAGGATTTTTATGACCTTTCTAGCAAAGATATCATGGTTTCAGCTGATAATCAGAGATACCAAGCAGAGGCGCCAGGGTTGTTTGAGCTTTTTTTGGAAGATGATAATTCATAGTTCCATGCTCTCATGACTGAAATCTGACAGATTTTCCAAATAAACATGTATGATCTACAGCCTAGGTTATTTTACAAATTGGCCTCAAACATATTCAAAAATCACACTAAATTTTCGCACAGTCTTCAACGTGAATCTATTTTGTATATGTGTTCCAAATTCCAACTCAATTCCCATGGAACTAAAAACCATTTAAATTACGTTTTACTAGAACAACATTTCAAATAAACTTCATGATCAAAACACAGTTCTTTGAATTACATTTTTAACTTTTCAAGCACATAAGAAAAGAGAAATGGGATGAAGAAGAGTAGGCAATCACAATGCAGCCAGGCTGTGGTCCACAAGGATGTGGTGCAATAAATAGAAACTGAGTGTGGCATATGGGGGCTGTCCATCACTATTCACACACTGCACCAGTTGGCATTACAGCAGAAGACATTTTTAAGAATGGATTTTAAATTCTGTGGTATTCTTAAGTAGCACAAAACTGGATTTCTCCTTTTATGGATGAAAATTGTTAATTCAAGTAAAAGATCACTGAATGTTAACAACAGGTGTTGAATCAGGCTCAGCCATCCAGGATGTGCAATTATACTGAACAGATGTGCATGGAATAAAAAGAAAGGATAAAAGTATATTAATACACCAAAAATTATGTCCTTACATATAGGTATTGAAAGTAAATGAGCCAAATCCTTTAAATTTTTGCTCAAGCAAATTACTAGTAAAGCCAACAACAGTTTGCTCATCAAGGTCCTTAGTTATAAAATTTAAAACTTACAGGACTACTGTTCCCCACAGAAGCCCCCTCATAAAATTAAGATCCCTATTTCTTACTGAAAGTATAAAGAAGAAAGGAGTTGGGGGCCTAAAAATTGTCTTCACAAAGAGATAATTATTCCTCAGTTCTGTCAAAAATTATTCATTTAATGCTGTAATCACTATGAGGAAATCCACAGTTTATGTTATGAAGCAGGCCAGACTAAATTGTTAAAATCATCTCCTTTTCTTGATCATCAGTGTCTGAGTGCTTGATGCTGTGACATCAAAGCAACAAGTGACAACATCTGCCAACAGAAGCCTTCATACATGAAATAATGAAACAAAAAGAATAAGTATGTTGCACTTTTGGGTGCAGCATTCTTTGTTGGAGTTTGGAAAGGACGAGGCAGGACAGGTCCAGGGTCAGCATGCAAGGATTCTCCTTATTCAAATTTCTGACTCCATTTATATACACTGTACATAGATGGCCAATTATTGGCAGAAAACAGATTATCCCATCACTTGGATTGGTGATCACGTCAATCACTCAAATATTCTCTCAGAACAAAGGAATGTAAACAATTCTCATTTACATGAAAAAGGCTTGGGAACTCAGCTCAGAGTTCCAACACATCAGAAGGCTTAGCTTTAATATTAGAATGCAAGTCAGAGACATGCAAAACAGAGTGACATAAGTATTTCAAATATTAACTACTTTTAAACTATCTTAGTACTGTCTTAATGTTAGAGATCAAATAGAACAATTGCAACCCAGCTTTCCTGGTGGAAACAGTCCAGCTATAGTCTCTAATTTATCAAAGGTCACTCACTGCACATACCCTAAAAATGTCAGCAAGACTTTATACAGAAGAATCAGAATAACTATTATTTCCTAAATATGTATTTTCTCTAGCACAAAATGGCAACAACAGTGTGTGGGGGTTTTTTAATTTTTCTGAAAGTTACTGAATATCTCCCTGCAATAGTCAGTTTCTACCATTTCATCCTGTTTTTTCAACTTGTCTAACAAAAAACATTAACTTTCAAGCAGTGACAATTTTCAGTTACACTCAGTACAATGTTTCCAACTCTTTTAATTTCATATGCATCTCCCCTAGGTAGACTAACAAGTATTTTCCTAAATTATATATATGAAATCTAAATTAGACAAAACCAAAATTGTAAAATATGTTTCTCTTCTTTTCATTCTCTACATTTGATCTACAGTTATAGTATATTTTCTAAATTTTCCCCATGAATATCCCTATGGAAAAACTGCAATCAGTGCAGTAAAATACTGTGTGTCTAGTCAAGCTACAAGAGACAGAACTAAGAGAAACAAGTAAAAGACTGTACAATTAAATATATATTCAGTAGATTACTATGCTGTATAAAAGGAATGATAAAAAGCATCCAAAAAAAACATTTCACAAATTAGGGTAAGACTTGGGTAATGCCTACAGACAGAGTATATTGCTATAAAGACTGTTAGCCCTGAGAGAGGAAGGGCTTTGTTTTTCACATGGGGAAAAATGTACACATCCACAAAGGGCTGGGGTTTTTGTCAACATCTTCATCTGCCTGATCTCTGATGATTCTGTCAGACATTTCAGACCAAGGCAAGGCATGGTGAGAACAATAAATAAGCAGACCTAAAAGACTCTTCAAGCTAGACCTAGCTAGAGTTTTCCCAAAAGAATAAAGGGTTCACCTTCTTCTTCTTACCAGCATAAAAGGCAAACCCTTTTATTCTGTGTAAAACCAAGAAAAGCTGAAGGCGAATGCCACTTCTTTAAACAAACAAAACACTGTACAGTTGCAGAGGTGTACAGTATACATAAAAAGCTGAAAAATAAGGGCTGTGTTATTTTTTTTTTAACCAGTTACTGTTCTGAATCTGCTAAAGGTTGTTCCTGATATTTAGAACACCATGATAGTGAATGCAGACAATTGCCCTTGAAATCCAGTGTACTCAGAAATTACATACTATATTTATATATGTCTATATACACTACTATATTTACACAGTATCATGCTGAAAGGAAAATTTTAAATAATATCAGAATAGTGCTCTTTAAAGTTACAACTAAGCTAGACTTCACTGCACATGATTCCATCAGGAATTTGAATCAGGAATTTGAGGTGATTGGGTGGTGCGTTAGCACAACTGCTTCACATCTCTGCAGGTCCATGTGCACAAAGCCCATCCCACATGGCCACAGCTATCACTGACTGAACTAAAGAACTAACTAAAGAACTAAAGAACTAAAATCTGCCTCTGGCTAGATCCAGGGACTGACAGGACTTCACAGAGCTGGATGAATTTTTGTGAGTGCTACCTTCATTTATTACATATGTTTTTAATCATGCTATCTTCCTGTCTTCAAGAAAAGTTTAAATATTATAAGTAAGTCAAATATATTATTATATTATGAGTAAGTTAAAATGTATAATAATTGCAGCCTTAGGTCAGCAGTTTCCATCTTCTATAAGACCTGTAGCACTGAAAATGTACTTCCACAGCTCTTGGAATAAAGAAAAGAAACCATGTTGATTGTTGAGCAGAATCAGGCATTCAAGAAAATATAACATACTCTACATAATAACATGGAAAAAAGAAGCGGCTATAGTTAAGTTTTAACCATCTTAAATAAAGAATAAAGATGATGGAGAAATTTTAAAAAAAGGTAAGATTCAAGAAAATATTTACATAATTCAGAAGATAAAGGCCTTGAGGAATACAAAAATCTTAACAGCATATGTGAACAAAAAACAAATGCTGTATCAAAAGGTATTTGTAGAAGATCAAACTTTTTGCTGATGAAGACATTGTAAAAATGACATTTTAATTATCTGTTTATATCTACAGGACTGGAATAATAACCAGTTTAAATCCTGCACATCTGTTGCTGTATTTTCTCAGTATTTCAAGGACAGACTTTAATCTTACCCCATACTGGCCACATACCAATCAGATTTTCCTTCTATATATAAAATATTGTTACTTTGCTAAAAGCCAAATTACTGGACATGATCTGAGAAAAACAATCCCACACAAGCCATGCAACTGCATCAGAATGGGGTGGCAAAGGGGGCCAGCACAACAACACAGTTTGTCCATCCAAGCATGGCCTGCACTGCAGAACTGCTCCTGCCACATTACACTGCAGCCACCCCAGCTCTTCTCCCATCAGCACATCCAATAATTAAATACATGACCTGCCTGTCACGTTGGAAATGATCAGAGCTGCAGCAGTCAGAATTCCCGTTTGAATAACGCAAATCATCATCGCGCAACCTAAGCCCCTCTCTACAATCTGCAGCACACACAGCCCTTCCTTCCACAGCGTTCACACGCTGACCTCTGAGACTTCAGGCGGTGCTGACTGGCCACTGACAGGTCTGCAAATATGATATGACAGACTCAACCATAAAAATACAACAAATAACCCTTCTGGTTTTATTACTTGTCATCGACTTCATGTATTAAAAAAAAAAAAAAAATCCTGAGCAAATCTCCTCTGGGAGGATTTGAAAAGCTGTGATTTAACAGACATTTCAGATTTTCCGAAAAGAGAGCCATGTTCTATATCCCTAAATCCCACCCGAAAGAGGCGAACAAAGCCAGCAGCTACAACTTCATGGTTTCAAGCAATACTTTACAACTGTTCCCTGTAGAAAAACAGCTATCACCTCGTCAGCAAAAACTGATATGAAAAGTCAGATTTCTGCTCCTCCTGAAGTCAATGACTTTTACTGTAGCATTCAGTAGGTTCTAAATTGAGTCCCATTAGGATAGAATTCATTTTTTAATGATTTTTTTCCTTTTTAAAAAAGAGCAAAGTAACTGCATTTTAAAATATTAATTATTGTCACCTGCAGACAATTACAGTAGAACCTTGTGACTTTGTAACAATAATAGGGATACTTGAGATCTGAATTTTGCAAATTAACCAACTGAAAAAACACCACAGGAAAGCAACACAAATTTACTAAGTTTAGCTAAAATTGTTTATACCACTTCATAATGTATTAGTCAATCTGATACATTGCATCTTAGTTTTCAGATCCTTCACTTGCGTTCCTGGATGTATGAAGCATCATTACTGCAAAATGATAGTTAATGCTAGGAATACAAAGGAACTATGAGTAATAAGTAATAAGTTTTTATTTCTCATCTAAATCCACAGATTCATTGCTCACATCATTTTAATTTTGTAGTCACAAGGCTGTCACAAGACAATCACAGCAGCTAAACTTTCAAAAATTTGATTTTTTAAACTTTAAATATTACATATAATTATTATATTATATATTATTATTATCAAATATAGTTTACTAGTTTCTGCATTTGACTTTATTTTTCACAACTACTGCTATAAAGCTAACACCCTATAAAATTATATATAACATAATTATATTTGAAATCTGTGAAATTTATATCCCTTTCATTTATTTTTGTCTTTTATAGTAACTTGTAAGTATTTATCCAAAACCTCCAATCCCTCTCATTTTCATTTTCTATGCTCACATAGTTGTTTTTCTGCATTTCTACATACCCTTGAAGCAACTAAAGGCAATTGGAAAAAAAGTTAAGATGCTAAAACAGTATTATTTTTAATTAGCAAGAGACTATGTGAGAAGATACTGTAATTACTTCAACTTATTTCCTTAATGTACTCTTTTTCATGCTAAATATTTCTGTAAAGCAAGCCATTTTCATCCAAAATTATTTTTTATTTCTGTAGTTATGTGAAGTCTTTCCTTCTCCCTCATACACACAATTCTTAAAAAGTTATTTGCGAGCAGTGCAAATGCAAATAACCAGAAACTAAAAACTACAGTATGTTGATGATGTAGTACGATGACTGCTACATGCTGGGATCATCAAAATTTTAACCTTACTTTATTCAACACACAAAAAGGATATAACTCAGTTAATGTCATACCTGTAGTTGTCTTGTTTTCTCCACACTAATTATGTGGCTCAATCCCCTATATTTTCTATAGTTTATACCTTTCTGTACAGGATTTCCACTGACTGAGTACAAGAGCACCAACTCAGCAATTCAGCATCCCAACCTAGATACCTTAAAACTAAAACCACATGATTAGGGACAACACATATTAAAGTGCACTGGTTCTCACCTTGCACAGACAGCTCACTACAGCAAAAGAGATTCCAGCTCTCCAGAATGCTAATATCTTCCAATTTTTGCATTAGATCAGACATGGCTTATAGAACAGTATTCTGCATTTCACTGCTCTGATTCATCTGCTCAGCTGGGTGAAAATTAAAGCAGCATCATAATATAATTATTATACTACAATGCATACATGTCAGGCATTTAAATTAGGCTGCACAGGCAATTGCACACTTGATATGGCAATCCTGAAGTGTTTCTGAGAAGGTTTTCAAAGGTAAAAAAAAATCCAAGTTCTTTAAAAAGAGAAACATATTATCTTAGATGACAGGAAACCTAATACCTTCAGAGATCTTCTGTATCTTTGCAATCATAAGGTCTACTGGAAAATTCCCCGTTTCTTGAACTGAGCATATCACTGTTTGCTATAGAAACTTATCAGTCTGTGCTTTTAATGAAGAGCTGGTCCAAAAGTACACACCAAGAACTCACTTGGTGGAGTACAGCTTCACTCCCAGTGCCAGCAATGATGCCAAGCAGCCTTCTAGCATCAGAAGTGGTTTTCAAGTAAGCTGTGTTACTCTCTAGGCCCTGCAGGAGACTCTTCTCCACATCCCTCCTACCTGCCTCATAATGCCTCATCCCAGGTTTTCACCTCATTCCCAGTCCCTGTTCAGGCAGGTTCAGCATGTAACAGTGATGACCAAGTACTGCCAGCATCCTCCACACACTCAGAGTTCTGATTTCCTTTACACCTGAGCTCCACAGTGCCAGTCTGTTCCTTCAACCCGGCATCCTTTTCCAAGGTACTCTTAATAGCCAGTACCTGCTCTATGTCAAATCAAACAGTGATTCTCCCTCTACTCAGCCCCTTTCCAGCAGACAGAGAGAATGCAACCCACAGAAAAGTACAGAAAGTTGTAAGACTTCAATACAAAAAAATATCTCTGATTCCAATCAGACCAGAATTGCAATTACAGAAAGGTCAATTCAGGTCTGCATCAGGGAACATTCCCTGTATGCTGAACTAACAGAAAAGGCAGGGGGTGGCAGGGGCTGGGAAATTCTATCTACCCACTTCTGCCAACACTTACGTGAGATTACTCAATCATTCTTCCAAGGTTTATAAATTGGTCAAAGAAAAAAGAGTATTCACAGGGACAGTCAAAGATACTCTTGAATATAGTCAAATTGATTATATTCACCTTATCAATTTAAAGTTCCTCCTTCAAAACATGCAAGTGCTAGAGCTTTTTCAAGAAGAGATTGATGAAATT
This sequence comes from Pycnonotus jocosus, assembly GCA_013400435.1. Lineage (NCBI taxonomy): Eukaryota > Metazoa > Chordata > Aves > Passeriformes > Pycnonotidae > Pycnonotus > Pycnonotus jocosus. The sequence goes on along the minus strand of VWYP01027641.1, from coordinate 28,772 downwards.
CTTTCTTTTATTAATGGGCAAAAGGATAACAGGAATTTTCTTGTGAGGCTTAAAGTAAAAGCTAAATTGGAAGTCTTAACTAGATTTTTCTGTGAAAAATCAGCCTGTAGCCAATCCAGGGCAAAAATATATTGTTAGCCTCACTGGTTAGGAGTTGGTCAAAGCTGGAAACTGGAAATACAATCCTGCAAAAGGAACTGTATTACCCTCAATAACAGAAAATGGTCAACTTCTATCAGAGTTAACAAATATAATTCAAACATCTTTATGGTAATTTTGACAGGATGTCAAAAGAAATGTTTGCAGATAAATGTAAAATACTGAAAATTCTTTAAAAATCAAACTGAAAATTTGTTAAAAATTACCTCTTTACAGCTCATTGTAATTGACTAAAACATGTATTTTCAAATTAAGAGACAGGACAAAAATCTTTAACATATGGGATGGTATATTCTACATATCATCCCTCCATCTACTAAGAGTGACTAGCATTTAACATCAAATCCTATCTCACACCTAGCAGCCTATGATGCATGCAGAAGGTTTTAATCTCACCAAGGAAATTTTCTTCTCCGTTGAGAACTGTGAGGTGACATGGCTATCCACTTCCATCAAAGTCCTATGTTCCATTAGGAAATCTGTGTCTCTGGGGACACATGCACAGAGAGGAAGTTATGCTGGAGGAAAAACACATGCATGAGCAGTGTTACACCAACTTTCTCCTCTGATGGCAGTAAGTGTTGAAACTATGACCTTGTTCCCAACACCAGGCACTTTTGCCACTACACAGAAAACAATTTCCCATCTAGGCATTTTCGTCCCACAGGACCCCCATCACCTCGAAACAGCTCATCATGATTACCAGCAATCCCTGGCAGTATTGACTGCACATTTCTTTTCCCTGGGCCTGTCCACACAGTGGTGATTAATTGCATAAAATAACTACATCAAGTCAGGCAGCAACAGTTATTGATTAACTTGTTATGAACACAAATGTAAGCTTAGTGTTTTCTAGACCCTGTGTTTATTTATGTATTTCTATTTACTACAAATAGATCAATTTCAAGTGGAACATTTTGATGTTTTTCAGTTATCTCAAATCATCCCTATGCAGTTCTTAGTTTCCACTGAAGTTTACCATTATTTATTTCATTTCAAATACTAAAACCACAACTACTACATATAAGAGGACAGAAAGAAGAAAACAAAACCATTCATTGTAACTATTCGTTCTTCAGGGAAGCCCCAAAATATTAGCTATATACACTGGGAAAAGAAATGTCATGAGGATGTTGTTGGAAGCTAATAACCACAAGAGAGTTCTTATTCAAAACCTACATCCAAAGTATTCACACTTTCTTGTTTCAGCAGGACATGGAGCCTTATTAATCAAGTTTTATCCAGGGCTCCACTCAAACATCAGGACACTACCTGCTCCTTGAAGAATTGCCATGATTCTCAATTCCCAGTCCCCTTTCTCACTTCACAGAATTCAGACACAGTGAAGTCACTGTGGAAAGACTAGACCAACTCTTGATCAGATGGCAGCCAGAATTTAATTAATCTTCATGTGTTTACCTAGTAAGAAACTGTTGAGCCACTGCAAATGTTTTAACTTTCAGATGGAGTTCAAATTTCAGGTTATAAATTCTTATACAAGAAAACATGCACTTCATATACACTAACAACTTTATTTTAGACAGATGTACCATAATATGTGTGCAGTTCCCAACCAGCTTTTGAACACAGTGAAATGGAACAATAAAGCTTTGGGAAGGCAGTGGGCTGCAGAGTGAATTCCCCAAACCCTGACTTTGAGGTAGGCAGTGATGGTCCCTCTAGGACTCTGCTGAGCAGAGATAACAGGCACTGTCAAAACAGGTTTCCTGGAGCAGATTGCCTAACAATCTGGAAAGGGCGGGATCCAAAGATTTCCCAAGGAGAACATTTTCACATTCAATCAGCCTTTCAGCTCTGCCCAGACTGTCCATAAAAAGGCTCATATAGCAGGCTAAGATGTGATGGAGGGATGAGAAGAATCAGTCTGGTAGAAACTAGATGAAGTCTAAATTAATTTTTTTGTAGTTTACTGAAGAGAAACTCTTACTGTGAACCTTCCTTATCTTGTGTGATTTAGCTTTTTTTTTCTTTTATTTTAAATGACTGGTGAGATACAGTTATGCTGTGGGGTTTTTTCCAAATAAATTATGAGGTATTAGCATATGCCACAGTCAAAGGGAATTTTTTTAAAATTATCATGAATACTCAATCCAGCCTACAGATATAATAATCACATGTGGGAATGAGACTTAATATACCAATCTTCAAACATCATGGTCTCTCCCTCCCACTGGCCATATCTGAAAGGCTAAGAAAGTTCATATAGATATTTCAGCCAACCAACACCTGAACATCCTGTAGATATTATTTACAAACATTTGCTGTGCTCATTAAGTACTATAACTGAAATATTTACACCTTTCTAAACAAAAATATAAATTCAAAACTAGGACACTTCCACCTCCTCACTAACTGTGATAATAACTAAATATGTCTAAGATGACCAAATCAGCAGACTTAGCTGGCAAACAAAGAAACCAAAAGTATCCTGTGAGGCATTGAAAAGAAATATATTCCATATGCTTTGGGATATTTTATAATGGAAGTGATAGATGAAGTAGAATAACAAGATGCATGGCTACATGCAGATAAATATCTGATTTATTTATCCTTGGTAGGCAAACAAGTAGACTCCATTAGCTGCAGGTTCAGTAATATGGGTAAACGAAGAGAAAAAAACAGAGTTAGATAAGGAAGTAGATCAGATTATATTTCACATTCAATATTACTCCCTTATAAATAAAAGTCAACAGAAAGACAGAGATAGTAATATAATCAATTGTACACTACAAGAAAGCAAAAAGATACACTAATCCAAATGGCCTCTTTTCCATTTTTTTCATTTCTGCACTGATTCTAATACTAAGGGATACAAAATGTGAATGTAAATACCTCTAGACATTTAAATTTATGGCTGTCCTAGCAACTGTGTCTCATAAACTTGCATACATGCAGTATTCTGCATGGTATTTGGTGCGAGCTTTTGTGCTTTCACAGCAACGAGGTTGAATTATGGTTGCTGTGGGAACTATATCTTTGAATTTCTTGACTTGCGCTCTCATCTGAACTGAAATGTTACATTTACATAGGTACATTTGCAGGTTTTCTCCACGAAAAGGAACCTACGTGAATGGTTACATACTTAAGTATCCTTACCAAAGAAACAATACAGCTCCATGTCTGGAGAAGTACAGAGCTCCAACCACTGTCACACTGCACGCACAAGAGGTAAAATAGAGACACGTAAAACCTGGGAGTCAAATGTGGCAGGGTACCTATAGAAACAGTAACATGTGATGGTGTCACTCAGAGTGTGAGGTTTGCAATCTTCCTTTATTTGTTCAGCTTTTTAACCATGGGGTTTGAATACACGGTTTCTTTCAACCATTGATGACAGAGAGAGACAGAGAAAGAGAGAGATACTCACACAGCTGTCAGATGCTTTGGAGCTTCTTTGTGAGTGAGTGATCTTTGCAAGCGTGAGGGGGTCAATGCTGCCCAGGTCAGCATTGCCCAGCCCCAGTCAGCTCAGGCACTGCTCTGGGTGCTTTCTGAACTTGCAGCAAAAGCAAGCAGCGACTACACAGGTCTGACATTTGATGTGCAATATAGCTCACAGGCTGCTCCAGAGACTCACCTCAGCATAGCGGGGGAGAGAGGGAGAGACAGATCTTCTTACTGCTCCTAGAAATGTTCTCTAGAAGAGGTGATTTGTCTCATAGTAGAATCAAGAAGCCTAGACTTTGAGGTCCATTTTCTTGACACAAAATATTATATTTTCTATTTCCCCATGGATACATTTTATGATTTGACATCATCAAGAAAAGAAAAGTCAAGTCCTTCAACAAAGCTCTGTACATTTTTGGAATTATCGTTGAACAATTATGCCACTAAAATCATCAGACTAGGAATCAGAAAAACCAAGTTAATATTGCAATATTCTTAAATTGAAATAAAATTCAATGCACAGTTGTATTTCCAGAAGTCAACACAGGTATCACGCTTTAAGGAATATTTTTGATTAACACATAGGAGCATGAGGAGAGGGAGAAATCAAAAAGCAACATGAAGTCACAGATCCTGAGGCAGGGTGGTACCTTTCTGAAGAAACACCAAAGCACAGCTACATTCTCAATGCACTCAGCAGATTTTCAAGGTCCCTCTAGCTTTCACTTAGGAAAGGTGGATGTGCCACTAGGGCAAGTATTCTTGGGGAAAAGAAACTCAACCCAGAAAAAGCAACCAAAGTGAAATATGGCTGTGATGCCCTGGTTTAGAATAGAGGAATCAGAACACACTTAAAGTAACAGCCTGCCAAGATCAAGGGGAAAAAAAAAAAAAAACAAAACAAAACAAACCAAACTATATGAAAAATCTCAAGGGAAAAGAACCCCACAATTTTAAGATGCAGTGCATGAAAAATAAGAATTCTTCTTACTTTAAATTTATTATATCTACTTTGTATATCATTACAAAGGACACCAATTTAGTGCTTCTTGCAAATAAATGAAATATGAAGCACAGGTTATTTCTACAATAAACAACCAATTTCAAACCAGAGTTTACAATGTTACCACAAGAACTTATTAGAGAATAATAAGTTCTTATTAGAGAATAATAAGAACTCTTATTCAAAAATAAGAGTTATCTGACAAAAAACCCCACATATTCAGGAAAACTAGTCTATATTAAAAATTTCAAAGATCACAAAGATTACTCAGTAAGACAGATTTAACAAGAAACTAACAAGTCTTGCAAGGATAACAATTCTACTTTGCATCTTTGTGTCTAATCATAACACAGAAGTTTATTCTGGATATAAAGAGAAGGAACATTAATATAAATTTTTATGTCCCAAAGAAATTGCGAGTTGTTTTCATTTCAGGATCTCAAGATCGCTAAATATGGTAATTAGTTATAGTAGTTGTCTGAAGTGGAAAGGCACATCCCTAACAATGCAACCATGCTGAAGAGTTTTACAACTCATTTTTGAATGACACATGCCCTCTCTATGAATAGAATGTCAAATCAACAGCCTCTCTTAGTGTCTAGACATAATTGTCTCTGAATTGAATACATCAGTGTTAACTGCAATACCAAAATGGTCCCAACTAAAATAATGGAACTGTCTCTTGCACCGTACTTCTGCATCTTTTGTAAAAATTACACAATACAATAGGTGGAGAAAGATTTATGAGGTTAACATTTTGCATATTCCTGCAATCAGCCCAACTGTCAACTCTATTCACTGTGACATGAGCCACTATAAAATGTGCTTGCAAATAAACATAACCAGAACATCTAGGGAACGTACACATTCTGAAAAGAAACTGTATTTGATGGAAGACTTAAAAACTTACAAATAGGCCATCAGTTCTTTGAACATACAAATATTTTTAAATATTGTATATTTCAATTGTTATAGCCATGTGCAAAATGTTATGTATAAAGAAACCCAGTATTTATTTTTGTACTTATTCTGAAGCCTCCTGGAGGAAAAGTCAAACACATCTATATTGATCTCATATAAATTTCTTTTGTTTTTTACATGAATCTTGCATAGACATAGGAAAAAAGTGTATGTGTGTACATTTGAAAGTATGTAAAAAACACAGAAATTTCAAAACTATTTTACAAAATAACTAAAAATAAGCCACAGAGTTCTTCATGTTGGCACATTCAGGTATTAGAATGTTGTGCACAACTTCACAAAAAATTGTCTAACAGAGCAGCTTGTATATGTAATCTGAAGGCCACATGATGTTACCACATAGAAGTATGAATGGAATCCAGTGATACCTTCTACAAAAGCAGTCATGTTCATAGATTTACCAACTGGAAATACAAAGTAACTCAACAGCAGGATACTACCACGTGCAGGAATATTCAAGGTCGATAACATGCTCCATTCTCACCCTTCACTGGAACCAAAACGGTCTTTTACTATCCTGTACTTATCTCCAGAAAGAGACTCACAGGATCATTTAGGTTGGAAGACACCCTTAAGATCATCCATTCCCACTACGAACACTGCACTACCAAGTCCCCCACTAAACCACATCCTGACGTGGCACATCTTTCAAACATCTTCAAGGATGGTGACTCCACCACTTCCCCCTCAGCCTGTCCCAATGCCTGAACACCCTTTCAGTGGAGAAATTTTTTCCGAATATCCAATCTAAACCTCCTCTGATGCAACCTGAGGCCATTTTCCTTCTCCTGTTACTTGGCAGAAGAGACCAATCCCCACCTCTCTACAATGTCCTCTCAGGTGGTTGTAGAGAGCAAAAAGGTCCATCCTGAACCACCCTCTCTCCAGGCTAAACAACCCCTGTTCTCTCAGCTATCCTCCATAAGACTTGTGCTCCAGAGCCTTCATCAGCTTCACTGCCCTTCTCTGGACATGTTCCAGCACCTCAAAATTTGCACAAAATATATAAGGTGATGACTCACAAACATTTAACCAACACAGCACTGTATTCACTCTTCTTCATGAGAAACAAATATAAGCTTCCAAATACTGAGTATCCTCTTAAGCTTTTAGTAACAATAAGACACAAGGAATATATTAGGCTGTTGAAAAAAAGTCTCAGGCATTTCTCAGTACTCCAGTTACCTCATGAAACAAGGTCACATCACTGTATCAGTTTTTAACACAAAATGACTAACAATGAATCTGAAGGTACAATAGCTTTGATAAGATCTATCATTACAGCAAATAGCAATCTAGGGTTCCACCAACCAATATCAGAGCCTAGGTTAAATCATGCACTTGAAAACATGCTCAGGATGCTCAGGAAGTCTGGTCTCCTTCCTGACCATAAGTACAAGCTTTAACAAGTACATGTTTTAATGCCTTCTCCCAGTACCTCACTGTTCTTTAGTTTTATAGCTCACAAATTATAGATAGACTCACTATAAATTGCTCTGCAGTGCTAAAGGAAAAAAAGAATGAGAAAGCACATTAGAAGCATATTGTAGTCTGCACATTTTTGCATTTTGCTATTTTACATATATATTGCTATTTTCAAAATACCAGCTGTATGTTCTTACTGTGACAGAAGAGCCACTCCTTATACAGAAAAAAATACTACAATGACTCAGAAGCCACCTTTGTCTCACATGAATTTGCACTGAGGAAGGTCAGCCACCACAAAGTTCTTCCTGCATGCTACAGAAAACATCTATTAAAAATCCATGGTGGGCTAGTCAAAAACATCTACATTTAATCTCTGCAGATTAAGTAAAAGTGACTGCATTCATCATGTCAACCAAAGGTTTTAGCATGGTATTTAAGCAGACTATTTAAAAATATACACTGAACTGATACCAAAAACTGAAGGAAATTAAAGCACTAAGTCTCTAGTGCTGTCCTTAGAAATTAACAAACTATGAACTGAGTGACCAAAAAAGCACCACATGAAACCCCTGGAGCCAGTCTTAAAATTTTGAAAAAAAAAAAAAAATTCCATTGTTTGGGGTTAAAAGAGACTTTGCTAAGTTCAAAACTGCTAGAAATTTATGTGGCAGCTCCCTCTTCTGGATTACCAAACCCTGACAATTCAGCTGAGATGGCAAGATGTAGAATCTGACTAGTAAATAACACCTTTTCACTGTTGTTGGATTTTGTCATGCACCATTAGGCAATCATACTGAGACTTGTGAGCTATTACCCATTATTTTGAATGAGTTTACATTCAAGTACCATACTTATAAAGGAAAGGTAATTGAGAACACCTGAATAGTTTGAAATACTTTTGGAATTTTCTCATCAGACAATAAAAACATGAAAGAAAAAAACTATATTGACTTCTGCTTTCAATCTCTCAGCATTTACTTAAAAATGCATTTTACAAAAGAGACCTGATCAATGAGAATATTACAATTAAACCTGTGTGGCCTGCAGTATGACTCCTGAATCCATATTTCCAGACGTAAAGCTTCTAGGTTGCAATTCTGGGTTGAAACAGAAGAATCTGATTTTGAAATTTCTTTCAGCTGTGACAGGTTCATACATAAAAAAATCCTTGCACAGTAGAAAAAAACTTCTCCATGCATCAGCTCTTCAGACACTCTGCAAGACAGCTTGGGCAATTTCTACACACATTTCTACACTGGAATTGGAAAAATCAGAAAATTGGTACTCTCAGTGCCTATATAAAATTCATCTCCATAAAGGAACCCTGGCTTTCCGACTTGACCTACAATTGAAGAGGAGGCTTTGTGAAGACCTGGTGATTTTCCTGTATCTCAGCTGGAACCACAAGCAAATCTATACTCTCTAAATTGTCCATCGCTATTCAAGCTGAATGACAATGTTTGACTTAAATACAAAAATTACTCTAAATGGCAATTTATGGCCCAAATCATTGTTTACTTCATCAGTGATAACAAAATCATTGCCTGAATTAAATTACTGAGTTTTTAATGTGGAACAGAGTGCATAAAAGATGCCCCTGTTAAATTCTGGACCAGGTAACTCAAAAGCATGATGTTTAACTTGCTAATAATTGCATAATCAGGCCCACAACAGTGTGATTTCATCTTTCATGACATACATATACTGAATGCCTCATAAAGAATATGGCAAACTGACATACCAAGGAAATTTTGATCATTCAAGCATGGACAAAACTAAAATTGCCAGGAATTATTTGGATGGAACTGAAAGAATCATACAAAATGGAAAGCCTTATGGACCTGGAAAGAATGAGAGAGAGGGAAAATAGCTAATATTTGCTATGCAGGCACCTGCTGCAAAAGACTTTCAATGACACAGACTTTCAATGACACTGTACAACAGTCAGTGGACTGAGGCTATCCACAATACCATTTGTGGAGGAAAGAGTTACAGAGAACAAAGGAAAAGTAAAACCAACAGAAACCAGAAAATCCATCCAAGTATGTAAAGGGGCAGACTGGAAAGCAGTGCCCCACTAGACCTGCTGTTTACAAGCAGAGAAGGATTGGTGAGAGATTTGGTGGTCAGAGGCCATCTTGGGTACAGTGACCATGAAATGATAAAAAGTTTTCGATTCTTGGTGAAATAAGGAAGATGATCATCAAACCTGGTCCTGCCAGCAGGACCAGAGCAGTGACTGACCCCCTGTACTCAGGTTGAACCCCTGTACTGGTGAGGTCAGACCCTGAGTTCTGTCTCCTGTTCTGGGCCCCTCATTGCAAGAAAGACATTGAGGTGCTGAAGTGAATCCAGAGAAGGGCAGCAGAGCTGGTGAAGCATCTGGAGAGTAAATCTTAGGAGAAGTGACTGGGGGAGTTGAGTGTGTTTAGTCTGGAGAAAAGGAAGCTCAGGAGGGACCTCACTGCTCTAAAACTACCTGAAAGGAGGTTTTAGCCAGGTGGTGTCAGACTATTCCCCTAGGTTACAAGTGACAGGACAAGAGGAAATGGCCTCAAGACACACCAGGAGAGGTCCAGACTGGACATCAAGAAGAATTTCTTCACTGAAAGAGTGGTTAAGCATTGGTATGGGTTGCTCTGAGAAGTGGTGGCATCACTGCCACTGCCAGTATTCAAGAAAGGACTGGATGTGGAATTTAGTGGTTATGGTTATGTTTGGTCAAAGGCTGGACTCAATGATCATAGAGGTCATTTTTAACCTAAGTGAATCTGCGACTCTGTGACTAGAAAGCAAAAAGGAAAATGGCTGAAGACCACGTTCTGGAAACTGAGATGATGAAGGTTGCAATTTATGGCATTTAAGATTCAGAGAATTAAAGAAGTACAGAATGTTAGAGCAGCATGTGAAGTCCTTGAAAAAGGAAAATCTGAAAACCTGGCAAAAAAGAAAAGCTTAGTCTGTTTTTCAAGCTTAATCCAAACAGCAATACCACTTTTCAGGTTACTGAAAAGGAGCTAATGTCTTTTAGACATTTGCAAAATAAAATAATTAGCAAGTATTTATTTTATGGTCAAATGACATTTAATGACTCTTACGAGAAAACACACTCTAGCACTCATATTAAGTTCCAATGGAAACACTAGATAGGCAAGGATTTTATGTATCATTGTAATTAAATCATCTTAATGTACTTTAAAAAATTAATCTTTTTCATTAATTCAAACCAGCTCTTAATCAAAACACCAAAACAGGAAACAAATAAAAAATGTAAATAAGTCATTCACCCTTTCCTTTTCCTAACAAGTACATGTACTTTCCAGTATTTCATTCTCAGGTTTTTTGTATAATAATCTACAGAAGTATCTGAATTAATGATTTTTACAAAACCCATGCCATGTATAAACCACATATAAAAACATCACAAATGGACTACTGTAGAAAAGCATCACTAGAAGTAAAACTATCATAAATACAATTTCAATACAACATAACCCTTCCTCTTTGCCTATCATGTTGAACGTCTCATATTGAAACAATGTCAGATTGTGCAGCAACAACTAGAAGCATAATCAAATACCCACATTTTCTTGTAATGAGTCATTTACTGGATCTGGTCTTACACAATCACATTCAACATTATAACAGGAGTAAATTATGATGACACCACTTCAAACAGAAGCCCTTTCCCTGTGCTGCAGCAGCTCTCTGACATCAGTGATAGTTAACCAACCAAATACCAATATTAGTCAGTGCATAATAAAGGATGGGTGAAATACAGGGACTTGCTGAATGCATAAACAGGGATGTGTGAGGTAGAACTGGAAAAACTTTATTATCCACATACCTGGCACCAGAGGGGCTCTCAGGGTACATACCAGCCCTATGATAGACCTTACAGCAGTGTATGCAAGCTGGCAGCCTCCTAAGCTGTTTAAGACTGGACATGCACTTAGTGCCATGCTCTGCTTGACATGGGGATGTTTAGTCATAGGTTGGACTCAGTTTCAGAGGTTTTTTTCAACCTAATGGATACTGTGATTCTGTAAATATGCACTGGGGTGAGGCAAGGGGAGTATCAATCCCTTCCAAGCATTTTGATTTCCTTTGAATAAAAACAGAATTGTGGTCTGCAGAGGAATCACAGTTCAGCTCACTACATCTCATAGGATCAGCCACAGCCAGCAGGGTTTCACAAGAGGGAACTCCTGCTTAGCCAACCTGATTTCCTTTTATGATAAAATAACTGACCTAGTTGATCAAGGAAAGCCAATTGATGTCTTTTTTTTGGATTTCAGGAATCTTTCAATACTGTCTCTCACAGGATCCTTCTGGACAAAATGTCCAGCACACAGCTGGATAAACACATCATGGGATGGCTGAGCAGCTGGCTCATGGGTGGGGCATGATGGGAGGACATCAGACTGGGGACTGTCACTAGTGGGGTTCCACAGGGCTCCACCCTCAGCCCTGTGCTCTTCAACATCTTCATAAATGATGTGGATGCACGACTAGAAGTGATACTGAGCAAGTCTGCAGATGATACAAAACTGGGAAGAGCTCCTGACTCTGTTGAAGGCAGGGAGGCCCTGTGGAGACACCTCAACAAATGAGAGGGCTGGGCAATCACCAACCATGTGAAGGGAAGATGGGAAAATGCCAGATTCTATACCTGGGATGTGGCAACCCTGAATGTATGGATGGACTGAGATGCTGGAGAGCAGCACCATGGAAAGGGACCTGGGGATCCTGGTCAATAGCAAGTTGGATATGAATCAGCAGTGCCCTGGCAGCCAGGAGGGCCAGCCCTGTCCTGGGGGGCATCAGGCACAGCATGGCCAGCCAGGCCAGAGAGGGGATTGTCCCACTCTGCTGTGTACTGGGGAGGCCACTCCTTGAGTGCTGAGGGCAGTTTGGGGCACTGCAATGTAAGAAAGACATAAAGCTATTATAAAGCATCCAAAGGAAGGCAGTGAAGATGGTGAAAGGCCTTGAAGGGAAGCCACGTGAGGAGTGGCTGAGGTCACTTGGTGTGTTCAGCCTGGGGAAAAGGAGACTGAGGGGAGACATCATGGCAGTTACAGCTTCCTCGTGAGGGGGAGAGGAGAGCCAGACATTGATCTCTTCTCTGTGGTGACAGTGACCGGAACCAAGGCAACTGCCCAAAGTTGTGTCAGGGAAGGTTTAAGTTGAATATTAGAAAAAGGTTCATCATTCAGATGGTGTTTGGGCACACAGACAGGCTCTCCAGGGCACTGCTCCGATCCTGACAGAGTTCAAGAAGAGTTTGGACAACGCTCTCAAGCACGTGGTGTGATTCTTGGGGATGTTGCTGTGCAGAGCCAGGAGCTGGACTCAGCGATCCTTGTGGGTCCCTTCCTTCCAGCTTGCCACATTCTGTGAATCTGTGATCTCCAAACTGGACAACTGGAAGCCCAGTTCTGTAAAGCCACCATCCAACTAGGATGAAATACAACATCCATTTATGGTGATGATCCTTCGAAAGAAATCTTGGCAAACTGTGAAGTGCTAAGAAAAGGACTGCTACCATGCCTTTTTGTAAAAGGCTAAGGAAAAATCACTTATTTGGTTCTGCCACAAAAGGACTGGGGTGTGAAAGCATCTACAGATGAGACTTCCTATTTAATTAGACCTTGCTAATGAACACATCTCACAAGAACACTACTTTAGTGGTAAGCTTGTGTAATCACATGACTTCCTATGGAATTGGTGAAATAATGGAAAAGACAATATTGAACCAAATCCAGGCTTACTGTCTTTGATCGAAAACTACAGTAAACAAAAAGCTATTGGAGATAAACCTGACAGTGATTAAACTCATATTAATCAGCTCACAAGTCTTCTAGTTCCTTAAAATGGTACACTGTTCAATTGTACTTTCACAACAAAACAGTAGATTACCCATCTTCTCAGTAGATCTCACTTCGAATTACTCATAAATGGAAGAGAATGTTACAGCAGCATAAGGTAAGTAATAGGAAGGTTCACATTGCAATTCACAAGGCTCACAGAGGCTAACAGTGCTTTCAACCACTCAAGAGCATAAAGTTACAAAATAGATGAAAAGAAAATTGACACTGTAAACCAATCTCAAGTCTTTGATGAGGTAACTTTAGGAGTGAAAACTAAAAATATGATTTTTGACTGAAACTTTTCATCAAACATATAATCATTCATATCTAGAATAACATAATGCCAGCTTAGAATTCACAGTCTAAAATATTTCAAACATGCTTTAACTTACACAATTTGCAAGAAGTTAATGTGATTTGGAAATCAAAGCAAAGGCTCTAGATTAAGCAATCCTATAAACAATCCAATAGATTATTGGACACAGAGCAAATGATTTGACTTTTCAGAAGTCCCATGTTGCTATCTGCTTAATAGTTGACATTCAGCTTCTAAAAAATCACATCCTTAACTTCCATATTTCATTCTTGAAGCCTGTAAATGGATACACTAATAGTGTTCTTCATACAGTTTTTGTGAGGCTGCATTTACTGTGAGCAAAGTGCTTTGAGATCTTTAGCATGAATAAAATATATTTTGCACTTAGACGTTAATTATAGAAGTAGCAATATTTGAAATAGGATTTTGTTTCAAGGCAGCAAGACTAAATCAAACATGATTATCTTGGCTTTGATTGTGATAGTTCACTTACTATGCTCTATTTTCCTTGCATTTGAAATATGCAATTTTGCTTTTCTGTTATGTAAATGAATGTTTTTCATCTAACACATCTATTTTTGGAAAAAGAATATTTTTTTTCCTGGGCTAAGACAGAAATGTTGCAGAACACAATTCTGAAGTCTAACTGACAGAGTACTGCAAGGTTAATGCAAGTATTCAATAGCAAAAGCAGCAAGAGACGCTCAGAAGACTAACCAAACTTATAACATTAACATGCAAATGTTTATATACACAGATATCTATCTAGATAAATAAACCACACAAAAATATTTAATATAGATAAACTAGTCCTTATGTCCATCAGTTAGATGATCCTAATCAAAACAGTTGCAATTAAAAGTCATGGTCTTTCTGAAAAGTAAAAAGAACTGGGGTAAAGAGAGAAAAGAAAGTCTGTGATGGAAGTCATAGGATCAATCCATCTTAAACTAAAGATTCTGTCTAGCTCTGTGTAATTTATTTTAGAGACATACTTCAGCAAAGGAAAAGGTCTGGACTTTATCCAAAAACACTGTCAAGCAAAAGAGGTCAAGTCACCTGCCACCATGGACTTTTCTTTGAGCTATTTTTCATTTCTGCAAAGTGTGCTGATTATATATTGCTGAGTGTGTTCCTAGATACAAGTGGCATTAATAGCCAGCATATACTCTGGAAAATACATGTCATATTTATTTACAATACTATTAACATAAACAGGGTTTACTACCTGCAGATGACTAATTCTACAGTTTGTGTGATCAAATTACATTGCTTCAGCTTGTTTCCTGGTCTCTGAATTTCACATATTTCCATGCTGAGTAAAGAGAAAATATGTGAGATTCCTATTTAAGTTGTGGAATAAAATTGGGAATCCAAAAATTGGCAGCATTAAAGAGAACTGAAGTCAGCATTAGCAAAGTAATTTAAAAGAGCATGCCCTGTAAAAAGAGATGACCCAATAAATCAAAGGAATAAAACACCTGTTGAGAAAAAACATTATTATCTCACAGCAGTGCTGAAACACTGGTATTTACCCAGACAAATGAGGTTAAGAAGCATATTCTACTCATTCAAATCTTTTCATGAAAGTAAATGCCAACCTAAAGCTCATTTTCAGCATTCTGTGGTGCCTAAGGAATGCTGTCACTCACTCATTACACTCCCTCACACGGATATAATTTCCACCCCCATCTATCGTCATCACATCTGGTTTGGTATGCAGTTTCACCAAAAAAAAAATCACGTAGGCAAAAAAATCACAACATCTTTTGATAAATGCTTTAGTATGCAATTGTGTGTAATTACACACACTAATAAGTACACCTTGAAATATAAACCATCATGGAATTAACTGGAAAGAAAACTTAGTCCAAAACCTTGATCAAGCTATAGGTTATTATTAGTACAGTGAGGTTTAAATCAATTCTCCAAACAGCAAGAAACAAGACATAAAACAAACTTCAAATCCCACGGATAATAGCTGAAGAGACACCAGACAGGTAATCTTTCTGCCTGCCCTTAGACAAGAGCTGTAGCTTTAATTCTTCAATGTATGTTTGTGAAACAAACATTAAATACCTCAAATGAGTGAGGTTTCATTATCTACCTAATTCTTATATTCCAGTGCTCCCCTGATGAAAAGCTTTCCTTAATGTTGAATCTGAAGCCAACCTATTACAGTATGCCACCTTCCTCAGTATTGGAAAGTTTTCCAGTCTAATTCAACTTCTGATGCATTTTAAACCTTTACAAAGACTAAATACACTCTTCTTAGAAATACATAACCCCAGCAGACCAAAAACATCGAGATGAGGTCTTAGTTCCACTGAACTCATTGACAATAGATACTGGAAGGTGCTCATGGGCACTGCACACTACACATCTGGCATCCTTGAAAACACAGGTTGACACCTAAGTTGAAATACTCTGCATGTTCAAAACCATACAGCATTTGAATACAGTGGAGACACTTTCCTGCCCTGACACTTGAAGACTGTTCTTCTGATCACAGAGCATTAATAAATAAAACTTCCCAGGCGACTTCTTTCTTCGAAGTTAAGGAGTGAAAAAAGACCAGAAAACTTTCCAGCCCACCTTGCACCAGCACTCACTGACGCCAAGGCCAAAAGGACTCCTGATATCTAAGCTGCTACACACAAAACAAACTTTCACCCCCCAAAAAGCCAAAACAAAACCAGCCAAGACACTTTCACGAGGCCTGGAACATGCAAACCACCGGCAGATATCCCTTTGCCAGCCCACCTCCACACCTGCCCTTGTGCACACGCTGGAGCGATGCAAGGAGACCGCTGCCACGGTCTCTCTCCCAGCAGCGAGCTCCATTTCTCCACACGCTCCCGGCCGGGACAGTGGGCGAGGGGACGCGCCCTCTCAGCATCCCAGTACTCACCTTCAGAGACCTCGAACTCGGCTGCTCCATTGAGCTGGTAGAGGCACCAGTCAGCCGCGCTCTCGCCTGGGGGGCCGCCGGCTGGGCAGGAGGAAAGGCACAGTCAGGCGGGCACGGGGCCAGCGGGGACACAGGGCTGAGGAAGGGACAAGGGAAAGTGGCAGCGGCGGGGAGAAGCACAGAGTGGGGAGGAGAGATGGAGGGGGCTAAGAAGGGAACGGAGGGATGAGAGGGGACAGCGAGTGCCGGGGGAAGGAGCACGTTTCCAGATACCCTGTTTGTGGGACATGGGTGTTGCCCTCCGGGATGCGCCCACTGCTCTGAACTAGCCTTTGCTTTGCTCCCAGCGCCCGTGGCTCGGGGCGCCTCCTCCTTCTCCCAGCGGAGCGGGCGCAGGCAGCCGCCGCTGCCTCGGGGTGCTCGGGGAGTCGGCGGAGGGAGGACGGGAAGGAGGGAAGGCTCCGCCCGGAGC
>VWYP01027641.1:233-12192 GCA_013400435.1 Pycnonotus jocosus | reverse complement strand
CCTCGCCAGGACCCGCCGCGCCCGGCAGCGCCGGCTCCACCAGGTGCGAGAGAGCCCCGGCACCGCGGCGGGGCTGAGCGCTCCGGCCACGGCGGCCTTGGCGGGATGCGGTGCCCCAGTCTGGCCTTGCCCCGGCCAGGAGAGCCCTTCTTGCTGCCCGCCCCGTTTCCGTGTGAGCTGCCCGTCAGGTGCCGCCTGCGGTGCCGACAGGCTGGAGAGCATGGGCGAGCATCCCGGCTGCCCCTGAAGCCTGGGCGCACATCTCTGGAGGGAGACACCGCACACCAGGCACCCGCTGCCAGTGGCACCCTCTGCCAGTGGCACCCGCTGCCAGTGGCCCTAGTGCCGCTCCCGCCTCACCACGGCTGTGTTCGCCCCATAGCATTCACCTCCGTTCTCTTACCGTGCCCAGGCCACTTGGGCTGTCTTACTGATTAAGGTTACAAATTCCACATAAACTGTCGGGGTATATACGCAATGCAAGGCTGGAGGTGGTTTTCATCTGGTCCACGAGCCCCTGTGGATACACAGATTGTCTTTAGAGCATCACAGAGAGGTTAGAAAGAAAGCAAACCTGTTACCACGTAAGTCTAATGGGCTCTGTGCAGTGACCTTTGCCTTCAGTGGGAAATGGTTAGGGAATGGCAAATTATAAAACACTGGAACAGTCCACTAGAGTAAATATATGCCTTTATTCTTAGAGACTTCCACCGCAAAAACATGTCAGGAGGGAAACGTAATGGTACATTAATTGTTCTTTTCACCAGGTGACTTTCTTGAAACCTAATTTAAGACAATTGTGACTGCTTAGCTTGTAGTTGGCAGCATCCTGCCTACGGCTTCTGTCTTATCAAGGTCACAGTGCCAGAGGCCCACGTATGGCACAGTTTGTGTCAAAAAGAGCAGTTACACTTTGTATAGGCAAATGAGAAAAGCTTAAGAAAGAACAGAGGAAGACTATAATCAAGTTGTACTATGAGATTAGGAGCCAACAAGAGGATAAAGTATCGATATAGGGAGCTGTCATAGCACAATTACACTGGCTCCTCCATCCATCTTTCTACTATTTGTGAAATGGTATGTAAATGGCAGGGAAGAATTGTTTTCAGCATAAATTCCACTAGACATACCTACATTCACCTCTTCTTGCAGCAAGTAGAGACCCTCCTGAGACCGTCAGGTGTGTAAACAGTGGGCAATTTGATTAACTTTTTTTCTAATAAAAGTATTCTGTTTAAATATTTACATTCTTCTCCACGCATCCAAGACAGTGGCATGCTGTGGCATTTGTGAAAGAATAAGGAGGCCAATTACAGTTTCTGAAGGAAATAGGTTTAAAATGGGAGTAACATTCAGCAAATGTTCCCAGTTACTTTTAGAAATAAAGCAAAACACCGATACTTAAGCTTTTCTGGGAACTTCACCTAAATTACAAAGATAATAATGCCTTCTGAGGTAAAAGCACCAGTTTGTTTAGACAGTGTGTGTATATATATCCCCAAGCCATATGTTTGCCGAATGTACACAAGCATTCTTGGCACTGAAAAGGTTTATGCTGATGATTTGAGGGGGAAAAAAGGTATTGTAGAGCTGTATTAAAGTAAAGCTTCATCCAGCTGCTTATAGGGGTACTAACTTCCCCTAAAAATACCTATAGACCTTGATTGCTCTTCATGACAATGTATTATCAAAAATAAAACTAATCTTAGCATTGCAGTGTTAGTCTCTTCTTTTGCAGAAAACTCTAAATCATATGAATTAGCAAACAAAAAAATTAGCAAACAAAAGGCCCTGTTTTGGGAGAATCTATTCATATTGGATTTAAGTTATATAGATTGTGGCCATTTTTTTGTGTTTAACTCATTATTACTGATTTACATATAGTATTTTTTCATTCTGGACTCCAGTAATTTACAAACTTTATATGTTAAAAAAATCACCAAATTTGGTATGTGAAGCAGCACATTGTGGATGCCAAGGGCTTTCTATTACCGGCTAGCTGAGGTTTCTCTGCCCTGCTCCACTGATAATTTGTGGGGGTTCAATCTCTAGGCTCCACATGGTCTGAGGCTTGGTGAAATGAAGAGTGGATTCTGCTTTGGTTAGGAAGATGTTTATTCCATGTGGGGTGGAAGGCAGAATGCCTGAGAATGGATTCTGGACCACTTATGTCACTTTGGGTGAAACCTGAACCAGGGGGACCTAGATCCAATGGGGGAGGTAGAGGGGCATTGTCAAGGCCAAGGGCATTTTACACTACAATGGGAAGGGTGGCACCTGGACACCTTGTCAAATAGGAAAGGATCAACCAGGGTGATTGACAAGACAGGGTGATACCACCAGGGGGTGGGATAGGGGGGTCAGGGGAATGGGATGAACCATTTACAAATCATGATTATACACTGTAACAGCACATGTCCTCTTTCTAAAAATGAGGAGATCAATACCATTTGTGTTTATGGCGTGTGGTCCTTTTTTACAGGTGTCTTGATTATTGAGATGGGTTAATTTGCACTCAAGAGCCAGCTAGTCCAGAACGAATTATTCTTTCATTTTTACGAAAATCTGCAGACAGACACTACTAACCTATTTGTGATTGTTTCCTTCAATCCCAGAGGGGTGACTGGTTTAACTAGGTTTGGGACCTAGTAATGCTAAATCCTCACCAAACTTGGAGGTGGGAGCAGTTACCCTCCTTCATGTGATGTTCTTTACTTCTGCATTGTTGGAAATGAGGGAGGACTTTGATATGATATTTCGTGTCATTTCAGAATTGTAATGTTGTTAAAAGCATGTGATTTAGTCAAACTAAAGCTTAAGGAAAGCAGTTGATTTATACTATAGTGTATGTATTTTAAAGAATCAAAGTTTTAAAGAATAGTTTAATCTTTTGGCTTTCAATATCACAATGATTTAATAGGCAGAAACTGGTGCAACTGCTTACAGAATCACAGAATCACAGAATCACAGAATCACAGAATGTGTAGGTTGGAAGAGACCTTCAAGATCATCGAGTCCAACCCAGCCCTATCACCTCAACTAGGTCATGGTATCAAGTACCACATCCAGTTTCCTTTTAAACACATCCAAGGATGGTGACTCCACCACCTCGCCGGGCAGACTATTCCAGTATTTAATCACTCTTTCAGTGAAAAACTTCTTCCTAATATCCAACCTATATTTCCCTTGATGCAGCTTGAGGCTGTGTCCTCTCGTTCTGTCTGTTGCTGCCTGGAGAAAGAGACCAACCCCCAGCTGTCTACAACTACCCTTCAGGAAGTTGTAGACAGTGATAAGGTCACCTCTGAGTCTCCTTTTCTCCAGGCTAAACAATCCCAGCTCCCTCAGTCGTTCTTCATATGGCTTGTTTTCCAAACCCTTCACCAGCTTTGTTGCCCTTCTCTGGACACGTTCAAGCATCTCAACATCCTTCCTAAACTGAGGGGCCCAGAACTGGACACAATACTCAAGGTGTGGCCTGACCAGTGCCGAGTACAGGAGAAGAATGACCTCCCTGCTCCTGCTGGATACACCGTTCCTGACACAGGCCAGGATGCCATTGGCCTTCTTGGCCGCCTGGGCACACTGCTGGCTCATGTTCAGCCGGCTGCTGACCAGAACCCCCAGGTCCCTTTCAGCCTGGGCACTGTCCAGCCACACTGTCCCCAGCTTGTAACGCTGCAGGGGGTTGTTGTGGCCAAAGTGCAGGACTCGACACTTGGACTCATTAAACTTCTCAGGAGATTGGACTATATTATACGACAATATTTTTTAGTTTGAGGTTGGATTTCTTCCCTTTTCCCTTGGACTTTATGCAGACAGAAGCGTTTACCTTTCCAGTTCTCAGCATAGAGTCCACCTGTTCCTAGCAGCAATAAAACAAATGACAAAGCCAATTTTAATGGGATCAGATCAACCACATAAAAATTAATCCTTCAATTTCAAAACTTCAGAGAGGCAGACGATAATCCGTAATGAACTAGTATACCATGAAATAAAGTACTCGACCTCAATTCAAAGGAATTTTCTAAAAACAAAACAGATTTATAGGTGTCCAAGGTGCAGAACCCAGCCTCTCCCTGAGGAGCCCAGTGTTATCAGAAAAACCAGCTCCGGAATTCCCAGCGAGAGCCACTCGGGGGCTGCAGTTTCCGTCCCTCAGCCCCCGCTGTGGCGATCCCACGCACCCGCAGCGCCGCTCGGGGCTAAGGCGGGGTCACCCTCGGGCCTCGGAGCGCTCCCGCTGCAGAGGAGGCTCCTGCCGCCTGTGCCGTTTATTATTTCATTCCGTACCGGGAGGCGGTGCCGCGGGACGCGGAAGTGCGGCGGGAGAGCCGCAGCCGCCATGGCTCCGCCGGGCATCCTGCTGCTGCTCCCGCTCCTCGCCCTCCTCCCGCGGGCCGGCGGCGACCTGCGGGCCTTCGTGGTGGCCCACAGCCACATGGACGTCGGCTGGGTGTACACGGTGCAGGTCGGCGGGGGCGCCGCATGGCTGGGGTGGGTTCTCTGCGGCCGGGGCTGAGCCGCAGCCAGGGCTGCCCGGAATGGGGCCGGGCGCTGCCGGGCTCCCGGGGCTCTGGCGGCTCCCGGGGCGCTGCCGGCTCCGGGCCGAACTCCCTGCGGAGAAACACCCAAATCCTTGGCCAGTGCAGCTCCTGCCCCGAGGCTGGCCTGGTGTGTCCTCCATCATGCCCTGGTGTTTCAGGATGCTCCTTTGGAGGAGGCATGGTTAGCCTAGGAGCCGTGCCCTTGAACTGTGGGTTTCTGGGTGCCTCTGTTCAGCAGAATGCTCATGATGGTTTTTTTTTTTCTTTTTTTTTTCTTTTTTTTTTCTTTTTTTTTAGGAAAGTCTTAATTCTGTTTGATGGGGCTTTGATTATGTGGCAGATTTTCATGATCTTTATGTTTATCTTGCTACAAAGCCAAAACCCCAGGAAAACCTTCTGTCTTTTCTTAATAGAGGAGAGCAGAGCAGGATCCCAGGTCCTCAATGGCTTGGGGTGGAGGTTGGACCCTAATGCCTCTGAAGTATAGTAGCAAACTAATTTTTGTTAAATACATGAGGTGCAGAGCAAAATAAATCAGGTGGGACCTGATACCTTTTACATTTGTTAGTCAAAATCCTAAATCATTAATTCTTCTTCATTAGTATGAATTATTTTCATTTATGTGTGAAAAATGCTGTGGATACTTCACTCACTAGAGTGAAATGGCATTAGGCCTAACTAATAAAAAAGGGCTAGTGGCTCACCCACTATCTCTGCTCTGCATGTATTTTGTCTCCCCTTTTTAGAAAAGATTAATGAATTTCTCCTTTAATACTTTAAACTCATACTCATAAATTGCATAAGAGAACACAAAACTAAAACTTCAAATCCTTAGTTAAAATTTCACCTTGTTTTAGGTATCTAATAATCTTGATTCCAAAAAATCCTTATGAACCAATAGGAAAATAATTGAGGAAGAAATTATTTAGATAAACCCAACAGCATTTTAAGCCATTCCTCCTGCACTCAAATGTTTTCATTTTTCTAGTGGCATGAGCATTTTTACAAAGATGGCTGGATTTCTGTTGTGGAAAGCAAGGGGCTAGGAAAAGTTGATTTCTGATTTGGATTACCTCATCTCCTTATTTCGAATGGTAATTTTCATGTAGGAAATCTACCTAAATTGAAACTCTGCATTCATGTTTTACATATCATGCCCATTAGTTTTTCAGTGGAGAGAGATCTTTGTGTCAGCTACTTTAAGATGTACATTTTGTGGTGTGTGTTCTTAAGTATCAGTAGTTTAGGTAAGTAAGTGTTATGGTTAGTGTAAAATAACTGTCTGATAACATGCAGATAACTTTGTTACAAGGAAAGACAGATATCTCAGGAAATCTTAGGATGTTGCTGTTGTCTTTAGACATCCTCTATCACTTTAAAATTAAGTAAAAGGTGAAAGACTGGATCTGATCAACAAAAGTTGTTTGGGTCGAGGTAAGTGTACAAAAACTATCTCTGTGTGCACAACTTCAAAATTAACGTGGTGTTGTTAATTTGATACCATATCATAGGCTATAAGAGTGTGGTAGATTATTTGATGGTTACAGCTGTCATATTTGCATTGCAATAAAAGTCCATAGGCCTTATTTTGGAATAGAGGTGTTTTTAGGAGCAAGAAAGAGTACATGCACAAAATCTCACACTTTCACTGATGTTTCTATGTCAACAGCTGAACGCATTCTAAGATTCTTTTAGCAGCTTGGTTTTACTCTATCCTAAAACATCACGCAAAACAGAGTTATTTTTCATAATAGTATAATTTACAGTAGATGTATCACTGCATTGTACTGGTAATGCACAGCACAGAGTCATACTTGCTCTAAAGAAGCAATTCTGGTAATTCAGGCCATCAAAAGAAGAGCTGAAATTGGAGAATGGAGTGTGCATGTAGGGTCTTTAACTATGTTGTTGCAAAATATTATCATTCATGGCATCAGCAGTTTAAGGTGAGCAATGAGGGACTGGTTGTTCCCAATGTGTCTAAAAGAAAGCCTCTATTGGTGCTGGTCTTGGGAGAAGCTACACCTTTGTCTAGTCAGGTCCCCAGTCAGGAGGATGTTTTCTGAAGCAGAAGGGCCAAAGGCCCTTAGTTCTATAGTCAGAACTCAATCTTTCTGAGGGTACAAAGGAAGTAGGCAACAAACGTGAAGTTTTTATATCTCTCTTTTCAAGCCCAATGAATGTTTAAAACAGCCCATTTAGTTTAGATAAAACAGATCTTATTTGCTTTTTTTTTTTCTTTCAGGAAAGTATGCATGCTTACGCAGCAAATGTCTACACTACTGTTATAGAAGAGCTAATGAAGGGAAAACAGCGCAAATTTATTGCGGTGGAGCAGGAATTCTTTCGACTCTGGTGGGATATGGTAGCCACAGATACACAGAAGCAGCAGGTAAATTGCACTAGAGCCATGCTTCCTGCTAACAAAGAATTCACAGTCTTTTCAGGGGACAAATAGGGGCAAAGTACTTCACTACTTGCTTTTCACCCAGGTCCAGTATAAGCTGCCTCTGAATCTAGTACTTAAAGAACTTTAAAAGCAGTTGCAAGAGGTTAAACCCCAGCTATAGATTAGAGCAGTGGGAGGTAGTAACCTTTGCACTGAAGATTTTTTACAGTTCTTGTTTTATTGGTAACTTACTTATCTGGGAGCATGCTACTTTAAGATGTGGATGAACCTGCAACAGGCCGCACCAATATCTGTTAAAACATCTGACACCTAACACTGCTCACAAGAAGGAACTTTTTGTTCTTTCCAGTTAAGTAATGCTCAAAACCCTGCCATTTTTAAACAAAGATAGTACAACAAAGCAGTGGCTATACATTCAATGGCAGTGTATTTTTTCTAGTAACGTCAATGTGAAGTTTTATTTGTCACTTCTTCTTTATTCTGACATGGAACAAACATGCTGAATCAAAGACTGGACTGATAGGCTAGCAGCTGGTTGTTTATTTTGGATCCCAAAACCAAAGGGTGTACAGGTGCTGCAGCTTCCCATGGATACTTACTCAGAACTCTGTGTTTTGTTACCAGGGTCCAAACAACAGTTCTTCACGTTTCAGTTTATTGAAAGTTCTAGATGTTGGAAGCATTATGTAGAAAACACACCTCTTGTCTCGTTTTTGGTTTTTTTAAACATAGTTCTTCACTGAATTCTGAATCTTTTGTCATGTTCCATATTCAAGTAACAGCCTTTGCACAACTGATCTTTGCATGAAAGATTTTGCTGGATTTAGGCAGTTTGCAGTTTTGGTGGGGGCACTCTGCCCATACTCGCCTGTTGTAGGACACTTTTCTTGTAGATTCGTTAAATTAGAAAACTGTACTGTAAGTGGGGAAGAAAATAGCATAGGAACTGCTTTGTAAAAGGACAGGGAAGTACTCCAGCTTTCAAAGGTGAGTTGATCTTATTTCAAGTATATTCTGCTGCTATAACCCAAATGTAAAGTCAAGGCCCATGTTTCTAATATTTATTACTGTTATTATGTGGAATCCAGAAGAATAATGTGTATCACATTTGACCTTGGTAGTGCAAAATTTAGTCCCTATGAGTCAGGCTCTAGTTTCCTAGCCTAATTATTTGTAATTGTTGCTTTTACTCATATAGTCAGTTCTCTAGTTACTTTGTAGTTTCTTCTCTCAAAATTAATATGGTTAAAACTAAATTCCTCTTAAATCTGTGTGTCTAACTTTGAACAATAAATTAGATGTTTTTAACATTAGCAAGTTGCAAATATTGGTCCCTCAAATTAGGTCACACTGGTTACTGCCCTGCTTTTTCCACTCGAACTCTAGCATTGATTTTCTGTGGATTAGGCACTCTGGGTTTAATTTTCCTTTTTTTTTTTTTTNTTTTTCCCTGTCATTTAGTGGTTTACTTGGAATACAGGATTTAATTATTAAATTCTAGATTTTGTTTTGAAGTATCTTCATTTATTAGAACTATAGCATAAAGAACTAGTAAAAGGTACAGCCTGGGTACAGAAACTGGTTTTTCAATTCTGACAAGAAAATATGTAAGAGTGAAATGTAGTGCAGCAGTGTTCAGCCAGATGGGAACCTTATAGTTCTTAGTACATGTTATTTACACAGAATTTTCTTGTGTGAAGCATCTCTACCTCCTTAGCGTGGGTTGATGTCTGGGTGCTTTAACTAGGGTAAAATAAAGATGTGTAGCCACTTCTGTCTGGTTTGTAGGAGTGAGTTGATGGTAATATGGTCCCAAGGATCACAGATATGTTCTAGCACCATAGCATCCTGCTGCTTATAGTACTACTGCATCTGTTTCCTCTATTCCTCCTTCCTTTGCCCCCTTCTGATCAGAAAAAGTGCTTGTCTTTACAAATACTGTTTTCTTTTCTTTTTTTGGGAGGAGGAAGATTGAATATTACTTAAATTACTTGAATTATTTTTCTTGTTTCCAGCCTCACAGTGGTTCCACAAAACTTACATTAAAAAAAATCATTTCAGTTGCCCCAACTTTGGATCAGAGGTATATTTTGGACATCCATCCAAATGGGGACTAATAACCACGGATTGTTTTCATGTAGGTCAGGGCCAGCCAGTTCTGTGCTGACACCAGATATCAGTTATCTGGTCTCCCAGCATGCTAATCAGTCACCACAGTCGGCTGGAACTAATTTAGGAATGCTGAGCCCTGAAGCGTTTTCGCAACATTGTGAAGGAGAGAAATGATTGTAATCAAAATTGACAATCTGGCATCCTATCTGAGTAGACACTGAAGGTTCCTGGGAAAATAAACATAATAGCTCTAAAAATGGCATCCTACATGACAGATTAAAAAAAAAAAATGTTGAGGATTAAAATACGTACTTGTGTAAACTTTACTTATTGGAAGTTTGAGATATCTCTGAATTCCTAAAGTAACTAAAATAAAACCAGAAGACTCCTAGTACTTTTAGAAAGGCACATAGACTATTCCTTCCTCCCTCCAAACACCACTCCCAACTTCATCCAGCATTTGCTGAAGGCTGTACTTGTCAGCACACCTGTTGTTTCTAGGAGCTGAAATTAAACTTCCCTCCCCACCACCAAAACCACCAAAGCTGAGCAGATAGTAATATATTGACTTTTTTTAAACTAGGAAAAAGATCAGAAATTAAGGTTAGCAATGGGTTATTCAGGCAGACAAACCTGTAGAATAACTATTTCTCAATAAAGCATTCTGTCAGTCACAAGTTGAGCAACTTGTCTGTGCCCCAAAGGCAAGATAGGTGCATACGGAGTAGAGGAAGATGTTTGTGGCCACAATATCATGGCACAGTCTGTCTCTCTCCTGGATCCCACAGATCTAGTTTCCACCTAAAACCCTTGAATATTACTGCTTGAATATTACTGCTTGCCTGGGGCTCCATTGCTCCTTGCAAGGAATTGCATATTGCTCCTTCATCCAGCCACCACATGCCTTCCCTAAGCCAAGCTGAATGCAGCAGGAGGAAGATTTTGGGAGAAGCATTAACATCTGCTGTTTTAATCCTCCAGCTCTAGCTGCCTTGAGGCAGGATTACAGGCTGCTGCCAGTGCAGTATCTGGTGTTCAGACAGTAGAAAAAGGCACAGTAACAGCACTACTGAGAAACACCAAGAGGTCAATGTCTACCTGGGAATGCATCCTTTGTTCCTGTTACCTGATTTCGGTGTAAGCTGGATAAATTAATGCACTGTGCAGCATATTGAAACAGCTTTTTTTCCCTGTTGTTCTCCTTTAGATAGCCTTGGTACAGACAGACTTTTATCTTTTTGTCCTAGATGCTTTATTGAGAAATGTTGTGTCTGGGTAGTGTGCTGTGATAGCAAATGAATTTGCAGCCTTTTTGGGTAATACTAAAATGATGCTTATGTTCTGTGTCTTAATTTCAATATCGTAGGTCCATCAGTTGCTTCAGGAGGGACGACTGGAATTTGTCATTGGAGGGCAAGTGATGCATGATGAAGCTGTGACACTAATTGATGATCAAATTTTACAGTTGACGGGTATGCATATTTGCATTTAACTTTTATTTTTCATTGTTATGACCTTGGAGGTTTTGTTTGGTTTTCGTTTTTCGACTCCAAAATTGCTATTATTTTCTGACTTCTTAAGAACTAATTAAAGCATTTCTTATTTTTTACAGCTGGTGTGCTATTCGTATAAAAATCATTGCTTAAAAAAACCCCATTAGTTTTGACATGACAGTTCTGCAGCAGGCACAAAGGTTACCAAAAGCTGGTTTGTCAGGTATAAGCTTGTTTGGAGCAGAGGCCATTTGTGTGTGTGTTTGAGAACTTAAGCTCCTGGGAAGATAGTTGTGGTGAAATTGAGGGTATGAAACACTCTTCAAGAAAACACCTGGTAGCAGTTCAGAGTGTGGGGAAGTTGTATTGTTTAGCCAAGATCTTCTGCAGAATGGGGGCCAGGGAATGTCACTGAGGTCAACTAAAATTAGTTGAAAAACTTCCTTGATGAAGAAACATCCATTTGTAGTCATTATCATCTTCTGTTAGAAAGAGGTGCATATTTCCAAGAGATGTGCCATTTGCCGTTTTAGTCTTCTAACTTTTGCATCTAATGTTTGTGTGTTTCACCTGTCCATGTGGTGGTTTAAAGACTCTTTTGGAACATAGGTTTAGCAGGATAACTGGTGCCACCACTGTGCTAGAGATGTCTAGCATGGCAGGGAGGGGATGTGTTGGCAGCAGCTGCCATGGCTGATGGAAACTCTGCCTGTTCCAGGGGCTGCTCTGGGCAGCTTTCTGCATGGGACAGTAAAGGGACAGAAAACACTTCTATTATTTTCTGCATCTGACTGCACAGCACCACTGGCCTTGTTCCTTGCTTGTCGGTGTTCATCAGGAGCACAGGATTAGCAGCTGCTTCTGTACCTCAGTACACTGGCCAAGAGGAGGAGAAGACATGAACTTGTTTTCCTCTCATGCAACTCTCGTGTTTAAAGGTTGCTTTATGGGCTTGGAACACTGAGCCTAGGATTTCTTCAAATGAAATACTAAAATGGTTGTAGAGTTCTTTTGTTAAATACAAACACAACTTTTCTATTCATTGGAGATAGCTGAAAAAGACATTATTTCTAATTTAACATTTCATTCTGTGTAAATATAATCTTTATTTTAAAAAAAGAAATTTCAAGTTTGGTAATTTATTCTTCAGGAACAAAAGTATTAATGTGTTTTAAAATTCTCATTTGTTTTTCCTGAAAGCACACTGCTCAGTTTGAGTACCTACAAAGAAAATGGATTGTGTGGAATTCAAGTTGAGAAGACAGAGCCAGTGCAGACATTTGGGGTCTAGATTTCATGTCTTCTCTTGTCTGTCCAAAATCCCAGTGTTTTGGAGGAGCCTAGAAAACTCTGCTTCAAATATGCCTCCATCAGAATACTTAAACACGTTGTAAATA